>JAKUAE010000006.1:0-371050 GCA_030579195.1 Yamadazyma diospyri | reverse complement strand
AAAGGAAAGATAGAGGGGAGGGAGAGAGTGAGAAGGGAGAGTGAGAAGGGAGAGTAAGAAGGGAGAGTAAGAAGGAAGAGGGTAAGAGAAGGAAAAAAGGAGAGGGAAACGGAGAAGGAACAAAGCAAATATTAGTATATTAATGTCAGACCGCCTATCTGACTAAACCTGGGCCTTGGCCCGCTTCTCGGCGAGCGCCTTCTGCGTCAACTCCTCCACCTTCGCCTTTGTCTTCACCGCCGCCTGCTGGTTTTTGATTGCCCTCTCGCGCATCGTCATATTAAACGGCTTCAAAAGAAACACATACGCCACCGTAGCCATCACAATCCACACAAAAATAATCCCCACATTCCGCCCCATCTGGCCCTTGTAGGTGTCAAAAAACACCACCTTGGTCAACTCGTAGGAATTATGGATCGGCATGGCGTAGCCGTAGCGGAAAAACTTCGGCACCAAACTGATGGGTGCGAAAGTGGGGGCAATGTTGATCAACACCCAGAACAACAACCAGAACCCCACCAACGGCGGTAAGTACATGAGGAAGAACATGAACATCACCTCGTTGACCAACCCCACCGAGATCATGGTGATGTAACTGAACATCCAGTACACCAAGAACCCGGATTTGCCGAAGGCCTTGTTGAAATCGACCTGGAACGCCAACGTCACCAACGAGTAGCACAAACTAAGAATGAAGTACGAGAAGTACGACCCGGCCAACCGATACAACACGTAGTGGGAGGGCTTCAAGTTCAACTGAAGTACCTTTTGGTGGACCTCGCTGAATAAATTGACCTGGAAAAACGTCAAGATGATGATGTAGATCAACCCCACCTGCAGGGGTGCGTTCAACACTGCGTCGGTGTAAGGGCGGTTGTCCTGCATTTTAAACGCGAGGGGCTGCGCGAGTCTGCGCGCCTGCTGCACCGAGAATGTCGCATTGCCGAATATGCCCGTGACGTTGGCCTGGGCCGCCAACCACATGCTGTCGATTCTCTGCACCGCAGGGGTCACGTAGGAGTTCATGTTGATGAAGTCGCGCCCGGTCTCGTACACCGAGGTGATGAGGGTAGACACGTTGTGCTGGGAGTTTTCGTTGGTGATGTAATCGTAGTAGATGCCGGTGGCGTTCTGGGCCACGTAAATCGACGACCAGTACAACTGGTGGTGGATCTGCCGTGTCACCTCCTCTAAAATGGTGTTATTGAACTTGGCAGCCTCGGCCGCGAACTCCGCGGCGTCCTTGATCTCCCATCCCCCAACCCGCTTGGCCTCGGGGGTTGCGAGGATTTCCCGGATCGAGTTACCGATCACCGGCTCGATATCTCCGAAGCCCTCGTCCTCAATCACCACCAACATCTTCAAGTTGCCAAGTCGGTCGTTCCGGCGGTACGATGAGCCCCAGTAGATGGAGAAAATGCTCAAGATCGCCACACACATGATGAAGTACACCGTGGCGTATTGTCTGAACAATCCCAACCGTTCGCTCTTTAAGTGGGGGTTGAAAAATGACAATTTGGTCTGGATTCGCTCCAACATCGTGGGGGTCCGGCTCAAAGAAGCGCCGTCGGAGGCTTCAGTCAATTCTGTAGGATCGGCTGGCGCAGGCTCAAATTTTTGGATTTCGTGGCTGGAATCTGTGTCTGCAGAGTGGATGGACTGGGGGGCATCGTATAAACGGTCCCCGGCGGTGTCTATGGAGGTTTGTCTGTCCATGGCTTGTCTGTCGGCGGACATCTGTCTGTCCATGATCTGTCTGTCCATGTAGCTGCGTAAAGGATGCAAGGGTAGTCTATCAAATATACCTTGAGCTGGTTTCGATGTTAAAAATGCAATGGAATTTTCGATGACTTTTCATGCACTTTATACTTTTGAAAGTTCGCACGTAAAGCATGATAGCTGCCGCTTGCGCGGCTGTGTACAGGAATATGTCCGACTGCGCCGTGCCGATTAGGTCCCGTCGGCCGCGGGTGCATTATCATTAGAATCGTTCTCGATGGCTATGGTTAGTACAATCACTTGTGGCTACTTCACCTGTGTGCTGCTGTGGCCTCCTTACTGCCTCCTTCAGCGTTTCTCTACTGAACCGCTGGCCATTGCGACTGCTGGCTCGTACTTCGCGCATTGTTATCTCCAGGCGGCTTTAGCGCCTCGGAGTTAGTCCCAAAAACGGACGAACATTATTAAGCACTGGACTTAGCGGAAACGGGTTGGTATTTTTAGATGCGATAAGCCGTCGGTTTAGTCAGCGAAAAGAAATGCAGATCTGCCATGGTTTGTCAGCTGCCTCGCATATCGTCGATTCCTGTGGCCTTTCAGTCTCATGAAACCGCCTAGTCCGGTAAACAAGTTAACCGCAATTGGCCTCACGTGACCCTCTCTCACACATCCGGCCCAAATTTCGCGGTGCGCAGCAAAAAATCATGTCTGATTCCAACACCAACAGTGGCACCACATCCACCACCACCACCACCGCCCCCGTGGCCGCAAGACCGATCCTAAAACTCCGCAGCCACAAGAAACCCAACAAAGTGCAGTGGGCCGAGGAGACCGTCGACAACGAGCACATGGGTAAGAAGAAAACTAAGATTTGTTGCATCTATCATCCGCCCGAAGGCGAGTCCTGCAGCAGCAGTGAGAGCGAAAGCGACGCCAGCGACTTCGAGGGCGATGGCACCGAAAAACCCGCCCCGAATGCCTACGAGAAACAGCCCCACTATAAATAGGAATGAATAATGAGAGATTTTGACTCTGGAGGGATATGAGAGCATCTAGAAGAGCTTCTTGAGCTCTGAAAGCTCTGGAACGCCTTAAAAAAGTAGTAAAACAACTCTGCACTTTCAATTGTCAGTCCATAGAATCACCAACAGAACACCAATAGAACTCAGACGAAATGACGTATATGCAATGGTATAAATGCTAATGAACTAGGCATCATCCGGGTTGATGATCTTGAGTTTCCTCGAGTAATCAATATTGTCCCCCAACGATTGGTTGGAGAGATTGTTATTCATAAACAACGGCTCCAACCGGGAATCATGCTTCGATTCAAACTCTGTTATTGGAAACATCTGCAATCCCTCGAACTCCTCGTTCACCATGGGACTGTTGACCACGGAGCCGGTGCCGGTATTCAATTTCTTCTTCGATAAGTTCCTGGTCAAGCCACCAATCCCCGACTCCTTGCCGAGAATGGAGAAGATCGACTTGTTGGAGTTGTCGCGGTTCAACGAGTGGTTATTGGAGTTGTTTATGGAGTTGTTGCCGGAGCCGGGGTTGCCAGAAGCGGCCTTCAAGGTGGGTGTGGCGACCACCGCCGCCTTGGTGCTTTCGTCGCTGGAGTACTGTTGTTCCTCGTCGGAATAATCGTCCACTTTGTTTTTTCCCACGCAGCAGCAGCAGTACAACACCCCAAGGATGATCCCTACCACCACCACCCCCACGGCGGTGAAAGTTCCTGCCACCTTGCCTTTGGAGTCGAAGAATCCGGATTTGTGTTCGGCAGTGGGGGACGGTTCCGCAGACGATGTGGCCGAGGGCAGGGGCGTCGGCACGGTGGTGACGAACTCCGTGCGCACAATCTCGCTGCCGCCGACAGTTTTGATCGAAACCACCACCGAGGGGCTTCCGGTGATGCTTGAGGCGTCAGATGACGTTATTTCGGTCGTGCTCGACCGATGGGAAAAATCAGTACCTGACGATGAGGATTCTTGGCTGGAGCTGGGGCTGGAGCTGGGGCTGAAGCTGGGGCTGGAGCTGGAACTAGACCTGGAGATGCTGGAACTGGTGGTAGTGGCCTCCGAACTGGTCTCAAAACTGGATTCTGAGCTGCTTGAAGCCGTGGATGTACCTGAATCGGTCGAAGTCCTCAGATCAGTCGATGTCCTCGAATTCGATGTGCTCGAGCTCTCGCTGCTGGCCGCGGCACTGGGCAACTCTAACTGCGTATTAGTGGGATCGTTTATGTCTAGGTACCCGTAATACCCCCTCCTGGCACAGTTTTCCGCCGGAAACCCCAAACAGGGGCTGTCACAGTTGGTCATCGCTGTTTCACTATCCGGTAATGTATCGCTGCACCAACAACTGTTTCCCTGTAAAATCGCATACGCTGCTTCCTGGCCGAGACAGTGGTCATGGCAAAACCCGTTTGACATGTATTGGTCGGTGATCATCCCCGAGCCGCTGTTTGAGGTTGAGCATAACCCCAAGTTAAGCCCCCAAATCGACTTGGCATAGACCAACACAACCGTAATGCGCACCGTCAACAACAGTGCTCTCATGGTGATGTTGGTTGAGTGCTGTGCCTGAAAGTTTAGATTGAATTAATTCGTCGGGTGATTAATTTCTGCCCGAGAGGGTCTAATAAATTTCAGCAATGAGACAAGTCGCATTTTCTTTATATCCGAAAGGGGAAATGTCCTGTTAATTAGATCTGGTAGTATAGGGCAATTGCGATGGAGGAGGCAGGGGGAGGTAGATGTAGGAGGCATTAGGAGGAGATACCAAAAACAGGTGATATGGAGACACCAGGAGCAGGAGATACGGAGAACAGACAGAAACAGAGATCTAAACGACCTAAACGAGCATGTGCTATTCTACAATCCCCTTGAGCCTCTGTCGTAAAGTGGTGTTCGCCTGGCGCAATTTGCTCAGGTTGAAAATCCCCATCAACGACGCCTTGTATCGCCGGCGCATGTCGTCGCTGAACTCGTACGGGGCGCCGTCGAACTGTACCTTCCCCAACGGGTGGTCGGCCGGGTTTAACTTTATGCCAAAATGTCGAAACTTAAATTCGGCTAAAAATAGCTCCGGCACAAACTTCCTCATTATGGCGACATTGGAGTTAGTGAGGCACCGGAAGTCGAAACAGAGCTTCTCAACCACCAATGCCACCCCCGCGAGGGAATGATTAAGTGTGCTTAAAAACCGGACAAATTTCCGAATCAATGTTAAATCCGGGTGGTAGTACTGCACAAGCTTGTGCAACTTCTGCACGTCACTGATATCCGATTGGATGACACCGTCAAACACGTACTGGGCCGTGTACTCGTTGAACTCCTCGGGCCTGGGATACTCGTTGTGTTTGACGATTCGGAACTTGACCACCTTGTTGAACACTTTATCGTTGCTTCGCCAGTTTTTGTACTGAATCTCCTGTTCTACGAACTTCACCACGTCCTGGTAGCTATTGCTGTACTTTATATAGTCGTCGATAATCATATTGAGGAGATCGGACGTTATCGGGAGGTTAATCAACGAAACTGTGTTTAAAAACCGTTCTTTCAAGTATATGTTGTTGATACAGCCGTAGATCCGCTCATAGGTGGTCAAATTGACCTTCAACCCCATTTTGTCCACAAGCTTCAACACATTTAAGATCCGGGAGAAGATCAAGTTGCTATTGACTGATCTGATGCTGGCGTTGATTCGGAGCATTTTCAAAAGATTGTTGAAAGTCTCGATATTTGGGTCGATGCCGTCAATTTTCATAACCAAGAGCAAGTGCCGCGTGAATAGGTTCTGATTCTTCTGGAATCCGTAGTACTGGATCAATTGGTTGAAGGTGTTGACGGTTCTCTTGTGTTTGTATTGCTTATTTTCGATGTTGTGGGTGTATAGAAGCACGTCGTTTACCAACCCGTTCAAGCTGGAGGTTGTTTGTTCGTTGTATATCTTCGAGTGGGTGAGGAAGTACACATATTCTTCAAAACTGTCAAATGTGGCTGGCGACGGTAGGGGTTGGAAGTAGTATTTCGGCACGGGATACTTCAACTTCTCGACGTATTGTTGGTGCTGCTGCAATGCCCGTAGCTGGTGTGCGTCGTCTTTGTTTAGCAACTCTTCCGGCGTCAACTTGACCAACAAATCCACCAAATGTTCGAAAAGCTTGTTGATGCGGAGGAAATCCCCGTAGATCGCCAAGTTGTCCCCCAGTTTTCGGGCCCGCCAGTTTGCACGACTGGCTTCGACGTCATAGGGGCTGCTGGAGCTGTTGAAGATCTTCAAGTTTTCCGATCCCAACGGTTTCAAGAACTCTTGGAACTTTCGTCTTTCGTGGTTCTTAAGTATGTCATTTCTATTGGCGGATGTCACCTTAGCCGGGCCTGCACGCCGCCGTATCTTCACCAGAGACTTTCTGGGGCCAATGCATTTGGATACTGTCGGCGCCGGACGTCGTATGGGGGCGAGGTTCTTGTAACGTGCCGAAACTCTTATGATGGAGTCTCGAATGATATCCATAGTTCGCACATTTCGCTGCATCGAATTCCGCCCTACATCTGGCGTCGACGTGCAATTTCCACAGTTCAGAGGTTCGCCTATCCCAGGCCAAATACAGAGTTTCGTAAGAGGGTGGCAGGTAAGAACCACAACCGGTTTGTTTAAGGCTTCTCTCGTTCGTTTAAGGCAGTCGCACTGTAGTCGCACTGTGCGAAAATTTTTCAACCACAACATGTCATCACCACAGAGAGAAGGCTTCACTGCACCATCATCGATCTCCCATGCTGCCCAGGGTTACGTTCCATCGAAATCGTTGGGTGTCAAGTACCACTGTGCGCAGTGCGGGTCCAGTTTCTCCTTGAATAAGACCGATGCCATCAGATGTAAGGATTGCGGTCATAGAGTCATCTACAAGGCCAGAACCAAAAGAATGGTTCAATTTGAGGCCAGATAGGTATCATGCCGTCGACCAATAATGCTGTCGACCAATAATCGATGCCACCCCCGCTGCTGCTCGTCAAAAATCCTCCTCGTCAAAGAATCCAAATCTCCCATTATGATCACGCATGTATTATAGAATATATTTAGTATTACAAATTACTTTATCTAACGTTAATTGAAGATTTTCTTCAACTTCGATAAAAATCCACTCTTCTTCTTCTTCTCTTTCTTTTCCTCTTTTACGGGAGCGGTCTTTGGAGGCTTCTTGGCGTCTTTGACCTCTTCTTTAGGAATACTGGAGGTCAATCTTTCCTTTTCCGATGCAGTAGGTTGGATTTCTTCCACAGTGACTTCGCCGTTTTCAGAAGCAACGATCTGTTCTGCAATGTTTTCTCCTTCGCCTTGTGCAATGACAATCTCATCGTTTTCAGTGTACGAAGGTTTACCTGCTCCCGCAGGAACCTCTTTGTCGGGGGCGTTTGGATCTAACGAGTGGTAGCCGGGATCTTCTGGGGTCAATTCGGGTTTAGAGTCGACAGCCGTTGGTTCTACAGCTTTTGATTGTTCGATTTTAGTGTCAACACCGTCGGCTTTGGTCACATCAACGGGAGAATCAGCAGGTTTTTCGGCCTTAATAGGCTCGACGGCAGTTGGTTCTGGTACAGGGTCAATGACTGGCTCGCTAGTAACGATTGCAACGCCAGCGGCTTCAACAACTGGCTCGGGAGCCTTTTCAGATTCAACGAAAGCATCGGCTTGCTTATCTAATTGAGTTTCGGCTTCAATTGCTTTAGATTCCGGCTCAGGGCTGGTTTCGCTGTCTTCGGTGCCGGTGACCCCTTCACTAGTGGTGGGGATTATATCGTCACCGCTAGCGGCAACACCAGCAGCACCAGCAGCACCAGCAGCTTCGGCAGCCTTCTTCTTCTTCTTAGCTTTGTATTGCGATCTTTTGACCTTCTTCTTTTGTTTCTTCTTTTCTTCAGCGGAAATCTGCTCGTTGAAGGCCTTAGCATCGACATCAGTCACTGGTAAAGCTTTAGCAGCCTCTAATTCGTCACCTTTCAAGATAGCGATCCCAGGTTCGCCCAAGGTGGTTTGTTTGGGTTCGGACTGAGGAAGAACGGTAGTTTTCACGCCGTCAGCGTTGGCTGCAGCTGCTGCAGAAGTGGTGGAAGCAGCGAGTAATCCGCCAGCCTCAGGGATTTTGGATCCGTTAGCTTGAGCGTCCACCAAGTCCGATTGTTCTAATAAATTGTTTTCGTTCCCGCTTTCGTCGGTAGTGATTCTTTGAGTCTTGGACACCAACCACTCGCCGTCAACAACGTATTTGTACAAAATTCTATCATCTTTTGGTAAGGGAACGGTCAATTCGAAAGATCCGTCGGCTTGTTTGACCAAATACAAAGATTTGGTCCATTGGTCAAAAGTACCGGTAATGATAACTTCCTCGGGACCCTTTGGCCTGTTTTGTTAGTAAAATGTCCCAAACACCCCTCGGAAGGAGAGCGCTCGCCCCGGAGTTGCCGCATCCTCGGTTTTTGTGACAAGCTGCCAGGTCGGAGCAAATAGAAGAAAATGGAAGGGAACTGTTTTGAACCCCTTGAATGCACTCAGGCGAGCTAGAACAGGTTACACGGCGAAACATGCCAATTCCCCCGAGCAACCAACTCCCTATACCACAATCATCCCCATTGACGCTTCTGGTTCAACATACCATTGGAAAGTAAAAGTTGACATTGGTTTTACAGTAGCTATAAAAAGTTTTAATCCTTTTTTCGTCTAAGAATTTCTCAAAACTGTTGAGCTAAATTTAGTGTGTGACCGAAAACCCATTCTAGGGCCGCATTGCTGCCACCGGAATTAGATAGGCACGTGATGCGGCTTTAGGCGGCATGCACACTGAGAACCTGGCGATCCTCGTATAAGCAGGGTGTTGCACATGAATTTTGTTATCGATAAGCCGGTATGTATGCTCAAGTGGCAAAGTTCATGTAACTAATTTGACTTTGTACTCCGTCATCATTCATATATGAATCTGTGAAAACTGCATAATTTGCATTAAACAGTCATATCCTGCACGTCTCTTTTTCTTGTCGTAAATATCATCGTACTGTCCTCTCATGTTTCCAGTCGGATTAAGGTCTATTGATATCAAGAACGTTTTCTCACTTACGAGCAGCCATCAAAAGCTAACATAACTGGAACCAGGAGAAATTATAGGTTTCAACCCCTCAACGCATTCACTCAGGTGAGTGGAAAGTTTTGGGTCTGACGTAGAGATAGAACAATCATGACATCATTATTTACTTGATTAATACCAGCCCAATGGTTCGGGAATAGTGTCTGACTTTCAGGCCCGAAATCCCATATATGTCGGTATAATGTCCCAATAGTGGGTATGAAATTTCAAATACCGTCTCTAATGAAGCCGATATACCATCAAATACAACACAAAAAGCTTGTGAGGATTCTAATTTGGGGTGGTAGAAACTTAGCATGCAGCAGAGCGGTCAATCAAATCATAAAACTCCTCGGCACATCGTTCCTTCGTAAAAGCAGCAAACTTCTAATGTGAAGTGACTTTGGATCTATCCCCAAAATAACTCAACAAAACCGGCAACAAGCATAAAGCATGAATAGCGGCTATCAAAATTAAACTCAACCACATTCGGAAGTAATAAACCTCAAATATCTTTGAACGGGTAAATGCAAGCACTGAGATACCAAGGATCTTGGTGATAGCAATGCCCCCTAATACCGGTCCTCCAATGGTGATGAGGGTATTGTAAGCTTTCACCGTGGGTACATGCTCTAAATCTTGCTCACGGCCCTCGAAACTTCGTTGAAGTTGTTCGTCGTTATGATGTTGGATCGTTGGTGGCGCTTTAAGGTAACCTTTTGTGATGTGAATGCAAAATTCCACAGCAAGACCCAAACAGATGATCAAGTTGACCAAACTTACCGCATTTAAGGAAATTTTCCACAATGACAAAACTCCACCAATATCAATCAATATCGAACTTATCGTGACAACCAAGATCAAAGAATTCCTCACTGATCCCAAAAGTATTAAGCTGACCACTTCAATTATCACCAACGCTATGGCCACCAAAATGAACGTGAGGCTGACAATTGTATCGTACTGTACAAAAAACACGTAAAATGGGGAAAATGCAAAAATGTTCAAAGGATTGGCCTGATACTTATTGATTTCATCCACAATTCTCAAGGAATTTTGGAATGCAACGATAAAATCTTTTTGACTCCTTAAGGGACCATGGCTAGTTCTAAAATAACTAGACAATATAGTATCATTGAAGCTTATAGCATTACCATAAGGTGCTTTGCCACCTAACGGACAAGGATCGCTCGGCAGCTCGATCCATTCATTGAAGAAGAACATGAATTCTTCGCCTTCAGGCAAGCCATCCATGGAGATATCATAGGGAGGTTCGTGGTCTTCGTAGCAGACTTTACACATTCTTTCAGGGGCGGTAGGGGAACAAAACTGTTCAGGCTCTCTCCTTTTTAATCGACAACATTGATCCAAGTTGGGATTAAGCCAGGTCAAATAATCATCCAACCAATTGCTCAACGGATCTGCGATCGTTGATTTATCGGTTCTTTTATACTCTTGCTCTAGAATATTAGACAAAGAGTATTCCTCACAGGTTGAAAACTTCCCACAGATTTTCTGTTGATTTGTTCGATCAGTTAAATCAAGGTCCTTGACGACTAAGAAAATCGGAGGTCCCACATTCAAATATTCATACACGGAGTTGAAGTAGTCGATCAAATAAGATTCCTTGGGCAAAGCAATCTTTTGGTCTAACCCCAATTCGATATACGGTAACAAACTAAGTGATAGTCCTAACCACAAAATGAACGCTGTCAAAATTTTCGGTTTGGCCGTAGATGTCAAAATCCTTGGAGCATAATATTTCCGAATCAACCCACTAAAGTCCAAGTTGATATGTAATTGCTGTTGTTGTTCATCGTCCTCGGGCAACTGAGGTCCTAGCTTTATCCAAGGCATGCAGTCTAATCTGCCATTTTCCAATCTTTGTTGATCTAACGACAATAACGCAATGAATGTGGTCATTTGCAACACGAAATTGACAAAAATTGCCCCTGCAGAATAGTAAGCAAAATTCCTAACTGCTGGCATGTCCACATTAGTAGCCAACAAAAACATGGAAATCTGCAAGATAGCACTGGTGAAACAAGATGGTCCAATTGATTTCAAAGCTTGAGCGATTCTCTCTTCCACAGTAGCTTCGTTGTTACTTGCCAACTCGTTAACCTTATTTAATTCATGAACGATCAAGAAGATATTATCGATACCAATGGCCAATACCAAAAAAGGGATTACTTCGGCAATAATCAACGTTGACTTCAACTCAATCAAAGCAAAAAATCCCAATGATGAAGTGACGGAAAAAAGAATTATAATAATACCACATAACCCAAGCAAAAACCTCGTATGAATTAACGTCCTCAAATTAGCAGTGATTGGAATTCTGCCACCCAAGGAGATAGATGCATAAACAAACATAAGCAAGTAGGAGATCACTACAATCTTTATGTCGGTGTTGGATGAATTATTCAATTCCTCCCCCAATGAAATTTCTGTACTGAACGCAATGTTGAGCTCGGGATTTTGCGTCTGTAAATCAAGTAGCCAATGTTTTAAAGCAGTTTCATATTTTATCACTCTCTCTGTGTAATTTTGATCTTTCAGGTTTTTATTGAGAAGCAAGGTAACCACGAAGGCCTTTGATTCAAGAACATTGTCGTCATTAAAAAGTAAATTAGCTTTCAAAGGCTGCTGGAAGCTAGGTAAACAATTGACTGGACTAGCCGCACAAGCAGAAATCAGGGATTTCCAGTTACTGGGACTCAAGTAATCGATATTTCCCCCAAAGTATTGAGTGAAGGATTCGATTGCACAAGTTTCGCCCAAAGGTTTAAAACAAAACTCATCCAAAGTTAACGTTTCATTATCAACCGTGAACTGTTGAAGGTCCAATTCCTTTTCAAACCACCATTTGATATTGTCCCAATTGAGAATATTACTGTCGTTTTTGGAACTCACGATTATTTGCTCGATTCTGTACCATTCGCCAAACGTTGACTCAAAATACTCATAATTCTTTAAATGGGGCTCATTGGGACTAACCCACAAGTTGATGGGATTGGTTTCAAATTCAAGCCAGAAGTTCCCAAACGAGAGTAAAAGTCCCACGAATACAGTAGCCCCGATTGTAAAGCCAGGGTATTTTGCAGCAAAATAAGCGGTACTGCCAAAAATATCTTCGATATTTCTGGTCAAATTATACTGAGCCTGAGACAATTGCGCAGATAAAGTATAAGGGTTTGGTTGAGGAACCAAGAAGCTGGAGGGACTGACGGTGACATCGATATCGGCATCCAACAATTCGTCCTCTAAAGTAGCTTTCCTCAGCTTAGTTGCGATATAAGCGTGAAACAATCCTAGAGCGACGATAAACGACCCAAACACAATAATCGTTGCAAATGAGAAACAATGGAGGGCTCCAACTTCGCATCTACCTCCCAAGCCACTAAAGTATGGCAAGCTCGGACACGACTCAACGCAGTCCGAGCAGGCACATTTGTATTCGTCGTCGTTACAGTCCTTCATGGCGGTGTTTCTCAAAGTCAAATTCTCATCGTCTTCGTAGGCGAAATCGATCTGGAACGGCGATCCCCCAAGCAACGGTTTCTCATCCCCGAGAAACTTCAAGAACTCTTTATAGTTTTTAGCCCCGCCCCCAATTAAATCCATGGCGTAGCCGTTGGTAGCGGAGAATTTTAAGTTCTTGCAGGAGTCAAAGAACCTCGAGGCAGAGTCGGGCTCCACATACTGAGTCAATTGGGTAACAATGGGGTTTTTCGTATCGATGGCCAACCCTGTTCCCGTGATATTGACAAACATCGATTGATTGGAGGAACAGGTGAACTCACAGAAGAAATCGTAGAAGTTCTTGCGGCACGCTGGACAGGAGCTGATCAACGGATCGACTTTTTTCAAGTTCGCCTGCAAACTGGTGATCTGGTCGGGAGAGCAGCACACGGTGTCGATGTTGAGGTCCCCACAGAGGGTCTTCAAAATAGCCGCCGACTGCCCGTCCGGCTTGACGGCTTCAACGTTGGCGGGACACGGCAACGGCGACCCAAAAAACGTCTTCTTACCGCAGGTGTCGTACATCGCACAGTAGCCGGGCTCGTGGATCACCGCCCTTACCACCGCCACCATCATCAACACAAATATCCAGTTCATGATCAGTTGCGAATGGGTTGAGATTAATCGCACTTCGCACCCCCCAGTAATGTTGATTGGCATATCCGGCACAACCTCCAGCGGCAAAACCGAGGTTGCCCGGTACTTGACTTTTCAGGGCTTCACCTTGGTCGGCATAAAAACCGACTGCGGGGAAGCGCCTTCTCCCGGCAGCAATGGCTCTGCATATACCTCATCGATGGACTGTCGGCAGTTCGACAGCCTCGACACGTTGGTGGAGTACGTGACACTCAATTGGAGAACCCATTTCGTGTTGAGCAACATCGAGGCGCTTGAGACCTTGGCGGTGCTCCAGAAAAGACCGTTCTTCTTGCATATATCCGTGGACGCCCCCCTCAACTTACGGTACGAGAGATACAAGCTGAAGCACCTGGCGATCTCCCTTGAGGAGTTTGTTGCCAGTAACGACGGCCAGCTCTTTTCCAGTGCCAGTCCGTTGATTGAAATTAACAACCAGGCAAACATCAAGATCATCAACACCTCCAACTCCATCAAGAACCTATTCATCAAATTGTCGGAATTGAACTTGTTCGACTTGTCGAGGCTCCGGCCAAGCTGGGACTCGTATTTCATGCGGTTGGCCGATCTCGCGGCCCTCCGGTCCAACTGCATGAAAAGGCGGGTGGGGTGCGTCATTGTGAGGGGTAACACGGTGATTGCAACTGGTTACAACGGCACCCCACGACATTTGACCAATTGTAACGAGGGCGGCTGCGATCGTTGTAATAAGGGCCAAGGAAGCGGGGCGGCGCTTTCCACTTGTTTGTGTTTGCACGCGGAGGAGAATGCGTTGTTGGAGAGCGGTCGAGACAGGATCAACGGCCATCACGAGGGAAGTACGTTATACTGCAATACCTGTCCATGTCTCACCTGCTCCATAAAAATAGTGCAGAGCGGTATAACCGAGGTAGTGTATGCGCAAAGCTACTCCATGGACGACGCTACGCATAAGATCATGCTTGAGGCGGGGATAGTGTTGCGGCAGTTTTCGCCTCCGAAGGATGGGATATTCATATGATTCTAATATAGTCAGAGGGTATTTACATAATTTAAGGATACTATAGACGAATACACCTTCAAGAGGATACTATCATCAAAAGGATACTATTAAAAGGGTACTATTTCAGAAGCATATTCAAAGATAGTTGATTAGTAACCTGGAGGATACAATATAATCAAGATAGGGTACTATGAAGAAATTAAGATGTAATTAAAATGTAATTATATTCTAAGGACCCTATATAATCAAAAGGATATCATTTGATCAAAGTACATCATTTAATCAAGGTATATCATTTTAATCAAAGTATATAATTTAATCAAAGTATATTATTTAATCAACGTATATCATTTAATCAAAGTATATGATTTATTCAACGTATATCATTTATTCGAGGTATATCATTTAATGAAGTATATCAATCAATCAAGGTATATCATTCAATCAAGAGGATACTATATAATCCAGAAGATAACCTGTAATTAAGAGAACAATGTATAATGATGAATATAATCAACATTGTATAATCAAAGGATTCAAGAAGTGATTATATAATGGAAACTATATAATCAAGGGATCTCTATAAACAATCTATGATCAAGATTCCTCGAAAACATACGGACTGCCACTCTCCTCCGCAGACACCTTGATCGATTCAAGTACCTCTCCCTCAACACTCAAACTGGCATCTATGGTCTGGCCCGGCAAAACCTGGCCCACACCCTTGGGAGTACCGGTCAATATCAAATCTCCCTTCTGCAACGTCATGATCGAAGACATGTGCACCAACATCTCCTCGATGGAGAAGATCATCAAATCGGTCTTATCGTCTTGTTTCACTTCTCCGTCCACAGACAACTTCAAGTCAACGTTGTATGGATCAGGGATCTTGGACTTCGCAACGATCCCCGACAACGGCAAGAAGGTGTCGAAGCCTTTGACCAATGTCCATGGTAATCCTTTGGATTTGGCTTCGTTTTGAACGTTTCTGGCAGTCATGTCGATGGCTAAGGCGTAGCCCTCGATGGCATCCAACGCCTCTTGCTTGGAAAACGTAGGAGGCAAGTGCTTCAAGTCCTTGTTCAAAATGAACGCCAATTCAACCTCGTAATGGGCGGTAACACCTTTAGGAATCAAGATGGGGCCGTCATTGGGTTTCAACACCGACGTGGGAGGCTTAATGAAAAACATGGGTCTTTTGGGCCTAGCATTGTTCAATTCCTTGATATGGGCAGCGTAGTTTCTGCCAATACATAAGATCTTCCTGGAGTTTTCGATATATTTAAGAGACATCGTTGAAAAATTGAACGGAATTATACGGATTTGCGCGAATTTTGATCCCCACAAAATGGCCTGAAAGCCAATAGGATAAGAGCCAACTTTGCTGATTCTATTATACTACAATACAAATATACAAAACATACTAACCAGACCAGAATTGATAGGTTTGGGGTTTGGTGACACTTAAAGGTAAGTTGTTGACATCTTCATTATCGTTATTAGTGGCCAAATTATCGGTCAAATCAATCTTCTTGTTGAACTCGTTACTTATTTCGCTTATGCTGACAGGGGTTAACAAATCGTCCAATAAGTTGGAGATTTCGGGTACTTGGTTGGCCTGTTTGAATTTCATGATTTTGTCATAGTGCAACCATCTTTCTATGGATAATTGTTTTCTTTCCAAGTTCAACTGGTTCTCGATTTTCACCAAGTTGTCTTCCAAAACGGATAAGTTTCTCAATTTTAAGTTAACCTTTTCCAAGGTCAATTCAGTTATTTGGTTGATCAAATTCGTTGAATCTTTGTTTACCTCATCCAATTTTGCGGTGGAGTTTCTGGACAAAATCTCCTTCCCTTCGTTTGCGGCAATTATTTTTTCAACCACCTTCTCGATGACGTTATCGGGGGATTCCGGTTGTTTGGTGGAGGGTTTTTTGCCTACTATTTTGGTCAAATAACTGTCTTCGATCGGTAATTGAATGAATTTTAAAATACATTGTTGTTTGGTCTTGGTACCGACATGGCCGCTGATTTTTTCCCATTGACTAGCATTCTTGTTGAATTGGGCCAAATTCTCCGCTTGGTCGCTACTTATAATATCATTAGTGCCAAACATTTCAATGGCTTCCAACAACAATATGGTTTCTTGTTCGCTCCAAATGTCTGATTCCTTTTGTTGAGTAAACTTCAAAAAGTCAGTGGATTGGAAATTCGAGGGGAATAATCCCTGTTGGAAACATTCCTCTGATATGTTGTTGGCGTTATTGATACTTGGAGCTATATTGCTTTGATCTCTGGATTTCAAATTGTGATATCTCACTTCATTGGTGTCTTTACCCACGATATTGCAAATATACTGGTTGGTGTTTTCTTTGAAGTCCCTGCTGTCATTATAGATATTACGTCTCACCTCCAAGTTCAATGGGATGGTTTTGAGGTCGTCTTCGACCGAAGCCGTTGGTGAAGGGAGGGTGGCGGGGCTTTCTTCTTTAGACTGGCCGTTTTCAGTTTTGACATCCTCGGCCTTAACGGCTTTGATAATCTCGGCATCCTCAGGAATGAACGGAACCAATGCTCGTGGGGTATCCAATACAACTTGGAAATGGCCTGTGTACTGTGGCCCAATGGTCGATGGTTTGGTCCTTGGATCAATCTGGTAGTTTATTAACCCCCATTTTTCCAAGAACTGGTGGATTCTGATAATACTAGCTACATCTCCCGACAAACTACGTCTTAAAGCTGTGACAGTCAAGTACTCTATAGGGTTCAATCTATAACAATTGACCATGAAATCTCTAGTATACTTATATGTCGTGGCACTCTTATAGCTCGATTTCTTGTTGTCATCGGTGGGAAAGAAATCCGGAAACAGTTCCTTCTCAATGTCGTGGATTTCATTGAAATCAAACCACTTGGCGAAGGACGGTAAGATGATATGTTTTCCCTGTTCAGCAAGATATTGTTGGGCTCTGTCCTGGAACGCGGCTTTGGATTGGGCAATATCGACTGGCTTCTTTTCTGCTTCCACTTTCACCGCGCTGGTGTCCTCCGGTTGTACTGCCAAAGGAGTTTCGGGCTCTACTGATGGGTTTGCTGACATGATGATTTTTCACTGTTGAATATGACTGTAGGTGATTTGTGACTGCGATTCTGCAACGATAACTTCGGGTGCTCGGTAAACGATCTACTGGCTTCTATGTCCTGTGTTTAGGTGGCACTACAGATGTCTCGGTGATTCTCGCTTGTAACAGTTCAGTCTCAAAGGTCTCACTGTCTCGTTGAACTTTTTTGTTTTTCATCGAAAATCCATTTTCTCAATATTCGGTGGGTGCACGAGCCGCGCTTAGGATCCAAACGACGCGTAAGTTAAAGATAGTGATACATCACTGGCGCCAAATATAAAACATATGAGTGCTGACGTGGGAACCAGGAGATCCCTGAGAAGATCAAGAAAAGTGGCGTATGTGGATGCAGACAACTCGGGCTCCGATCCAGACTCGGAATCGGACTACGAGGAGGTTGTAACCAAGAAGAGGAAGATAAGAAAGACTAAAGGGAAGAAAATAACCAACAGTGTGGCCGATTTGGGCGACGATTTTGTGGAAAACCCGTTATACCATTCGCTATGTAACCCTGAGGTCTCGATCGATGAGTTGGCCCTCCAATGGATAGAGGCGTATGTACAAGACGAAGCCAAAGAAGACAATAACGCAATCACAAACTTGATTAACTTACTTTTAAGATGCTGCGGATGTCTCCACTTGTTCCAGCCGCACGATTTAGCCAATCTAGAATCCGCAGGTGATACCGTTGGCGAATTAACCATTGCGTTCCAGACGCAAAAAACCCACGAATACCCCTTTATTTCCAACAATAAGGACTTGAGGTTTTTCAAAGTCAATGTTTTGGACTTCTTTGAGCGATTGACCAATCTATGCCACAAAAAAGAGTTTCTTTATTCGGCTGATAGCGAGTCCACCGACTCTTTGGCCTCGCCATTGATCAACAAAATATTCACTTGGCTATTGTCTTTGAGCACGTGCACGGTAAGGCCTTTAAGATACGTTTCTACGACAATTTTAATGAAAATCCAGACCGAGTTAACCATGATCGCCCAAGATTTGTCCCACAATATCCAAACGACCCAGAACCAGTTGACCAACAGTAAAAAATCCAAAAGAAGCAAGAGAGAACGGATAAAAATCGTAGAAAATAACTTGCAACAATTGCAACACCAAAATGACACCATCACAGAGTATCTCAACGATATTACTGAAGCAGCATTTGTACATAGGTATCGTGATATCGATCCCTTGATAAGACAAGAGTGTATAAGCTCGTTGAGTGACTGGATGATAAACTTTCCCGAATTTTTTTTGCAATCCACTTATCTACGCCATTTAGGCTGGCTTTTGTCCGACCCCAACAATCAGGTTAGAGGAGAAACTTGCAAGTCATTGTTAAGATTATATAAATTCGTTAATCACGAGAATATGACCATGAATGCTGGTTTTAGACTGTTTACTGAAAGATTCAAACGCCAAATGATAAACATGTGCTATAAAGACAATGATCCCACCGTAAGAATTACTATGGTTCTTGTTTTAGCCGAATTAGTGAAGGTTGAATACGTCTCTTATCAGGAATCCATTGAGATTACGGGGGTATTTTTGCAGTTGATAAGAAGGGGTTTGCCATTCAGCAAGGTAAACAACGAGAAATTGAAGTATGAATTCAGTAAGTTCGTTAACGTTGTGAATATTGAAAACCTCAAATCTACAAGAGAAACTCTTGACGAATCGTTGAACTCCAGTGAATCCATTGACGTCAGTGAATACTTGAAATTCAAAAGTGTAGTTAATATTTTGAGACAAGCTGGTGAAAATATCGAAAAAATTGACACATCTGACGAGCCGTATCCCATAGCTGCCATCTTCAAGAATCTATACCAATTGTCATATTATAACAAAAGTTGGCAGTTTTTGATCGGATATTTCTTAGCAGATATCTACGAAATGGGAATAGACGAGCGTGTTCGTGATGAATTGGAATTGGATAATACCGATAAGCAGATACTTATGCAGTTTATTCTTGGGAGCTTGAGTTACATTGTCACGAAAAAGAAGCCCGAAAATGAGATCGATGATGCTAAAGAGGTTGTGGGGAAATTAATTGATCCTTTGAACCAGCTACTCACCCAGTCGTTGAAATCTGCATCGGTGTTCGATATATTCATCAAACTATGGAGTTTGATTTTGAAAGATTATAATAGCGTACAAAATGTTTATTCAAGCTTTCAAGCTTGTAACAAGATTAAGTTATACAACGAGGTAAATAAGTCAATCCTTGAACTATATAATACCGACATCGATGGTCAGACAAGGAGCAATGTTGAGGAGTATCTTTCGATCATTTTGAGCAATTTCAATGATCAGTCGTCTAACGTGACATCAGAGCTCAGAAATACTATCGCTGATGTTCTACAAAGCTTACTAGAGAGTTGCGAGGTCACAGTAAATCAAATATCACTGCTCGACCAAAAGGCACTTATTGACGGTTTGCAGAACATAAGTGCAAACATAAGTAAAATTAACAAGTTTGGTGATTTCATTGATATCAATAAATACACCGAAGCAACCGGCGGTTCATCATTGATTAATTTGATTCAAACTGGGATTTTGGAAAAATTGAGCTTGACTACATTCATGAGTGACTTGGACTCAAATTTTTTAGCCAGATTAGTTGGATTGAATGAGTTTTTCAATGAATATCTCGATCAGTTTTTGATTGGCCACTCCTTGAAGCTAGAGAAACTTATAGATGGTTCTGCTCAATCGAGTTATGATATTAATACCTTTTTCGGTGGCTATGATGATATCATGGATGTTTTGTTGAAATTGAACGACGACGCCGATAGCTGTAGTAGCTCGTTGAATGCTGTGATTGGTAGTTCATCGTTGACAATCTCAGTGGAGGACACCAAAAAAATCATAGACAGTATCAGCGATCTCCAGGCCATAATTTTAACGAAAATTATTGAGTTGATTGTATCACTAAGGGTGTTCCGTGATAAATTTTCCGATTCCAACCCCTTCGTCAATTTTAACAGCTTCTTTTCTCGTCCAGGAACTGTGAGTAGTGCAGTCGAGCATATTCCAATGGAGCTTCAAAACAAGATTATGAAACAGTTTCTTTTGAAGGAGGCCAGGTTAGCGAAGAAACTCAAAGTCGATCTACTCCGGGAAAATGAGGTGAACATCAGCAACATGGATCTTGATGAGTTTGAGATTCCCAATCAATTTGATGACGAGGAATTCGAGGAAGAGAATGATGATGAAGATACCCGCAGATACAACGACCAACTCAAAGAATTGAAACAGCAGGCCAAGGATCAAAAGGCGATCTGGGAACTTGAAAAGAATTTGTGCGTCTATACCGTGAAGCTATTTTCCCTCGTCAATTTGGGGGTGGTGGATAAAGAAATCCTAGACAGAATCATGTTGAACAAGGATACCATAGGCGGACTATATCGTAAAATCATTCAGCAGCACGATGCAGAATCCAAGAGAAGTCCAATGGTCAAAGCAATTTCAGAAAACAACAACACGACATAACGGTTAAAAGAGGAAACATAAATCATATAATAAATACTCAAAGTGGCTTCAGTCTTCTTTCACCTGTTGGCCTTCGGCAATAGTCACCAGTAGGTTGCTCATGTCTTCAGTAGGCGGAGTGCTAACGATTTTGGGAACATGGGGGTGGGATTGCATGGTAGGAAACGGCTGAAGCACCTCGTTCTCGGGGGTTATTATCCCGTTGGAGATGGAAAAGTGTGATCTTTCAGGGGTCAGAAGGTCTTTGCCGAGGTGGGCTCTAGTGCTGATCTCAAGCGAGGCATCGTTGGAGGCTATCAACCCGTTGGAGAAACTCTTGGCCTGGTATCGATTGGCCTTTGGGCTGTTCGTTTTGACAATAACCGGTGCCGATTGAACACTAGGCGATTTCTCTAAGTCTGGCCGGGTTCTAACACTATTGGTGGTCGACAAAGGAACCGCAACCTCCGTCGATTTCAGTTTCATCAATTTCTTCGCTTTGGCCCCGGCTTTCTTCTTTTCCAAAATAGCATGTACGTCACACCGATCGTCTTGATCTTTCAGCTTCTTGTACAACAGTACTATTCTGTTTCTGACTTCGTACGCAGGGTCCTGTCTGAACACTCTAATCAACCCCATGTCGTCAGTAGTGACGATAATGACCCCGTCTTCGCCCGAATCGAGGAAATCCTCCCCCGGAAGGTAAACGTCGGAGAAATTCTTAAATTTGGAGCACACTCGGGCCCTTTTGATCAAATCAAACACCAAGTCGTCCGATAGCTCGAGCAATCTCTTGGTGGTATTAGGAGCGAAAATAGCCGCATTGACGTTTGAATGGTGGGCGTGGAATGAGGTGTAGCTGCCATTCTCGTTGGCGATGAAATTGACCTCCTGGTTGCGCAACAACTCCTTGTTGATCTTGTTGAACAACTTGCTCTTCAGGAGAAACTTGTAGTACTTATTGTGCTTGGTTTCGAGCTCGCTAAGGTGATTAACTCCGTCGTTGATCATGTCGTTCACCGCGGTCTTCATATTGCTGTTGATCGCAGCATTGTTATTCTCCCAAACATACACCCAATGGTCCTCGGAGCCGCTCAACACATACCGGTGGTCGTCGGTGGTCGAAGCTTCGATCGAACCGCTGTTGGTGGCTCCTTTGAATCTGGTGACCAATCGTTTGTCTCTGATATTGATTAATCTAACCTTGGAGTCATTGGTGGTGATCAAATAGGTCCATCTTTTGTAATCCCCCACATGGTCGTCGTCCGCCTCTCGGAAAACCATGATGTTGGTGACTTTGTTACCGTTGTTGCTGCCTATGGGCACGATTTTCCGCTGTTTGATGTCGAATTTATTCAACACGTGTAATCCTTTGGTCTCCAACACCGCCATGGTTCCGTTGAAGCCGCCAAAAATGCAGTGAAGCCCGTCCGGAGTGAAACTGGACGCCGTGATCAACATTTCGTCCCCCAAATGCCTGCCGTAGGCCACCGCCCGCTCCAAAATTGACCAGACTCGCGCTTGGTTGTCCAAAGAGCCACTCAAGAAGAACCGGTCGTCGCTGGGATGGAATTTGACCGTGGTCACGAAATCTTCGTGGGCAAAGGTCGCGAGGGAGTGTGGCCTGTCGATGTGCCACAATTTCACCGTTTTGTCCATACTACCGGAAATGAGAAAGTTATTTTTACTCCAGTCAATCGCTAGCACACTATTGGTGTGGCCTCTAAAGGTCCGTATAGGCTTGTGGTGGAACACCGGGGCATATTTGTAGACCTCGTCTTCGCTGTTCTTACTGCCGGGTTTCGGGCGGGTGCCCTTGTGCTGGGCCTCGAAATTATTGTATTCCATTCTCCCCAAGGGCGAGCAGATGACTTTCCACACTTTGATCACGGAGTCACGGCCCGCCACCGCGAGGTACTTGCCGTCGCGGCTGAACTGCATCACGAATATCTCCTTGCCAATCTTGCTGTTGATAATGGGGTTCTGGCTGGTGATATCGGGGTCAACGCTGCCACGGCTGTCCTCGGACGTGCTATTTTTCTCGGAGTCCGAATCGGAGTCTTCGTTCAATTCCTGGGCCAAAAAGAGCCTTTTGAGAATTCCAGGGCTGTTCTTGTGTCGTCTGCTGAGTTTGGTGTATTTGGGGACTATGAGGGACTCGTGCTTCAAGTCTTCCCAGGCGGTGCTGAGTTCCTCCTCGGGCTGGCTGGACTGAAGAAGCTCAAATAACTTGTTATCTATGAGCTCTGACGACTTCTCATCCAAGCTGGAGATGTTCTTGTCCAGAAACGTCATCGACCCGGTGGTCTGTAAGTTAGAATAGCCACTGGAGGTTTCCGAGGTATCATTATCCAAATCGGCCATCTCTGACATCTCTGTGTCATCATCATCGGAATTGTAGATACTCATATCCTCCTGGTCGATGAAGGAAGATTCTAGGGGGTTTCTTCGGCTATTGGTACTCCCGGACCTCCTCATGGTGCCGTTGGTGGACACGGGCCGAGATTTAGTTGTTCGGGAGCTTGAAGGACTTAGCGGGTTGTCTGAGTAGACACTCAGACGCAGGGGCGACCTTCGTTTCAAAAAGCTCTTGAAGATGGACTTTCGGTGGTTTGACTTCGATACATCGATCATGGAGCTCTGGGATGTCTGTTTCGCCTTGGGGCTTATCATGGCGCTTTTCGGTGCAACGGGGTGGAGGTTGTAACTAAGGGTGAAATAAGGGCGTTACAGAAACCTGGATTCTCAATAATGAGTGTTTGACGGGCACGGAGTTTTGCCAGGATCCGAATAGGTATTGGCAGCTAAGGAGATAGGTTTCTTTGCTGCGAAACGAGCTGGCTGAAATCCCGACGGGCCATCTTTGGGAGAGATACGCGGTGTGATTCACGGTGGTAGAGTTGCGGTGGGAGAAGATACGGTGGTGTTGAGAGAGTGCAGAGTTTGAATCCCTAAGTGGATTCACAGACACTACGAGTGAACAGAGTGAAGGATAGTGGCTTAAGGAAACGGAAGCATAAACGTCCCGAAAGGCTCGCGGAACTCTCACCGATGGCGCACAGAAAAAGAGACCGATAATGTGGGTACTGGTGGAGTTGGCGGGCACCGACGGCGGCAGTGGCCTCGGAGTAGCAGGTTTTGGTGGCAAGATGTGTTGGTGTGTCAGAAGATGAGTTGGTAGCCGATCTGTGGTGCCAGGACCAAACGCTGGCCTGCCTCAACGCCCTTGCTTGCCCCGCGCTCCGATTAAAATATATTACTATACAGCACTACTTCTTCTTCTTAGACCATTCAAGATGTAAAATCAACGAGTGGTACCCTTTACCATCCAAATCTTCCAAAGCCCTTTGAGCCAACTCTTCTGTTGCAAACGAAACATAAGCAAACCCTCTAGACTCCCCGGTTTCTCTATTCCTAACAATGGTGGTTCTTTGTAATGGCCCATATCTTGCAAATAACACATTTCTTAACATATCTTCGTTCACAATACTATTCAATTGTGACACCTTCAACGTAGTAGAGTCGTCTCTGGTGAGGTCCTTTGGTAAGTTACCGTCGGCGTCCTTTCTCAAGTGTCTTGGAACATACTTACCGGTAGTGGTATCATTACCATTGGCATCGACTTCGGTGGCTTCCGACTTGGTGGTGTCGCCCATGGTATCTTTGAAAGGACATTTGGCGGTGTAATGGTCCCCACCACAGATTCTACACTTGATTCTGTGACTGGACACCAAATTAGCCTTCTCTTGGGCCTTTTCTTCCTCTTCTTGTTTCTCCATTTCCTTCCAGGAGGTGGCCAAATTCAACTCGACCTTTTCCCCTAATTGGGTGGTTCTGGTATCGGGACCGGCAGGCATGTTCTTTTCTTTGCCGTATTTCACCCAGTTTCTGCGGTGGGCGATTAAGGGATGGACTCTTTCTTTGACCTTTACTTCTTTGATTTTTTGAATGATCTTGACTTTCTTGCCGTCGTTGTTGATGCCGTAGCTGGTGACGGTTTTGGTGCCGTCGGGGTTGGTGATGACCTCTGGGCTGGGTAAATCGTCCTCAGCGTCGGCCCATGAATTTATGATTCCAGTAGACATGTTTGACTGAAAATCTTTTTCGCTTTTTTTTTCAGAGGTCGTCGCACTTGGTTTTGTGTAATATGGTTTGTGGTTTTGTGTAATATGTGTCGAGGCCCAGTGCTGACGGCTGATATGGGAGGTCCGTGACTTCAAAGGCAACGGAAGAAGAGTGATGGGGTTTTATAGTCTTTTTTGTGTTTGTCTGTATTGTTTTGTTACTCTGTGTTCTCGTATCTCTACATAATACCTCAATATCTCTATCTCTCTATATCTCCATCTCACTATAATATCTCTATATTATGTTTGAGTCGTTTATCTCCACGGCAGTCTTTCTAATACCTCTATAATCTCCACAATCATTCCATAAATCTCATGTCAACCTCTCTTTGTGGTATTTGAAAATTTCCAAATCTACTTGGTTCTCCAATTTGCAGAATTCACTAATCATATATTAAACACAACATCCAACACCATCGATGTGAAATCTAAACTAATCCTACAAATCCAATCCCCGGATGATTATATCTGCAATCTCCGGCCGTCTATACACCTCTTCGTGCAATCCCCAATCTCCCGTCAAGAGCTGATGGTTGATATGGTACTTTTTCAAAAACTCCGCCAAAAGCTTGGACTGGTGGATGAATATCAATTCATCTTGTGAAGAATGCACGATATTCACCATCGTGGATCCCCCAAGGAGCTTCTCCGGCTTGAGGTCCAAGGAGATCTGAAAAGCCCTCTTCATGTGCTCATCGTCTTCAAATGCACACCGGGTGAACACCCTATAATCGGGATACTCTTGCACCAACTGGTACACGTCGTAGATGCCGTCGAGCAAGAACACTGAGATTAAGCTCATGTTGTCCAAAAAGCCGAGGCCGTTGAAGTCGGGGCCGTCTTTTAGGCCAGAACCTTCCCAGCTAGAACCCTCCCTCAATCCCAGGCCCTCCAACCCACTTTTTATCAATACATCGTAATTAAACAACTGCAAAATCAACGAACTCCCCACAGAGTGGCCCACCATCAGCACAATATTCATCCCCAACGTCTCCACAACGTACCTCAAACCCGAAATAACGTCAATAAGGTGCATTGGGTGTTGAAACTTGGGCACTTTGGCCAACTCCTCCACGGTATTGACCCGAGGAGACAACCTATAGTTCACCGACACCAAGTTGATGGGCTTGTGGTCGAATTGGCTGACGAGGGGGCCAAAATCATCGAAAGTGTTTCCTGGGTCCCGCCAGCCGCCGCCGTGCACGAAAACCACCGCGTCTTTGGTGTTGTGGTGTTCTTTCAACACTTTGAGATTCTGCAATGGCTCAGGGCCGTAGTGATACACTTTTCCGCTCATGAGATAAAGTGACTAAATGAAAATTAATGAGAGGTGTTGATAGAGTTTATAATGGGGTATTCGAACGTGTTTATGATAGAATAAAATTTAGAGGAGTTTTTAATGTAGTAGGATCTGAAATATAGTATTGTTGACATGGTATCCACAATCAAGTACAATACAGTTTGCACAGCACGGGCTACCATACAAAATCTCCAATACGATGTTCTTAACACAAGATCTACAATTTGATGTTTTTAACACAATATATACGATACAGTATCTGTAATCCAGCATTTATAGGACAGTATTCATAATAGGGTAACTATAATAGAGTGTTGCAGTATCCGTTATAAGTATTCATGAATTCTTCAATTGAGTATTTACAAGATAACATAATACATCTACAGTTGGGTCTATAACGATACATAGTACAGTAGAATCTACATAACAGTAGAATCACAGTAATCAGCACATTTATAATACAAAGGTCTATAATACAAGATTCATAATACAGAATCTATGATACATCTATGATACAGTTGTAAATCAAAAGAATCTATGACACAGTATTCAAGGAAATTCAAACACATTCAAATCTCTAAGATCTGTAATCAATTTTCTGTTACAGTGTTCTGATACAGTGTCCCAATACAGTATTTTATAACATATCCATGATACAAAAGGTCTATAATACATTATCGATGACACAGTATCCATAATACAATGAAACACAGTAAAACAGTAAAACAGTGAAACAGTAAAACAGTGAAACAGTAAAACAGTAAAACAGTAAAACAGTGAAACGGTAGAATCTATAATACTGTAGGATAACCAAAATGATCCATAACAATAGATCCATAATCTAACACAGTTCAAAGCCAGTTAACAGTTACAACACACAACAGATCGGACCTAGCCCACCACAGAACTCTTCGATACATATGGAATTTTCTAAGATATACAATACTTATGTGGATCCGAAGCTATTCTTCCCAACAAACATATATAAACAATTCTTTACATTTCAAATACAAACATTTTGAAAACATCGGGCGACGTTAAAAACAACAAATTTGTCCAACTAGTAACGAGTTGGAGATCTTTCACGGTCAGCGACATAGGAGTCTCTGTCGTAACCACCATCTTCTCTACCTCTGAAATCCCTGTCGTAACCACCTCTGCCACCTCTGAAATCACCTCTTCCACCTCTACCACCTCTGAAGTCACCTCTTCCTCTGAAATCGCCTCTTCCACCTCTGAATCCACCTCTGAAGTCACCTCTTCCACCTCTGAATCCACCTCTGAAGTCACCTCTTCCACCTCTGAATCCACCTCTGAAGTCACCTCTACCTCTGAAACCTCCTCTGAAGTCACCTCTTCCACCTCTGAAGCCACCTCTTCCTCTTCTTGGAGGTGGGATGAATGGAGAAGTGTCGTGTTCAGCATTTATGATTGAACCTTGGAACTCGGATTCGTTCAATAATGGAATGGCTTTTTCCAATTCATCAGCAGAACCGAATTCTAAAGCACCGATGATTTCATTGGTCTCGTAATCTTTGAAAACTCTGGCAAATGTTGGAGTACTTTCGGTTTTGTCTCTAACATAATCTTTAAAGTCTTGCCATGCGGTACCTTCTGGCAAGTTGGACACTTTGACTCTAAATTGTCCTCTGGTGTCTTCTTTTCTTTCACGAGCGTGTTCGATGTTCAATACTTGTCCGGCGAATTCTTGACCGTTGAATTGTTCAACGGCTTTAGCAGCATCGTCACCGGTTTCAAATGAAACAAAGGCGTAACCTCTCATCATTTGCACTTCGGTGATTGGTCCGGCAGCGGAAAGGAAGTCTTGAAGTTCTTCGGAAGCAACTAAAAATCAGTTAGTAAAATTTTCAAAATGTGGCTACAAGTCATCGCCTTGATAGATAGGGGGGTTTTGGGGGCAATTGCCGAGGAGAAAGCCGCCATAAACCTTGATTTCAAACATACCATTGAAGTCGACTGGTCTAACGAAGACCTTGTTTGGTTCGGTTGATTCAACTCTCTCTGTTTGTTCAACTTGTTCTACGGGATCTGACATGGTGTAACGTTGAATAAAAATTTTCGCACTTGGAAAACGAGGCTACTGAAGGGGTACCACGCACGACCGGGACCAGGGACGTGTTGGCGAGCGATTGCGGGAGTGCCCCTTTGGGATATACGGGGGTAGGAAATAGGGTGTAGAATGTGACAATATGTGTATAGGTCTACTTGTCATGGGCCATCAGAGGATTATAGGCCATAAGAGGAATATAGGCCATAAGAGGAATATAGGCCATTAGAGGATTACAGGCCATTTTAGTATAGGTGATATAGGCCATTATAGTCAGTATTCAGTATTGGTCTATCTATTGCAGAGACAGATATCATCCCTCCTAATATCTTTGAGGCCTATTTCAAAGAACTTCGCCACTCTACGAACTCGTCACTCAAGAACTCCGACTCAAAAGACTCTTTGCTCTGCATTATGACCACATGATCATTCTCACACGTCATAACATAGCTAGAATTAATAGTTTTATCGATCTCATTGACCCATTCCATCAATCCCGCAAAGAACTTCAACGACGTCATACAGTTGATTTTGTCCTTCAACAACAACGGAATCTCATCGGTTTCGTAAAGTTCCACATTCTTAAGCAACAAGTTGTCATCTCTGAACCCCACGGCGATTTTCTTGATCCCCAACAAAAAGCACTGGACCCAGGTTTTGTATAGCTTGGTTTCGAAGGTTTTTGCTTGGTTCTCGGAGAATATGAGTTTGTTGGTTTTCAACTCGATGTAATGCGACAAGTTGTTGCCGGTTTCCGGCTTGTAATCAAACACCCCGTCGACCTCCCCCGCCAAAAGTAGCTTGGCCTTGCCCACGCTGGTTTTCACCACACTTATGGTCTGCTCGTAGTTATTCACCTGGGCCTTGTGTCTGTTTTCGATCATTTTCCGGTTGCATTCCGCCCATGGTTTGGGGAGCATCACGAGCTTTTCGAACTTGTAGCCGGAATATTCGCATTTCTTCTGGTATTCGCTGGGGGTATTGGCGTTTCTGCGCTGGAGCTCGAATGCGTCGTCGCTTTTGATCATTATATGGCCGTCATACACCATCAATTTCAATTTGAACGGGTCTTTGGCCACTTGCAACGTCATCAACTTGGTCATTATCCCTCGGAAACCGATGATGTCGGCCTCAATCCTGGTGCCTGTGGCTTGCTCGTACTTGACTATCCCGTTCAATATCGATTGGAAGTCGCCAAGGTTGTTTTCCTCGGGTATCTTCTTGAATGTCGAGTAACCTGCTTTCAAGTCGAACTCCTGGTCAATATAAGAGTCGGGGAAGTAATAGTAGGTGAAATCGTCGGTACCGTAGACATAATTGCCGTCTATATCTCTATTGTACGTCAAGAGCTCCTTGGGCTGCTTTATCGACGCCGACTTGGCCTTATTGTGGATGGAGTACTGTCTTATCATGAGATGAGGATTTTTTCGCGACCTGTTGCAACGATGTTGGTGACGTATTTGCTATTGATGGCAGCAGCGGTGTGGGGTGAGGACCCGGACCTGTCGTTCGAGGACTGGAAGAAAATTAAGGCCAGAAACGATACCAGAAACACCTCGTTCCTCCTGAGCAGCGACAGCCGGTTCAACTACGCGTCCATAGACTGTGCCGCCAAGATCATCAAGACCAACGAGGGTGCCAAGGAGGCCAAGTCGGTGTTGCGCGACGACAAAGACAGCTACTTGATCAATAAGTGTTCCAACAAGGAGAAATTCGTCATTATCGAGTTGTGCCAGGACATTTTGATCGATTTGGTGGAGATAGGCAACTTCGAGTTTTTCAGCTCCAACTTCAAGAAGTTGAAGATCAGTGTCAACGAGAGGTACGAGGATAAGAACTGGAAGAGTTTGGGGGAGTTTGACGCCACCAACTCTCGCGATTTACAGAAATTCACCATCGCCAACCCCATCATCTGGGCCAAGTACCTCAAGGTGGAAATCTTGGACCACTACGGCCACGAGTTCTACTGCCCCATTTCCTTGATCAAGGTGTACGGCAAAACCATGATCGAGGACTTCAAGGATGAAAACATCAAGAACGACGACCACGAGCCCCAAGAAGACCTGGAGTGCAAAATCAACACCACCCTCCCTTTTTTGGAGTTGAATCAGTTTTTGAGCACAATTCCGGAGTATTGCGTAGTAGAGGACGATACCACCACCATACCCCAAGATTCCATCTACAAGAGCATCATAAAGCGATTGTCGCTCCTAGAATCCAACGCGAGTCTATCTTTGCTATACATGCAAGAACAAAGCAAGCTTTTATCGGACTCATTCACCAATTTGCAGCAGCAACACCAGACAGAGCTCGATGCCTTGATTCAGCGGTTCAATTCTACCGTCAATGACCAGATCTTGAAGTTGAATCAGTTCAACCAGCTAAAGCTATTTGAATCTAATAAGTTAGTGTCGGGTTTGATCAACGATTTGTCATTCTACAAGAAACTATTACTCATCAACTTCATGCTTTTAATCATATTATTGGTGTTCAACATCCTATCCAACGAAATTCCCCTAGATATCGCCAAGGTACCCCCGGTGGGGCCGAAAAGGAAATACAAGAACAAATACAAACATTAGCATTTCCTATAAACAAGCGGTTTTTTTTATTTACATGCCATAACAATTAATGTACAGATTAGTCGTCATAAGAATCGTTTCTACGTCTATCATTACCTTTGTAGTTTCTGGTAGGTCTATCGCCTCTCCCGCTACTCAGTCTATCATCTCTGGGTTTGTAGTCTCTTGGTTTGGAGTTTCTGTCTTTGGAGTAGTTGCTTCTGCCGTAGCTTTCCCTGCTGCCTTCTCTGCTGCCTTCTCTGCCGTAGCTTTCTCTCCCCTTGTAGCCGGAATTGTTGTAACCGGAATTGTTGTAGCCGGAGGTGTAACCACCGGAGCTCTTACCTCTGTATCCGGAAGATCTATCGTTTCTGCTACCTCCGAAACCCTCTTGGTCTCCGCCTCTGGAAAACCTATCAAATCTCTGGTGACGCTTATTCGAGTCTCTGGACCCTTCAGTGCCGAAAACCTCGTTACGGACCGCATGGGAGATTTTGGAACGCTGTAACACACTGTGGACAGGAGGAATCTTCTCTCCTGGGTTGAACGTCTGGTGAACCTCTAACAACTCCTTCAAAGCGTCTTCCAAGCTGATTCTGAAAACACCGTTCAACATCGAATAGTAAGCACAGAAGGTCTGCACCATCTGAGGCCCCTCAGGATCGCTCTTCAACTTGACCAAACTATCAGCCTCGTTGACGGGGTACTCGTAGTCGATGACCTCATCGAACTTGATTTGCTTTTCCTTTTCCAAGGCTCTGATGTACCGCTGTTCGAATCCGGCGGAGAACAAAATCGCTTCTCCCTTCTTACCGGCTCTACCGGTTCTACCGATCTTGTGGATGTACGAGGCGAGTTCATGACTTGGGGTGACCTGGATGACGGTGGAAATATCCGGAAAATCCAATCCTCTTGCTGCCACGTCGGTGGCAATGAAAATACCGGTTTTGGCTTTTCTGAAGTCCCGCACGGCCCTATCCCTGGCGGCCTGACTCAATTTCCCGTGGAGTAAGAAGATTTTTCCATCGATTTTGTTTAACCGGCGAGACTCAGACATGATGAGATGGTACCAGGAGGTACCAACAACAGTTGGCAAAAAAATTATCCCCTTAAAGTCGTCGCTCTCTTGTAATTTCTTCAAAGCAACGTCCATGGAGCCAAAAATGGAGTCTTTGAGACTCTTGGTCTTATAGATTACCTGGTGGATGTTTTCATGAGCTTCAGTGGTGGATTCTTCCACGCAATCGATGTATTCAAACTGTTCGCTGATGTGTTCCCTGGCAAAAGTAGCCACTTCCCCGTCAACAGTGGCACTATACAAGTTGTGCTTGAAAATGGGACCTTTTTCGGAGCTGGGTTCAACGGTACGAACGTGGAGTTTGGTTAACAACCCCACGATATCGTGGATTTCGTCTCTGAACCCGTTATCCAATAATCTGTCAGCTTCGTCATAGGTGACGGTTCTGGTGTGTCTAAACTTGTCTCTATGATTTCTGTTCATTAAGGTTGCCTTTAATCTACCGGGAGTGGCCACAATGATGGAAGGGGCCCAAAGCGACTCGAAATCACTTCTTTTGGCCCCTGTCAAAAGGGAAATCCGGGGAATGAAGTCTTTCTTCAAAATAGGATGGGCCTTGACAAACCGGATCAATTCGTTTTCAATCTGCATCGCCAAATCCCTGGTTGGAGATATGATGAGATGGAAACATTTGTGTTTATTCTGGATACTGTTGTTCCTCTTGGCGATCAAATCGTTCAATATCGGTATCAAAAACGCCAAAGTCTTCCCAGTACCGGTCTTCGCACGGACGACGATCCCGTTGTTGCTCTCAATCGAAGGGAGGATGGAGTCAGCTTGCACCTTGGTCAATGCCTTGTAGTTGAGGGCCTCAAGAGCCTCGAAGATCATGGGATCTATTTTACCGCTTTCTTTAAGCTTGGGAATGGTACCTTGAGGATCCCAGTCGTTGCCCACGCTCGCAGACCCCGCAAAAAACCTCATAGCACCAACTCCAGTACCACGAATGCTACTGGCATTTCCTATACCTCCTCTACTGAGGTATAACGCCGTCAATCTAGACAACGATAACAATCTCATACTCATCTGATAGAAGAAAAAAGTTTTCAGCTTTCGCGCGAAATATATTCGCGAACCTTTCTGCCACAAAGTTTCCACCAGCGTATAGATTCGATATTTATACGGGGAATCCATCACTTAGACGGTCAATCAATTGGTGAGAACGGGATCTTTGTATTGTTACAGCACAAAGAAATTGACTGTCGGCATTTGAGTTCTTCTGCACGGCGATTCTAGTAAACACAGCTGAATTCGCAACAGAGCGGCTGCACCAATACAGCTTTAGTACCGTTACAACTGTCAGTGCCGTTACAAATCGGTACCGCTACCACCAGTAAGCGATAAAAACTGGCAGCACATCATAATGTCAGTCGCCAGCACAGCAGTCACCACGTCGTCCAAATTGTCCAATGGCAGCATAAATGGCAGTGTCAGTGGAACCCCCCCCACTCAGACCATAAACGGCGGAACGAAGGCCAACAAGAGGATCGAGTTGGAGAATATAATACGAGAATTGCAGAACAAGTTGGGGGCAGACTGGGACAAATACCACGAGAGTTTGAGTCTATTTTTGATTGGAAAGTTGAGCAGACAGGAGTTGGTGAACAATGTGGTTCCTATATTGAAGAACGGCCTCATAAAATACCACAACAAATTGTTATTGTTGAACTTTGCCAACTCCTTCAAGGATATTCCCATTGACTTCCAGAACGATTTCGCCACTTTCTGGAACAAAAAGGCCAAAACCAAGACCGTCAAGTCTTCCCAGTACGAAAGGTTCAAACAGAACATCATGGGGTTGCCAATAAAGGAGAGAAGGAGGATACGGGGCATAACAAGGGACTCTGGCAAGAAGAACAAAATAAATGCCGGTATTACCTTGACCAGACACGCATTGCTCCCCAAGATCCCCTCCATTCAGGATAAGGAGCAACAGCAGTTGCAAGTGAACAATATTGTCTCCTGGCAACAAGATGTGGTCAATGGTATCAACGCTCCGATATCTACTGACACGTTTGAGCTCCCTGATACCAACGATTTGTCTAAACGGGTGATTATGATGATGAGAGAATCCGGGTTGACAGGAGGGTTGAATCCTCAAGTGTTGGATATTTTGATGTTAGGGTTGGAAACCTATCTCAAAAATATCTTGGAAAGCTCTATTGATGTCGGTAGGTATCGGGAAACCAAATATTCAACCAACGATTTCTTAGCAACCGCTATTCAAACAGTTAAACAGACATTTGAGGAACAAAAAACTAATGACGATAACGATAAAAACGAACCAACATTCTCTGGTAAGAAAAGGAAAGCAAAGAAATCCACCAAACGGGGAGGCAGAAGAAAGACAAGATCCAAAAAAGCTGATAGCGACGAAGATGAGGATCGAGATAACGATAGCGATAACAAAGGCGAAAAAAGACGCTTAGACGACGAAGACGATCCCCAAAGACCCAAAGTTACCCTAAATATCGATGATATGTTCAATACCTTCGAGATGTTTCCCTATTTGGCCGAGCCCAGCGGCCCTAGGTACAGATTAAATTCCGTGATGCTCAAAAACGACGATGAACCCACCGACGATGTCGACTACCAACTCCCCAAATTTCAGCAATCCTACCTCACTCACATCAACAAAGACCCAGAGGAGAAGTCTATCGCCACCGTTTCAGAGGTGCCTAACTACAGAGCACATATAGGAACCACCGATGAGTTGAAATGGGTCGTTCATGATCTATATAGTAAGATATGATAGGTCGCTCAAGATCTATATAGTAATTATATGATAGAATAGGTTACATTACCCTTATCAAGGAGCTGGTCTACAGTCTACCCTTTTCAAGAAGCTGGTCTACAAATTACATAAGTTTTCAAATCTTTAGGTCTACAAATTACTCAAGGTTTCAAGAAGCTCTGGATCCATCGACTGACAATTTGCCAAGTATATCGGATTTGTTTGACCGGCGTATTTCAATACTTCCAGCATAAGGGCCGACGACGGGCAAAATTGTTTGTCGTTATGACTGATGTCGATGAAAACGAGATGCGACTGGATTTTCCCATTACTTAACGACATTACAAACGCTTTATCTGTTTGGTTAGTGCAGGAATTCTTGAGTATCTCGTTGAAGTTTGCAGCATCGTCAATTATCATTGTTTGGCTGGGCACCAGCATTAGATTTAGGGGTAATTTAGGTATTATTTTACGATAGGAATCGAGCAAATCTCTCAAATGGTCTCCATGGATCTCAAATCCTTTAAACGATAAATTGAATGCACCTACCAGCTTGTGAGTGGTGGTTATAGTGTCCATTAATAGATTTGGAACCGGCTGACCGCAAACGACGTAGGATAACGTGGTTGACTTCTTCATGCTGGATATGGTGAAGTAGTGGAACTCCTCGATGAATTCGGCATTGGTCAACGGGTGAAACACTTTACTGAACTCAATCACCTTATTTTGTGATTTGAAACAATTATTCGTGATAGGCGTGTGTGGAGAAATCGTCACATACACTCTCTTTGGCTGGTAGTTCATGATGGCGTTTTCCAAGATCCTTCTGGTCCTGGAATGCTGTGCAACCTTGTTTGAAATATCATTGTACTCGCCGTTGACTAGATCTAGATCGTGATTCACCGTCGCTTCTTTTTCGTGGACTGCTTTCAATGAATGCTCTAGGTCGTTTACGCGTTTCATCAAATCACCTTTGACGGTGGCAAAATTGAGTTCCGAGGTTTGGTTGGTTTCGATTTTCTCAACGATGGAGGCGATTTTGGCTTTTTGCAGCCTTAGGTCCTCGTTTAGGCTGTGAAACTCTGTTTCCAACTGTTTAAGCACATTCAGCTGCGATTGGTAGTTTTCAGTCAACGACTCGGATTTTCGAATCTCTTGCTCCAATGATTTCGTCAATTGATCGTCTGTCTCCGTTTGTGCCAGCCGTAGCTGCTGGTTCTTATCAGCGATTGCCTGGGAAAGCTGTACACTCAATTGAGCTTTTTGTTCCCGCAACAGCTTGATGCTGCTCTCCACATCCCCATCCCTATGATTCTGGGCGTTGATGACCTCATTTCTCATCTCAAACCTCCAATTCTCGAGATCATTGGCAAGCTCCTGGGCGTGCTGTTTGATTTTGACGTTAATGAGCTTTTCCTTATTGAGAACATTATTCATTATGGAGTCCTCCAAATACCCGAACCGGCGCTTCTTCGATATTATTTCATTTTTAACTTCCGATAACCTGTGGTAGAGTTTTTTCTGCTGTCGCTTCAACTCTAGAAGGCCTATCTCCAAGTTATCACAGGTTTCTGTCAACAGTCTAACTTCGTCAGTTAGCCTCCGATGGCGCTCTGTTTGAAAATTGATGCTGTTCTCCACATTTTCGGTGGCCCTGCTAATCACCACCGGCTTTTTAGCCCGGGAATCCTCCAAGGTTTTGTTCAATCCAATAAGATGATTGATATGCTGCAAATTGAGTCCGGGGTTTCGGGTCGGCACTGGCACAGGAATCTGGGACTTGTCGTTGCTCAGAGCGACGGCATCCAAGTCCTTGTCACTACGAGCATCTTTGGCATCCACGGTGTTGTCTATCGACTTCAAGGGCCGTTTCGGTATCCTCGACATGGATAGAGTTGAATGTAAACAAGTGCGAATTATGTATTTACAGGATCTAACCGTATTTAATAAATAGAGGCCGGTGGCCGGGTGAGGTTTTAAAGGATTTCTGTGTGGGTCGTGGGAGTGTAGGTCTTTGCGGGTGTAGGTCTTTGCGGGTGTATGTGGGTGTGTGAGGGAGGGAGTTATGGCATCGAGTCCGGTGGATGTCGATGCGATGAGTCTCGGGCTCTGCTGCGCGGAGCCTCGCGCCAGCAACGCACCGGCAGCGCACCTAATTGAAATCTTTGCTCTGCAAGTTCCGAGTCATCGCGGGTAAAGCCACTCTCACGCCGTCAAGCTCCGGCGTCATAAACACCTGGCACCCCAACCTCGAAGTCTCGGTCAACCCAAAGGCCAAGTCCAACATATCGTTTTCGTCGTCCTCGGGCTCGGGGATTTCGTCGTAAAAATCGGGATCGATGATCATGTGGCAGGTCGAGCAGGCACACGATCCCCCACAGGCTCCCTCCACATCCAACCCGTGGTGCTGCGCTATATCCATCAAGTTGTCTCCTGCAGCACACTCCACTTCTATTTGCTTTCCTTCCTTCGTTATGAACGTTATGTGTAGTTCTTCCCCGGGTTTGGGGGTGTGGACATGACCGTGAAGTCTCACTAAAGATTTGTGAAACTGTCTCACGGGGAAAATTCTGGGCGGCAAAACACCTCTGGCTGTATAGTGGGCATTGGTAGTGCTGCTGACACCTCTAGGGAGCCCTCTGGTGGCTCCTCTGGTTGCCAAACCACCTATGAGTTTCCACATGTTATGTCTGATGGAAATTTTTCAATCGATGAGAATCGGATCGATAAGTGCGGGAGCCATGCGGAGTTCAAAGAGCCTTCATTAAACAATACACCTAAACCGCGGCCTACAGCGCGGGCCGCTCACCGCGAAAACAGCGCGAGAACTCTACGGGAACCTCGCCCTCGCGGGACTACGAAAACTTACTCACCAAAACCAAGAAAATGAGGATGATCAACACCGCTATGATAGCATAGCTTATGAACTTATTGGCCGTCAATCTTCGACTCATCGACTTCAATGTCTTGATCGATTTATCCACATAGCCGTCGGCGGCCAACAACGTGTTGCGGGTGCCGCCGATCTGCTCCCGTTGCGCCCTCAAGTCGTTCAAGATATTTCCCCCTATAGACTCTGTTTCCAACGCTATTCTTTGCGATTCTCTCAATCTTTCCGACGATCTTTCCAACGAGGAGTTATTCCCCAATAACGTTTTTCTCTGGTCGTCGTGTATGTTCAACTCCGGGTCATCGCTGTAGCGATTACCAAACAATTCAAACTTGTCCTGACTATCCAACAACTGCTTCAAGTCGGCCTTGCAGTCCTCGATCTGCGATTTATACTGCCGGATCTTGGCATTATATGACGACCTCTGGTTCGAGGGCAAGTTTTGCACTTCCAAGTTCATCTGATCGAGGAGTTCGAGACATTCGTCGCTGGCATGTTCAATCGACGTCAAAGCTTGTCTTCTTTGTTCTGGCGGTTAGTACGGTGTTTCCGGTATCTCTCGCAATTAACATACCTGGATCATTGATTGAGGGTACCGACGACAACTTGGACTTGGCGTCCTGGATGGCCAATTGGAAATCGCTCTCGTAACTATCGAATAAACTCATGACCAACAATCGACTGTCGCACTTGAGAATCGAGAGTTCGCACTACGTATAATTCTATAAATCTCAGTGTCTGGCTTCGAACTCTTCTCCGTGGTCCTCGTTGTTATATTTCTTGTACGCGGACTTAATGTTGTTGAAGAAGTCGTCATTGAAGGCAGGGTTGGAGTGAGCCGAGGTGGAGGAGCCAGTAGGGGTCAATTTCAACTCCTCGTTCTCCTTGGCGATCATCTCGTTGTAATTCAAGATGGACTTGTTTCTCACTAATCTGGCCTTGGTCTGCTCCTCTTCTTCGTCTAAGTCAAGAGAGTTCATGGTCATGTTCAACAACGATTTACCCGACCTTCTTCTGACCAATCTACCGGGATAGGGGCCAGATTTGGGGAAGTATTTGTCCACGGTATCGGGGCCCAAGTCAGACAAATCAGGAGCTTCGGAGGAGGGTTCACTGTTATCGCTTGCCATATCGCTGTAGATACTCAGTCTTCTTGGCGTGCCAACAGATTTGGGGGTTCTGGGTGGTTTATAGCCCGCACCATTGTCGTGGATCCATTTCGCAACCAATGACGTCCAACCACATTGATGTGATGCCCCCAATCCTCTACCAGTATCACCATCAAAGTACTCATAGAATGGCACAAACTCTTTGAATAACGGGTCACTATCCAAAAGTTGCTCGTCTCCGTTACATGGACGTTTATCGTCGTGATCAGGCATGAACAAACTTATCAAACGATATTGGATCTCTTGAGCACACTGGGCCAAATTCAACATTTGTCCTGATCCCGTGGGGCATTCCACCTTCAAATCGGGCCCATAGTAAAGATAGAATCTCTGTAAGGCTTCAACAAGCAAAAAATTGGTGGGAAACCAAATGGGGCCTCTCCAGTTCGAGTTTCCTCCAAACATCCCAGAATCGGATTCTCCAGGCAAATAAGCCACTTTGAAGTGCTCTCCGTTGACATCCATTTCAAACGGATGTTTCTCGTGGTACTTGGACAATGAACGAATCCCGAAATTCGACAAAAACTCGTCTTCGTCCAACATTCTCTGCAAGATACTAACTAAGCGGTCTTTATCAACAAGAGCCAACAACAACCGTTCTCCAACACCCCTAGTTTCCATGGAGGCGATGTTTCTCTCTGCTACTGTTTTTTTATGGTTGATAAACCAATCCAAACGTTTTTTGAACGACGGGAACTTGTTTAAAAGCTCAGGCTCTAAAGTTAACGAGGCATACAAAGGAATCAACCCAACTAATGATCTCACAGGCAATAATTGGGCATCGCTACCTCCGTAACTGATTGCATCATAGTAAAACTTGTCGTTATCATCCCATAAACTGACCTCTCTACCATCACTCTTGTAGGTCATGGCATCAGCAATAAGGATGAAATGTTCAAAAAACTTGGAGGCGATATTTTCATAGATCGGTTTGGTTTTGGCCAATTCTAACGCAATATTCAACATCTGCAATGAGAAAAACGCCATCCAACCGGTGGAATCTGCCTGTTCCAAGCTACCCCCAGTGGGCAAAGGTTCAGATCTGTTGAAAATACCAATATTATCAAGACCCAAGAAACCCCCTTCAAAAACGTTGTTACCGTCGGAGTCCTTTCTATTGACCCACCAGGTGAAGTTAATGAGCAATTTTTGAAACAAGGTTTCCAAAAAGTCCAAATCTTCTCTGCCATACATTTTCTTTTCGATCTTGAAGATCCGGAAAGCCGCCCAGGCGTGGACCGGTGGATTGACATCGCTAAAATTCCACTCATAAGCGGGAATTTGTCCATTGGGGTGCATATACCATTCTCTGGTCAAAAGATCCAATTGTTTTTTGGCAAATTCCGGATCGATCATTGCAAAAGGAATACAATGGAAGGCAGTATCCCAAGCCGCAAAGAAGGGATATTCCCATTTATCAGGCAAGGATAAGATATCATTGATATATAAGTGCTTCCAGTCTTTGTTTCTTCCGTTGGCACGGTTTGGAGTTGGTTTCATGGTGGAAGTATCTCCTTTGGACCAATAGTCGTGGATAAAGTGATAAAACTGCTTCGTCCACAAAAGCCCGGCGAAAGCTTGTCTTTGCACAAGACGTAATTGATCTGGCATGGGCTGGGGACTGACTTTCCAGTAGAACGCATCAGCTTCATCCTGGCGCTTGGTGAAGGTATTATCAAATTCAAATTCATCAATTTCTTCAGATTTCTTACTAAACTTATAGCGCAAAGTAACATAGTCGCCTGGAGGAACATCTTCGAATTTGAACCATCCACATGCTTTGGTACCAGTCTTGGCCGGGTTAACGGCTTCCTCTTTATTTTCAACCACAAAATCGTGAAAACCGTCTTTGACGAAATCATGTTCGTTCGGCTGATCATACAATTTTTGGGTGTTGGTTTCATTTTCGGTGAACAAAACTTCAGGCTCGATATCATTGGCACCGTCGCCGCAACCCGGAGAAGGAGCAAACACCACATACCGCTTGCCGAAATGGTGGTGATCGATCTCAATGGCATTCTCCCCCACTTCCTTCATCGAAGGCTTAGGTTTGTTATATGTTCCCCACGACCAGAAGTTTCTCAACGTCACATGAGGTAAAATGTGCAACGGTGCAGGCTTATCGGAACGATTATAAGCAGTGATTCTGAATAAGATCTCTTCTGGATCGTCTTCCTTGGCCAGTTCAATGACAATATCGAAATATTCGTTATTGTCGAAAATCCCGGTATCGGTGATCTCATACTCCTTCTCTAATCTCGACCGTTTGCCGTTCTCTTCCACTAATTGCTTGTATGGAAAGGAATTCTGAGGATACTTGTAAAGGTATTTCATATAACTATGGGTGGGAGTGTTATCCAAGTAGTAGTACATCTCCTTAACATCTTCCCCGTGGTTACCTTGGCTGTTAGTAACCCCAAACAACTTTTCTTTCAAGATGGGATCGTTGCCGTTCCAGAAAGCGGCAGTCAAATTGATCAACTGGTAGGTGTCCGAAACCCCTGCGATCCCGTCTTCTCCCCATCTATAAGTACGAGCATGGCTATGCTCAAAGGGGAAATCAGACCAGGCATCACCATCGTTGGAGTAATCCTCACGAACGGTAGACCATTGTCTCTCAGCAACATAGCATCCCCACTTCTTGAAATCCGGATTCTGTAATCTCTGTTCTTCGGCAGTTAAACTCATTTTGACAAATACTACTGAACGAAAAGTTTGGCCAGGATCAATTTTCCCGTAAGGGGTTCGCGAAGCAACTGAAGCTCGATAGGGGTTAAGGCGGTCCACAGCAACTATGTGTCGGGATCTTGAATGGACCTCGAATCGCGACAAGAACGACCACCTCAAAAAATAGAGTTCAAATGATGTGTTACCTGTAGTAGATCACTGCAATGCCTCAAACGGGGAGGGTGTTTCTCCGTGGGGGAATGGTTATGAGTGTGACTCGGTTGCGGAGGTGCGTTTTCTGGAATTGCGAAAAGTTGGGGGGAGAGCGCCGCGAGTAGCGAGAATACCACCGAATGCAGCCAGAGCACTATTGGTACCGCGAACACAGCCAAATGCTCTAAATCAGTCTCCAGACTGAGATTCGAGTGGTGATTAGAGATGTTCAAGTGCTTCATTTGTTAGAGCCATAGTTCGAGGCTATTGTCCTATTACCTTCCAGATATCCCAGCCGAAACGTGGTTCTCATCTTTACCAGACTCCGAGCCTAAACCGATTATAAATCATTCACCACCTTCATTAACCTGGTTCTCACATCAAACATATGGTACTGGTCAAGCTTGATAATCAAGTAGTCCAAATCGCTACCCAATCTTTTCAACACTCTATGAAATACGCTCACAGAAACGTCTGTTTGAGCCTCGTAATGAACCAACGTATTGTTCAACTTGTAGATATCGATCAAATTAAACTGGAGCGATTTCAAATGGGGTAGCTTGAGGTTTAAGTGATTCAAATTCTTATAAAACAAAGGTATTTTCAATGTTTCTAATCGGGCAAAGCCTTCCACGAGTTTCATCAACTGTAAGGGGTTGAGATAACTTATTATAGAGGCTTTATTGTGAGAATGGATTTTAAAATTGACATCCAAATGCACCAACTCGCTGTTCAACACCGATAAAAGGCTGATCAAGTTGGCTTGAAGGTTATTGTTTAAATTAACAGTAACTTTTAACTGGTTCAAACTGGTCTGTTGGAGGAAATCAAAAATATAACGATTGTTGTATTCGTTATTGGAAATATCCATATGCAATTTTTTCAAGTTTTGGGGCTCGAAGTTGTCAAACAAATTGTTGTGATTTAAGATTTCATAGATATTTAGTAGCTTCAATTCCTTGATTCCAGCAAATTGGATTTTGGTGGTTAAAATCTTGACATCCGATGACGACAAACACAAATTTTGAAGCGTCAAATGAGTCAACATCAATTTGTTGGTGTTATTGAACACATTCACCAAGGGGTCGTCAACATGAATGAGATTCTTCTTTGAAATCTTTAATTTTCTCAAATACGGGAAATTGTTCAAATTTATATCGACATTGTCGAAATCTTTAAATCCCGAAAGACTCAAGCTGCAAATATTGTTGAATTTATAGTCTAGTAGCTGAAAGTTCTTGAAATTGCCGTTCAATACACAAAGCTTTCTGGAGGGCAACAAGTTGATGAGATCAAGATCGATATTATAGTTGGAATACCATTTAAACTCCACCAAGTTGATCAAATGGGGGAAGATTTGTTTGAAATAGCTGAAAATCTCGTCTTCAGGTAGATCTGGTAACTGTTTGAAGATCAACCGGTATACAAACAGACAATTACGTTTGTCCAACCGGTTGAATAATTGTTTCAAGCTGAAGATATCTGAAACAACTATGAAATTGTCGCTCGTTTTCAAGTTGTTACCATTGACCTCAATATAGTTAAAAAGCTTTGGCGTGATCAAGTTATTGAACTTCTTACTGACGATGGACAAACTGACCAACGACGATTTGTCGACAAAACTGATGACTTGGTCTATTACCTCCACCGGGAAACCATCAATCATATTTGAATTCACACATCAGCATAGAATTAAACTATAAATATAATAATGTGGATCATCTACCGTATCGGAATTGCTGCAATCGCGGTCTGTTAGTTCGGCTTAACTGCGAATGGCTCATTTTGGGTCCTTCTGTGGCGCGACTGAGCTAGGCTCGGGGGAGGGCGCGGGAAAGCCTTCGCAGAGGTTTGTAGTCGCGCTAGTTTTAGCCTCAAGCGAGGCTATTTCAATTCTATTTTCAGGCCTATTTTCACCTATCGTTAAGCTTCTTTTCCCGCTTAACTCCTCCTATTTTCGGCTTTTTGAAAATCCTCCGACTGCCAAACGCACCGAGTAGCCTAATCACCACAACAAAGTCCATTTCGCTTCCAAATAGGGTCATCTGATACTCTTTCCCCAAAGACGCGTATACGAATTATGCGATTACAGTCAAGGGAGCTTTAAATAATGGTTCGTCAGGGAGCGGAATTAAGGGTTCGCCATATTGATTGAAACTGACTCGAAGACATTTTCTGGCCAAATATGAACGACATCAATCATAAACTGTGGGACACGTGAAGTCAAGTCTACTGGGCCCTTTGACAATATTTTCGCTCTGCCGATGAGTCCTTTATCTGCTGTTCCACAACTTCATCACCACATACTCACAGATCGACCAGAAATAGTTCATAATCTTGATCAGACCCACTAAATACAAAGCAGTTTATCGGACCCTCCGTTGGAAAGAACAAAGAAATGAGAAAGGAGTGTTCCTACCGGCCTTAAATCCGCACCGTTACACCACGTCTCAAAAGGGTAATATGTATTGGTTACTAGCCCTGTACCGCATATAAGTTAGAAGTGGGTATGAACCTGTGGTGTAGACCAATATCACTAGAATTGAGGTATCCTATACATTGAAGTCAAGGTGTCATGAACTAGGCTGACCGGCACATCTGCCAGCTTATGTGTTTGTGGAGACATCAATTGATCTAAATTAGAAGATATTCTATATGAGTGCCAATTCCGCCATCAGCTCGTACCATCCGAAGGGTGTTCCGCATACGCCTTCTAAATTTCGACGTCTGCTGCGTCTTGTTATTGTATTTTTTGGCTGCGACCGAAATGTCCGAAAAGTGCAGTTTCAGGATAGTCTTGGCTTTGACAGACCAACTTTAGTTGTTTGACTGTGTGTCGGCTTGGTTGTCTGTTACCTGGCTTGACTGTGAGTAGTTGTGGCTCGAATGTGTGTCACACGGCTTGACTGTCAGTAATCATGGTACTATTCCAATTGAGCGTGTAATTAAACGAGGCAGATTACCTAACCTTGAAATAGAGATCGAGTAGGGGCTCCCTTGCTCATGCACAAACCGGTGTCAACAGAGATACGAGTTTCAGTCGTCTCTGCACTGCTTAAACGAAAAGCATTCGACTGGACTGCAGTTTCTGTTTAATGCTATGCACGGTTAATACCACTGGATAAAAAGTACTTACTCCACTGTTCTATCTGCTGCAATAATCCGTGATCTCTGTGCCCCTATTCTTATCAGCGTTTCAGGTTGGAAAGTTTAAACTTTCTTCACCTCCGTCTTAAACTTTCTTCTACCCTCCTGTCCACGTCAGCCAAAACATATTTTTTCCGGAATTCGCATCGCCCATAACCTTCTCCTGCAACATTTGTTACACGATCGGCCAATGAAATCCGCAGCAAAACAACCGCTGTAACGGAATTAAAGTGGAATTGGCTCGATCCACCGACCACTCTCCGCACCTGTAGCCTCGGGGTCGCGTCGTAGGTCGCCAAGGTGATCCCGAACCCCAGGCAGTCACCCTCGTCTCCCGCCTACAATGCGCACCCCGACCACCAATTATCGACGCGAAAAATCATCTTTCCCTTCGTCTAAACCCTCGTCCCCGTCGTTCACATCGCTTTAGTGCTGCGAGTTTAACCGCTGAATATTTTTCGCTGTTATTGTGTCGCGCTATTATTGATTAGGACATGTCATTCCAGGAGGCTACTACTGCCATGGAGAACGTCCCCAATCTGGTCCACGATGATGCCAGAGATACCTACAGCGCGCAGCTATTGAGCAGAATCATCTACCACCAATATCACGGGCTCAACAAGCCTGTCAATGGCTTGATCATAATCAATGACTTGTTATTAGGACACTCGTTGTTCTTCAAAGGCGATATGAAGCGAGAGCTCGAATTGCAGCACTTGAACTTCAGCACGGTGGCACAGGGGTCCGAAAACGTCCCGGCATTGATGGTATCTGTTCCAACCGCCAGACACGAGGAAGCGCCCCGAGAGGGCTCTCCCAAGCCTGATGTGGACCAATTGCCCGTGAGCTACTGTGTACGAAGTAAGAACATCAATCTATGCTTGATTGGCGCTATAGGGTTGTTGTTGTTCTACCGGTTCCAGCATTCCGTGGGGGACTTGCGGTACTTGGAGATGCCCCGATACGATCTGTTTGAGAGCTGGAACGAGATCAAAGTGCTATTTAAGGATACTAAGCGCAGTACCAGGCCGATTTCCGAGTCCATGCAGGTACACATGACGAGATGTGCTTACTTAGACGCGGGGATCGACCCTCCTCGTGGCTTGGATGGGGATCTAGGGCACAAAGGATCGCTAAAACTATGCAATGACAAAGGGTTGGCGGCCAAACCGCCTCCTATGAACACGGGGTCCTCACAGATGCCTGATCTCGATGTGCTAAGGTTTATTGCCAATTTGGCACCTGAAGAGCCCTTCCGTTTGACCAGGGACATCGAGCCTCCGTTGAGCTTGTGCATGAAGGTGTTTCCCTGGATAGACAAGGTCGTGGGAAGCTATACCACCTACTTTCCTGAACACATACTGCAGCCTCCGGGATTACAATTTTCCAGGGTATTGGAGTTGTTGGTCAAATACAGAAAGATCATTCTCCAGGATTTGTCGTTGATAGTTTACCTACATCCTCACAATGCATTTCAAGGCATGGCGATTTTGGAGGATCCAGAATTCAAGATTTTCCAGAGAAGAGTACTCGATGCACTTGCTGCCAAGGGCGAATTGGACCTTCACAGGGTCATCGTCGAAGACGTCAAGCCCTTGGCACCCTTGATGGCGATGCCCGTCCCAGGATATGCCCCAGCTGCGGCCGCAGGGGTAAATTCCGCCCCATCAGCCAGTCCTGGCTTGAAATATCCCTTCAATCAACCTGCACCAACTATCTTCAACTCGATTCCAAAGCCCCCCGTTCGAATAGCTGAACCAATTCCTACCAACCCCCCCAAAGACCTCGAGCCATCCATTAGGATAATCAACCAAACGCCAAAGCCAAATGCATCGGTTCCTCCAGCAAATCTGGGGTCCAAATCAAACTCCATTTCATCCTCGACGTCAAATCCAACGTCTGCTTCATCAAAGCCAAAAGAGAGATTTACCATCTCCCCTACTGAATTAAATGGAGCGTTACCTAACTCCAATCTTAATAACGTGGTCAAACCAAAACTTCTAATTTCAATTCATCAGCCGGATATAAAGCCTAAAATTAACAAAACAAGTCCCAAATCAACTTCATCGAATTCACCAACTTCCGGGCCCCCGAACGGTCCTGTGGCTGGCGAATGTACTCGGAGCAGCTTATCCTTGGGCAATGAGGTTAAGGCCAATAATTTGGGTAGAACTAGTGCTTCTTCAGTGTCTAATCCTTCATCTGTGCCCAATTCCTCAGTGCCTAATTCCTTACCTTTTGTGGCACCCCCGGTGACCGCTCTTCCTTTGAGCGCCGACAAAGCCATCCCTATTGTGAAAGTTCCAGCGGCTTCCTCGTTTCCTCCAAAAGCAGCAGAGTCACCAAAAGTTGCCCCAGTCAACTACCCAAACCTATTCTCTGGTCTAGAGACCTTTGATGCAGGAAAACCAAAAAGACCCAAAGGAAGACCAAGCAAGAAGTCCAAAATGGTCAGCCTCAAACTCAAGCAGGAACCGACATCGCATGACACTATTACACCCAAAATTCAAAGCCTCCCAGTCCAAGACGGAAGTCCAACCCCCAGCCAACCATTGAAGGTGCCCAATCCGCCCGAAACTAAATCCCCTGCTCCTACGGAACAACATCCACTACAAAACCAGATACAGAATCCAAAACCAGTTCCTGGGCAGTTTCCCGGCCATTTTCCAAACTATCCCAATCAGATTCAATCCTATCAACCTAACCCCCCGTACCATCTGGTCGGTTATTCCTATCACACTCCTCAGCAGAATCCCACAGTGATATTACCGAACACAGCCAATCCCAGCCCTCAGGATGGGCTGTACTTTCCACATCCTGTTTATAATCAGCAGAACACAATGGACCTACTCAATCAGTATTTGAACATTCAATTCCAGGATTTGAACAACAAGTACTTCTCCACGTTACAGCAAAACCAGCTACTCGACCAGAAAATCAGGATCTTGGAAAGCTCCAACGAGAGTTTGCTCCAGAGACTTCAGAATATCGAACAGAACCTGTTTTTGAAGAAGCAGATCGATCTACTTCAGAAGCAAAACGATAGTTTGCAAGCATTGGTCGAATCGTTAGCCACCAAGACCAAAGATGGCCCCCAGACCCCAGCGGAATCCTTGCAGCTTGAGGAATCACCAGTTGAAGACTTTGTACGGAACGAAGAAGGGAAACGGCGGCGTGTAACATTAGGAAAGCGTGGCAAACGGCGTCGGATCATTGAGGAGGAGGATAGCTCTGACGAAGATATTGAGCCTCCACCGAGGCTGCTGAAGCCGAGCGAGCCCATGAAGGCACCACATAGAGCCCCGGAGAAAGGTTCTGAAAAACCAGTGAAAGATATATTTAGAAAGGGCTACGAAACCAAAGACAAAAAGAAAAGCGTATTAATACTCCCTGCCCGAAAAACTCGGACCCAAGAGACAGGTCAAGCATCAGTGACCATCATACTGTCGATTCAGCCACCTCCAGTTGGCCGCACGCTCTCAGTAATCAGCGGGAACGGAAAGTCGCCTGTGGTTGTACCTCCAAAAATTACTGTTCTCCCCGAGAAAGGTGGGAAACCGCTTCGGCCGAGCAAGCCACCCGAAAACAGAGATATAATTCATTACATTGTTAAGGGAAGAGCCAAACTTTTCCCCAAGAACACTAAAACGCCCAAAATACCTGATAAGCGGGAACCTGAAGCAAATGTGTCGCCCAGCCCAGAGGAAACAGGACCTCAGTCGGTCATGGACATCTATAAAGATTGGTTTGTCGGAGGACCAGGGCAATTATCAGTAATTGACAAGGAGCGGAGGTTCGGAAACCGATGGAAAATCGGCGAGCAACAGAGATTCTATTTCCAGAGGAAAAACATCGCCAATCTCTTGGTGTACCTCCGTCACCACTCCTCGGTTAAGCAGATCAAACAGCAAAATCTCGCGGATATTGTTGGGTATGTCGAGGATTTCCAAAAGAGCAAGGACATCAGCGTGCTCCAATTGAACTCGTTGTGTTCCGGCAAGAGATTGAAGAAGGTTGCGGGGGAAGTGGACCAATTCTTCGCCAAAGGTTTATAGTAAATGTAGAATTCGCAGAATCCTCGGGGGATGTTTAGGCCGAAAATTACGGAGCCCCACCGGCCCAGCGTGTGACGTCTCAATGCGGCAATCGGCAATCACATGATAGGAATGCGATGAGATCAGATCGTATAGATGCAAGGTTACATCACGCAATCGCCGTAGCCGAGCCGATCGCTGCCCCGTCTACCAACTTATAGCCGGGATTTTTCTACTGCAAACTGCGTGGAGGAGTGAGGCCGTTGCCGAGGGGAGTACCGAAGCCATCGTAAATTCCGGGTCGTGTCCCGTTACCGAAGCCTGTCGTCACTCTGTCGTTGCTCCACCGCCCTTCTCCTCTGACTGCCCCCATACATCCCAAATTCCCACCCCCAGAACCTCTACCGCCCCACCCTCGCCTCTACTCCCTCGGCCCGCCAACGCCCAAACTGATGGGTCGTGCCCCGGGCCAATTCTGCACTTAAAATGAGAAATTTCAATTGGGAGAAATTGGGTATCAAGACACTAACCGTAGTCTTTAACGTAGTATTAGAAATCCATCCGATTCTAATCCCAGGTCGTCAACAGTAACCCTTCGTATCTATAGCCCACATCTCCACCGCAGGGCGTTTCCACCACAAAAACAACCACCCGGAGTTTAGACGTATTTGTCATCCCTTTGCCATTATCCTCAATCCAGTTCCACAAACAGATTTGCAGTCCAGGGGATTCCCACCAGCTCCCATAGTCAGGTTTCAAGATGTTCAACACCAAGATCTTCGATAACAACAACCAGCAGCAGACGCCATCCATCAACATCCCCGATAACACCCAGCCTATCGACATCACCTATCAGCGGTCATCAATTTTCAACAATTCCCGATTCAGACGGGAGAGTTTGGCCCACTCTCAGGGCATGGGAGGGGTGAGCTGGGGGTCCATCACCATCGGGTCGTGGTTGAAGGACGAGGTGATGATGTTGAACAACCAGAATGTCAATCCCAACAATATCGCCTCCAATATAGCCCACCCCAACGTCAACAGCAGTGGCAACGGCCCCCATAACGGCCATTTTAACCTAAGGAGGGGAAGCTTTCGCGTCAACAATTTCAACCACAGCAACTTCAACCACAACTCCCTGGCGTTGTCGCCACCGCAAACGTCGTACTTACCCAACTTGGAGGCCGATTATTGTAAGGACTACAGCTGTTGCGGCCAGCTCTTGCCGACATTGCACGATTTGTTGAGACATTATGAGGAAGCTCACATCAACTTGAGTCCCCCCACCGATAACACCAACCACTTGTTGAACTCCAACCGCAACCGCAACCTCAACACCATCCACAATATTTTGGAGACGGTGTCCACCACCGATGTGTTTTTGAACAACCAGCAACAGCAGTTGCAGCAACAGCAGCAGTTGCAACAATTACAATCCCACCAGCAACAGCAGCCCCAAATCAGCCCCCAGCAACAGCCACAGCTGAACTCACAATCGCGATCACAGAATCAACCACAATTACAGTATCAAGACTCCCAAATCGGCAAACATTCGCCATCGATGAACCAGTTCGGTTTGCAGCAACACACACCACAAACCCCGCAGCAGTTGTCGCAAACCCCCTCGGAATCGGGGTCGCCCATGGACGACGACGACTTGATGTACATCGACGATCCCTCCAGACACTTGTATGTGTTGGAAAACAACGAAGACAAGCCTTTTAAGTGTCCCGTGATTGGATGCGACAAGAATTACAAGAATCAAAACGGATTGAAATATCATAGATTGCATGGCCACCAAAACCAGACTTTACAAGAGAACCCGGATGGCACGATATCGGTGATTGATCCCGAAAGCAATACCCCGTATCTCGACGCCTCGGCTTTGGAGAAGGATAAGCCGTATAGATGTGAGGTGTGTGGCAAACGGTATAAGAATTTGAACGGATTAAAGTATCATCGGGGACATACCACTCATTAGGGGCATTCCCAGGAAAACGACTAACGGCCAACTAACGGACCATCTAACGGGTCAATGGTCTAAACGAGCAAACGGGTCAATGGTCTAAACGAGTCAACGGATCAACGGTCTAAACCGTCAAACGGGTCATATTCATCAAACGAGGTTGTATTATACGCATAGGGTGATAGAAGGGTCATTGGAATATAATTTAGTAGTTTTTTCTGTGCGCGGGTTTTCGCCGGTTTTTCTCCCAACTCCCCCCGCGATGGCCCAACTCTCCCCGGCAGTCTCACAGTTTCCCTCTGGGTTCTGTGGTGCAACTGATAACGTGCGCTTTCGCAGTCGCAACTCGGCCAGGAATTTTACTCATCAACATGGAGAGCCATAACGAAGCACAGACGATTTCCAACTTGTCTGCGGGGTTGAAGAACGTCAACATCGACCACAGCGGCGCCCAGGGTTCCAATTCTAACCAGTCGTCCAACTATTCTCTTTTACAGCAGCAGTTAACCTCCGAAGCCCCCAGAGAGCAGTCGAGAATATCCCAGTTTTTCACCAACCAGCCCACCGAGGGCTACACGTTGTTCAGCCACCGGCTGGCGCCCAACGGCTTCAAAGTGGCCATCATTTTGTCCGAGCTCAACCTCAACTACAACACGATATTTTTGGATTTCAACAGCGGAGAACAAAGAGCCCCCGAGTTCGTCACCATAAACCCCAACGCCCGAGTTCCGGCGTTGATAGACCACAATAGCGACAACACCTCGATCTGGGAGAGCGGGGCCATAATATTCTACTTGGTGTCCAAATATTTGGCCGAGAACGGCGAATGTCAGTTATGGTCCAACAATTTAGTGGAACAGAGTGCTATCAGCGCATGGGTGTTTTTCCAGACCTCGGGCCACGCCCCTATGATCGGCCAGGCGTTGCATTTCCGGTACTTCCACTCCAGCCCCGTGCCTAGTGCCGTGGAGCGGTACACCGACGAAGTCAGACGGGTGTACGGGGTGTTGGAAATGGCGTTGGCCGAACGACGGGAGGCGTTGATCATGGACTTGGATGTGGAGAACGCCGCGGCGTATTCTGCGGGCACCACCCCGTTGTCGCAGTCGCGGTATTTCGACTACCCCATTTGGTTGGTGGGGGACCGCGCCACCATTGCAGACTTGTCGTTTGTGCCTTGGAACAATGTGGTGGACCGAATCGGCATCAACTTGAAAAACGAGTTCCCGGAGGTGTACAAATGGACCAAGTACATGATGAGAAGGCCGGCGGTGATCCGGGCGTTGAGAGGGGAGTGAATGTATTGACTAATGACATCTATAGTTACGATCAATTGACGTTATTGGGCCAAGGCCACTATCAAAGACTTAGACTCTTTAGACTCTTAAATTCTTAAGAACTCTCAAAGACGTTTATCGTCCAGTAAAGATTTAAGACTCCTATCGACCATTCAAAACGATTCTAGACCAGTGGAGTCGACTTGAAATCAAATAGGTCCACTAAACTCTCCACACTGCTCTCACGCAGAGCCACATCACCAACGTCAACCAAACACAATTTACCAAATGAAAGTAGCGCCCCCTGGCTGGCTTCGAGGCATGTGTCACCGGTAACGGGAGACCGGATTTCTCGAGGCACCTGACCCCAGGGGCTTCTCCATTCACGGCTTTCACGGCCTTTGGCTTTCCCATACACATTGATTCGCAGAGAGTCTTATTTCGCACTGAGAGAGTCTTATTTCGCACTGAGAGAGCCTTATTTCGCACCGAGACAGCCTTACTGAGACAGCCTTACTTTCGCGAGCCACTTGTCTGCGAATTCAGCCTACTCGAGCCTATTTATTTCTCTATTAAGCATTTATTTCGCTATTTAAGCCTATTTCAGCCTAATTCACCCTAATTCAGGTGTTTATGCGCCTATTCATTAGCGAGCGTCAAGCCTTTTTCTATGAGCCCAATGAGCCTAACGAGCTTATGAGCTTTAGATTTATGCTTCCCCATTCAACTCTTTCACGATCATGAGACCCAAGAAAGAGTCAATAACCGCAGTAGCGGCTAAAGAAGTGATCTCGCTGTTGGTGTCGAACGGCGGACTCACCTCCACCACATCGGCCCCCACCACATTGATGCCTTCCAATCCATCCAACACACTGAGCAACTCTCTGGTGGACCAACCCCCGACCTCCATGGTTCCGGTGCCAGGCGCGAACGCCGGGTCCAACACATCGATATCTACGCTGATGTATACCGGCGCTTCCCTGCCGAGAGTCCGCAAAAGCTCTTCAACCACTCCTTTAATGGTGAGGCGATCGATGTCGCGGGCGGTGATGGTTTTAAACCCGCAATCTTTATCATGTTGCTGATCGTATTCGTCGTCAATAAAGGGGGCCCGCATGCCAACGTGGTAGCAGCCGGTGGCGTTCAAGTAGCCCTGTTCGGCAGCATAATGCAAAAAGGTCCCGTGGTTTAGCTTCATGTAATCAGTGATTCCTCCCCCCAATACTGCGGGGTCCCAGGTATCGATGTGGCTATCGAAATGGATGACATTGAGGGGCCCGAACTTCTCGTAGGCGGACTTCAACGTCATCAACGTGATGGTATGATCGCCTCCCATGGTGATGATCTTGGGAATCGTGGCCTTGCCTTCAGTGGTGTGGTTGTGAATGGCTCTCTGGCCGCGGTACAACTGGTTCAATGCGATTCGGTTATCGAACGGAGTCAAAGGGATGTCTCCGCAGTCGACAATACTCAAATTATGGCTTTTGCGGTCGTATGGGTTGATATGGGGCAATTTGCTTTTGTTTGACCCGTTGCTCCTGACCAAAGACGACCCTCCAAGGCGTCGGCCGCCGGATCGAATCGCCTCGGGGCCAAATCGGGCCCCAGGACGGTACGACACCCCTGTATCGAACGGAGCGCCTACCACGGCAATATCGATGGGTTTATCGTATAACGCGGGTTCAAAGCAGTTGAAATGGGCGAATCCTCCGAAAGTGATGATTCCCCCGAATAAATTATGGCCGTGGGAGATATCTCCGGTGTCGTCGTCCTCCGGGAGCTTCAACTTGGTCTGGTAGTCGATATAGGACTGGTGCGACTTTCTCATCTGTTCCTGGCGGGAAATTTGCGCGAGCTGGCGGTGGGTGTTGGCGAAATTATCGTAGTCCACCTCCATCGGCAGGGTCTTTTGCTGATGTGTTGATACCCCCAGATTTATTAATTGAGTCTTGAAGAGCCGGGACTCTTCGGTATCCACCAAGGGCCCAAAGATGGAGTCGATGAATGATGGGGTCTGTGATTCATATGTGTTGATCAATGACCCACTCACGCAGGCTGCTAAAAGAATTAAACGCATATAGGCTGCATTGCGATAGGAGGTTTATATATGGGTTTTCGGTTTAGGAAGTTGGATGCGCGCGGAATCGGGGTTTTATCAGGGAGCGGAATTCACGTTACGGCCAGAGTCGCGGCCGGAGTCGCGGTGGTGGACAGAGTCGCAGCGCTACAACGAAAATTGTCTACGTACTATATACATCTCCAAGGATAATCGATTTGATGACGGTGTAATCGTCAATTCCGTATAAAGAACCCTCTCTGCCGAAACCTGACTCTTTGACGCCTCCAAATGGTAATGCCGCATCGGTGAAAACACCCACATTCACTGCCACCATCCCGGCCTCCACGTATTCACCCATGTACCAAGCAGTATTGACATTTTCGGTGAACACGTAGGCAGCCAATCCGAACTCAGTGTCGTTACAGAAACTTAAAGCGTCATCTCTTTCTTCAAATCTGATGATGGCAGCCAACGGACCGAAAGTTTCTTCTTTGGCGACCTTCATATCCTGAGTTACCTCGGTCAAAACCGTGGGTGCGTAGTAATTTGGACCTAATTCTGGTAATGCCCCACCTTTGACGGCAAATTTGGCTCCTTTGGAAACCGCATCCTCCACGTGATCGACGACCTTGGCAACGGCTCTATCGTGGATTAAACAGGTGTGGGTGACGTCCTTATCGAAACCATTTCCAATCTTAAAACCCTCGACCTTGGCTGCGAACTTGGTGACAAACTCATCGTAAACTTTGGATTGGACGTAAATTCTGTTGGCACAGACACAGGTTTGTCCCAAGGATCTGAACTTGGACAACAACAGTTGTTCCACGGCCTTGTCCAAATTGGCATCGTTGAAAACGATTATTGGGGCGTTACCACCCAATTCAAAAGATAACTTTTTCAAAGTGGAGCTCGATTGTTTCATCAAAAGCTTACCAACAGCAGTGGAGCCGGTGAAGGAGATTTTCTTGATCAAAGGGCTTTCGCAAAACTTAAGACCGGTGGTGGGGGTGCTTTCCACCGATGAGAGCACCACGTTGAACACTCCGGGAGGAAATCCTGCTTTTTGGGCCAAATAACCCAAGGCCAACGACGACAATGGGGTCTGGGCGTCGGGCTTCAAAATGGTGGTGCATCCCACCGCCAACGCTGGCGCGGCCTTTCTGGTACCCATAGCAGTGGGGAAGTTGAAGGGACATAACAATCCAACAGGGCCTATGGGCTGTTTCAAGGTGATGACTTTGTTATTGTTATTCGAAGGCTGGATAGTGGTACCGTAAACGCGCTTGGCCTCCTCCGCAAACCACTCGAAGTACGACGCAGCGTATTTAATCTCTCCAGTGGCTTCAGCCAACGGCTTACCGTTCTCCCAGGTCAAGATTTTGGCTAAATCCTCGATGTTCTCAATCATCAAGTCGTATAAATTTCTACACCACTTTGATCTGTCGTAGGCGTTGGTTTTTCTGTAGGTCTTGAAGGCGTCGGCGGTGACTTGAATAGCGTAATCGATTTCTTCTGGCAATAAGTCAGTCAACTCGATGATCTCTTCACCGGTGGCAGGATCGTAGACCTTGAAGGTGGTGGTGGACTTGGATTCAAACCATTCTCCGTTGATAAGTGAGTGTGATCTGATAAGCTCGGGGTTCTTTAATATAGGCGCCATGGTTGAAATATTTCTCAACGGCCTGGGTGATCTTATATGTCATTTCGCGGTGCCGCGCGGCAACTGACGAATCGGGAAATGGTCTTATCGGCCCTCGACTGAAGGAGCGGACTTTAACGAGCGCCCGACTCGAACGCGAGCGGCCAACTCGAACGCGAGCGGAAGAAATCAACCGAGCATCCTGCAACTGGTATGAGTGATGGAAAGCTATTTGTAAAGACCAAGTCCTCAGAGATCCGGGCGGAGTTGGACCAGGCCTATAAGAAATCCAAGCCGCATCCCAAGATCAAGGTGATTTTAAAGAAAATCACCGCCAACATAATCATCAATAACAATGAGATTTCCCGGTTGTTACCGGATATAATCAATTTGCTACGGTTCGATGATATCGATATTCGGAGGGTTTGTTTGGATTATCTTTGTCATTATAGTCACTACGATCCCGCTGCGGCTTTAAAAAGTTTGCCGTTTTTGAGGAGATTTAGAGAAGACACCAATGCGGTCCTTCGAGCATTGACAATAAAGACTATAGTGTCGATTGGGTTGCCGGAGTTTGTTGACTTGGCATTTCAGGTGATAAGATTATATTTGAAAGACAAGAATTCTTATGTCAGGATATCTGCTGCCTACGGATTGGCGAGAATGTTTCAAACTACCAGCCATAGAGTGTTGAGCGAGGGATTGATAAATGATTTGAACGAATTGTTGTACGACGAGGATGAGGCGGTGATAGCCGTAGCATTGTCAGCGTTGGATTCCATTATCGAATACGACAAATCCTTGGACCTCAAGTTGACGGTGAACCAAAACCATTCCATTCAGTTGGTGAAGTCCGTTCACCAGGCCTCGGAGTGGAGTCAAATTTATGTCATCAATTCATTATTGTCGTTCGTTCCAGAAACCACCGAAACCGCCCTTGAATTGACGGAATTGATCTTGCCATTCTTGCAACATGAGAACTCGGCCATCGTGTTGAACTCGGTTAAAGCGATAGTTTATTTGAGCAACTATATCAAAAACCCCGAATTGATCATTCCCACGTTACCGAGAAGATTAGGATCTTCTTTGGTGTCGCTATTGTCCAAGCCTCCCGAAATACAGTTCTTGGTGTTGAGAAATATCATCCTTTTGCTCTTGGGGCGCAGAGAGCTCGTGGAGTTCAACGTTGAGATGCTTTTTTGCAAATTTGACGATGCAATTTACGTCAAAGACACAAAATTGGAAATCATATATCTCCTAGCAAATGTGGAGAACTTTCTGATTGTGTCTCGGGAGCTAGAGGAATACGCTACCGATGTCGACGTGGCAATGGCGAGAAAAGCCATCAGAGCGTTTGGAAACTTGGCTGTCAAGTTGAGCAATGCTGCTCCCTTATGTGTGGAGGTGATTATGGATATTGTTTCCAATGGCGTCAGTTACATCGTGCAGGAATCAGCTGTGGTGTTGAGAAATATTGTCAGACGTTATCCTGGCCAATTCGACGATTCAATCAAGGAATTGTGCAAACACTACGAGCTTATCGATGAAACGGACTCCAAAGCGGCCCTCATATGGATTGTGGGTCAATATGCGAACGTTGTTGACGGAAGTTTCGACATTTTGAAACAGATCCTGAAATCTTATCGAGACGAATCCTTGGAAGTCCAGCTTTCAATCTTAACAGCCACCGTCAAAATGTACTTGTATTTCCCAACGATTTATGAATCCACAACGCTAGAAGTCTTGAAGTGGTGCACCGAGGAGGTCGATAATCCGGATTTGAGAGAAAGAGGCTTCTTTTACTGGAGATTGATCTCTGTTGAAACTACGGGTGAATTCCAGAAGACAGCCAAAGAAATTGTGATCAATGAATTTCCAGTAATCAACTCCGAAAATGAAAACATCAATCCCCGTGTCCTTGAAGAATTAGAGTTGAATATCGGTAGTTTAGCATCGATCTACCTCAAGCCCATTTCTCAAGTATTTCGTTTGGCTCGGGTCAAAAAATTGCATAACTCTCCAGCCTTTCAGCCACGAACGAAAAAGTCACCTGCTACCACCAACACGGATGAAAACCACAAAGTATATCTGTCCAAAAAAGCAGCCCTTTCGACTGACACCCTCAACAGAAAGAAATCTATCATGAGACAGGCGTCTTTTGATTCCACATTCTCAGGGTTGTCTGACGATTCCCAGGGTAGTGGAAAGCTATCGGGGTTCGCCAGCCGACTTTCACGAAGGGCATCCATGATCACTGGAAAGAAGGGACAGAAATATTGATGACAGGGAAGTTTTAACGAGTTCAAAGTGACGATTTAAGTTGAGAATTTGGATACAACCAGGGATACTGAAGTGTAACACCAACATCAGTTGAAAGCCACAAATCACTATAATAGTATAAAGAAACAGCAAGCTTATTACATATCAAAAGCACCGACATTATGGTGCCACATTTAGTTTACAACACATAACTTCACGGCTCACAGGGCGAATCCTCTTTCTTTAAAGGCTTTAACGGCTGGGCCCTCTGCACCTCTAAAATCTCGATGTCTGGGGCCATTTTCACAACCGTAGACGCCGGGCCGATGGTATCAACTTGGATATCGGGCAAATTGGGCTCAGGTCCATCAGGAACCTCCTCGATCAACTCCTCTAGTTTTCTTCCCACAAGACAACCTAGAATTACATACGCTGCAGGTTTTGACATCACCAAAGAGTTCTCTTTACAAAAACTAGGAGTGGTGCATCCAAGACAGCCCCATTCACAATCACAGTCTCTGATTCTTTCGTAAGCAGTGACCAAGATTTCATCTATGTGTTCGAAAGCCTTAGCGGACACTCCTGAGCCTTGGGTTCCCCCCTTGGCATCATGGAATATCAACCTACCTGGTCTTATTCTCAGTGTCTGTCTATGAGCAAACTCTTTCTCGGGGGCTTTGCAGTCAGTGACTAATTCCGATTGGTTGCCTCTAGGAGAAAATCTAGCATTTGGATCAGTATCAACATTGCCACCGATAAAAACCGGGAGCATATTCATTATCAAATGCTGAGCAGCATGAATTCCCCCTGCTTTGGAGAGTTTCTTATCCTCGAGGGCCTCAAGAGCAATTTTGGGGATGTCTAACCAGAAACCTTTAGATTTGTACTTGATTGGTGGATTTTTCACTTCCACTGCTTCCAAGATTTCTCCTTTTTTGTTGACTTTGAAGAATCCAAACACAATGATAGTGGTCAAAATTTTGCCAAAATACGCCGGGATGTCAGCAACTTCCGCTACAGAACTGGTGAGACATCGAACATACTCGATCTCATAGGGATCAACATCGGTGAAATCACGCTGCTGAGTGATCCAATCAACAGTTACTCTCTGGACCTTGGCGAATTTTTTCTCAGTGTTAAATTCTTTGACGAGATAAGGCAATCCCTGGTGCAAGAAAATCCCACCCTCGTAAAGAGTAAACGAGGTTCGTGACTCTTCAACTTCCTCGATAACCAAGTCCGACCCGTTAGTAATATCTACCACTGCATAACCAGGAGTTTCTATAGCTCGTATGGCCACTTTCTGAGGAGGCCAAGGAAGATATTCTGGGCTAGTCCGATATCTTCCGAGTTTATCGGTGTTCAATTTGTTTTTACAGGCTTGTTCGAAGATCTGGATGCTTTGGGGGGTTTCAGAGCCATGACAGAACCATTTTCGATCCTTCTGTAGGTCTATGGGCATTTCAAAAGCCGCACATTGAAGATGGTTCTCCATGATCAATTTATGCATATCGGAAGCGATCAAACCATAGACGCAAAGATCCTCGTAGGTCGATTTGTCAATGATCTCTTCGGGGTGGCCCACGTAATACTCATCGACTGGATTACCTCCAGCGATAAATATCGCAAGGCTTCCTTTGGCCTTGCTTCCCCTCCCAGCACGGCCAAATTGCTGGTGCATGTTCATTTTCAGAACCGGAAACCCACAAGTGATAACCACATCAAGATAAGAGAGATCCACCCCAAGTTCCAAGGCGTTGGTGGCAATGAGAGCTCTCAATTCCCCCGTGAACATCTTAGACTCGATATCTCTTCTGTCCTGCTTTGAATAGCCCCCACGGTATACCATGATGTCTCGTTCGTCGATACCGGACCCCGAAAATACAGATTGCCCTAGAAGCGTTCTAACCTCCTTCATTAGTATCTCTGTGACCTTTCTGATGGGACAAAAGGCTATGAGCTTCAAATTCGGAGATCCGGCAAGTAACAGAAGAAGCACACGAGCCAGCTCGTATACTAGATTGACACGGGGCACGAAATGAGGATTATTTGTGGTGTTGGGGAGATTCGACTCCTTCGAAAATACTTCACCACGGCGATTCATTAGCGGCGGAGGTCTCCATATCAACAACTGTTTGTCACAACTACCACTTCCATCCAAAGATACGTGTACCACCGAATCGCCGGGGGGAATAGCACAAACTGTTTTGAAATGCTTCTCCGGATTCAATACCGTAGCAGAACTGGAGATGAACCGAAGGGGCTGATGATCCATGGAGCTAAGAACTCTGAGTAACCTCGTCAAAACATAACTCACATGCACTCCGAAAGATCCTTTGTAAACATGGATCTCGTCCATAACAATATACCGAAGGCCAGCAAGGAAAGTGTCCCAGCCATTGTTTCCTTGAGCATAGTTGAGTCCATCGTGATTGGGGAGAATCGACGCATGAATGGTATCGGGATTGGTGAATATAATGTCTGCAGTTCGCCGAATACTACCCCTATGCTTCAGATCAGTGTCTCCGTCATAGGTCTCGACTATTATCCGGTATTTGAGAGAAGGAATATGGGAAATCAAGTCGTCCAAGTGCTTTTTCTGGTCCTGGGCCAATGCTTTGGTCGGGAACACGAAAATTGCGGTGGATTTTCGCTGTCTGGTCCTCTGGCCAGGCGGATCGTTCTCCATATCCCACAAAATGTCATTAAGGATGGGGATTTGGTAGATTAGTGATTTTCCAGAGCTCGTGGGGGTACTGGTGATCACATGGTGGATAGAATCGTCTAGTAAGGCCTCCAAAGCTTCAGTTTGGTGACTATAGAGCTGGGACTCGATGTCGATGCCCTTGAACTGCTGGATAGCGTACACGAGGGCCGGGTGGACGTTGAAGAAGTCCACATCTAGAGCCCTGAACTGGGGTTTTTTGGCTTCAGTGAAAGTATTTCGATAGACAATTTGATCCTGATACATCTTGCTGGTTTGCAAGATATCGATCATCTGCTGGGACGTCAAGTACTGGTCGCGCCCCGCAACCACTTTTCTGCGCTTGTTGAGCTGCTGCACCGGGTCGAGCAACTGAAGCCGCTGCGGAATGAAATCCTGCGCCAACTGCTCCAATTTGTCCATGAGGAATAACTCATCCACCAAGAGCCCATTATTATCGATGATGAACTGGGAGACCCCCCGGTTGAACTTGTTCAGCCGTGTGTTGATGATGGGCAACAATTGGTCCTGGGTGAGTTTCTGGGTCGTCAAGTCGGCGTAGTTGAAGAAGTTGTTGGATTCTGTGTTCTCACGGCGGATCTTGCGGCGAAACCCGTTGCTCATGGCGGCAATATTATCGATTTTCATGTCCTCGAAGGTGAAGATCAACACCTGGTCCGGCATCAGCTTCTTGGCCAACGACTCGTACACCGAGTCCATGGTTTGGGGCTGGTTCATGCTGTAACCCTTTTCCTCGGTGTAGTTGACCCCCGACGGGCCCATGAGCTGTTCCTTGTCGACGTACTCGTAAAAAACCTCGCTGTTGGGCATAAAGTACTTGATCATGGCGAGATCATATTGGGTGATGCTGGGATTAAGTTTCTGGAAATGATCAAAGGAAGGGATGGTGGATCGAGAATGAGACAAAACAAAGGTTAAATGGGTGTTTATCTCGGAGAAAATCTGCCCGAGTCTGCGCAAGAACTGCGGCCACTCCTTGAATGGCACTAGTTGGGGCTCGTGTTCGGCCGACGCAGCCCTTTCAGGTTCTTGCGCTTGTTTGTGATACATCTCATGGTTTCGAAACCTCGCACCTTAATCGATCGAGGATATTGCCACGATCGGAAATCGATCTGGATTCGCAGCAACTGTTTCATGCTACAGCAACCGTGGGAGTAGGTTTAAGTAGCACACGTTTCCTACTAAAGCCAATATAATCAGAAGAATCATGGTGTTCGACAGTTTGAAAGTAAAATCAAAAGGGTCCCATGTGGCGCCAAGCGATCTATCCTTGAGTGATAAGCCCACCAAAAGACAAATCTATCAATCCCGCCAGAACTACGGCGTCAACATCGGAGCGTGCTTTGTATTGGAAAAATGGATCTTTCACCGGCTCTTTATCGACAATTCGCTGTGTGAGTTGGAGGCAGCCGAGAAATCGCTCAAGAAACTCGGGAAAGATGAAGCCAGAAAGCAGTTTGAGGACCACTGGACCACTTTCCTCAGTGACGACGACTGGAAATGGTTGAAAGAACATCACGTGAACTCGGTGCGTGTTCCTTTAGGATATTGGGAGGTGGACGGCGGAAAGTTCACTAACGGCACCAAATTCGCCAAAGTGAAACACATCTACGACAAAGCCTGGGAAATCTTTAAATCCCGCTTTGTGGAAAAGGCGGGGGAACACGGAATATCAGTTTTGGTCGATATCCATGGGTTGCCCGGGGGCGCCAATGGCGATGCCCATAGCGGGGAAAAAGAAGGGGGGCACGCCGAGTTCTGGTCGTCTTCCAGCTTGCAGTTGCAGATGGTTCAGATGTTCAAGTTTATTGCCGAGGATTTGAAGAAATACGACAATATCGCGGGAATACAGGTGGTAAACGAGTCTGTATTTGAGAACGACCCCAAGAAACAGCGCAACTACTACGGTGCTGCCATCAATCTGATCAGAGAGGCCGATAAACAGGTTCCGGTGATCATTTCTGATGGTTGGTGGCCTGACCAGTGGGTAAAATGGATCCAAAACCAGCAGAAGGATGGAAATATCGGGGTTGTGCTCGACCATCATTGCTACCGTTGCGCTTCCGACAACGACAAGGGAAAGTCTCCCCCACAGATCATCAAAGATTTACATAACGATCTCTTGACCAACTTGACCGATGACGCTAAGGGCGTGGATATAATGGTTGGTGAATACTCCTGTGTCATGGACGGGCAATCTTGGGATAAAGAAAACAGCAACTCCAAAAGAGATCAGTTGGTAGTGGACTTTGGCCGCAAACAGGTGGATCTTTTGAAAGAAAGAGCGGATTTCGGGTCGTATTTTTGGACTTTCAAGTTCGAGAGCGGCAACGGCGGGGAATGGGACTTTAAAACCATGACCGATAAGGGGGCTCTCTCCTGTCCCATTGCATTCAGAGGCAAGTCTGTTCCTGACGATAGTAAGCGAGATGAAAGAGCCCAAGCGGAGCTCGAAAACCACAGTAACTACTGGGATAACGCCAACAAGAAAGAAAAATACGAGCACGACAGGTTTAGGCAGGGATTCCTCACCGCCTGGAACGATTCCAAGGAATTTGCCCATTTCGACGGGTCGTTGATTGGTCGTAAGGAAGCTTGGAAAGCCGCGAGATTGCGCCAACACGCCAAGGAAAAAGGCCAGGGAAAACATCTTTGGGAGTGGGAGCATGGGTTCGACACGGGGTTGCGTGAGTTTAGGAACAATTATCACTAAAGTTCACAATATATGTTTGCATTGTAATACTCCTGTATCTCACTCTGGATGGTGCGGGTCGTTCGCCCGCTATTCCTGCCGCGCTACCGCCGCGATAGCGCGGAGCTACCGCAGAGTTACCCCCCGCGCCATATTCGATCATTATGCTGCTCACTCGCACTGTTTGAAAGGCAAAAGCACCAATAATTTAGCAGCAAAGCCGTTCTACCTGGCATTTCAATGATTCGAGAAGACATAGGGTTTCGCCCGTTGAACGAGCTACAACAAACGAGTGACAGGCTCACGGAGAAGCTTCTCAGCAGTAGTTCCAAGCCTTCGAAACACATCAGTTATCAGATAGAATTACTTGAAATTGTAACTTATGAGATCAAAAGGTACGAGAAGTTGGGCTACTGCGACTTTGAGTTGTGTTTTGTGTGTCTGTGCATCACCAGAAACCTTTTGAACCTGTGCAAGGCCAATAATTCCCCCGAAATCGAAGATTTCGTCACCATGATCGAGCTGACGCTAGCCAAAAAGCTGGAGAAGTTGAGCACTTTACAGAGGCACATCATCGATAATCCGCAGAAGGAACCTAAGGACCTTGATCCTTTGTTGTCGAGGTTCAAGAAGTTGAATACGGGTAATTCGGAGTCCAGCGATCTGATAGAATTATACAAATACACCGAGGTGATCACGGCCCCAAAATTGCACGACATTCTCAGTGCCCGCAAGGACATAAAGGTGCTTCTCATAGATTTCAGAACCCGCAACGAGTACAACTACAACCATATTAATTACACCGATGTGGTGAATATCGACCCCGCGGTGGTGAACAGTTTGTTGGGCCCCGAAAATAAGCCCACCGACGGTATAACAGACCAAGACTTAGAGGAAAGATTGAGAATGCTATTGCCCGAGAACCAGTATCGGTTTTTTCTGACCAGGCACAAATACGATCTCATTGTCATGTACAATTTGCGTTACGGCATCAGTCTCAAATCCTACGACAGGCTCGAGATTTTAAGCGACCTGTTGATCACCGGCGATGCCAATGGCAATCCTTCCAAAAACCCCTTCACGAAGTTGACTGATCTCATCGCTTACCGAAACAAATATATAAGCTCCAAGCTCAAACAAGCTCCTTGTTACTTGTCCGGGGGGGTGACTACGTGGTTCAAATTGTTTGGTGAGAATTCCATAACTAAAACCACAGATTTTCCCATTTTGGCGCGGCCGCCGGCCTCGGTGTCGCGGGATGGTAGCAGCTCTCCCTCGGGCTCCAGAAGAGATAGTTACTTATCATCCAATAATTCCGCTGACACAATTACCTCCATAACCAATGGTTCACTGTATCTTAAGAATTTTGGCGATTATCTTGGTACAGCAAAGACTACCAACGAAACACCGGTATCGAACCCCTTTATTGCGGGCTCCTTTGATTCCTACACTCCAAGTAGTCCGCTAAAGATCCCGAAACTAACAGATTCCCCGAATTATTCGCCTTCATTAGTTTCCGCATCTTCTAATGGCTCTAGAGCCCCAAATCCCGCTAAATCCCCCAACACCCCGTCCAAATCACAATCGCTGCAGGCCAGTGGTAAGCAAGAAACTAGTTCCATCAAGTTTCTTGAACAGTACGCCACTGGACTAACGAATTTGGGTAACTCCTGTTACATGAATTGCATTTTGCAATGCCTAGGAGCGACTCCGCAATTAACCAAGTTTTTCTTTCCCACATTTCCATTGACTACATCATCTCCGGCAGTCCTGCAATCTTATAGACAACACATTAACGTCAATAACAAACTCGGAACTAAAGGTATTCTCACCACCAACTTTGTCAACCTTTTGATGAACATGTTTGGGAATTCTGGGGGAAACTACACCCCTCTGAACTTCAAAAAAGTGGTTGGCTCGTTATCGCCGGGTCAGCAGTTTGCAAATTACGATCAGCAAGATTGTATAGAGTTTTTGAACTTCTTGTTGGACTCTTTACACGAAGATTTGAATCAAATGGTGATTTCTGACACCAAGGAAAAACAGGCCATTTTGGAATTGACTCCCGAGCAAGAACGGACCCGAGAAATCTTACCTGTGAGATTAGCTTCCACTATCGAGTGGGAGAGGTATTTGAAGGTGAATTTTTCCATCGTCGTTGACTATTTTCAAGGCCAGTACTTATCGCAGTTGAAATGTTTGGAATGCGGTACCACTTCCACAAGCTATAACGCTTTTTCCATTCTATCGTTGCCCATTCCGAAGAAGTTGAACGGTAGCAAAGATATATCCTTGGATGACTGTTTACAAGAGTTTGTGCAACTCGAGCTTCTAGATGACGACAACAAGTGGCATTGTCCAAACTGCAAACGATTTACCCGTCTGACGAAAAAAATCACAATCACTCGATTACCTCAGGTGCTTATAGTGCATTTCAAACGGTTCCAGATTTCTCCGCTGGGGTATTTCAGTAAGCTAGACACTTTCGTGAAGTATCCCATCAACGATACCCTTGATTTGACATCATATTGGCCAAATGTCGGCACGTCAGTCAACCTGAACCTCAGTGCTTCAGAAGTAATGCCGGTTGAAAAAGAATCGCAGATTCTATCCACCTTACCTACTAGAAATCAGATTCCTCCATTCAGATATAAACTATATGCAGTGGCCAACCATTACGGGAATTTGACCACCGGCCATTACACGGCTTATGTATATAAAGAGAGTGACAAGAAAAAGAAACGAGGATGGTGCTACTTTGATGATTCAAAAGTTACCTACAACTATAAGGAGAGCGATGTGTTGAACAAAAACGCATATTGTTTGTTCTATCAGCGGGTGTAGTGCTGTGCTTAAAATACATGAACACATTCCGTACCATTATTGGGATTGATCCTCGCCTCATTACTCATCACATGCTAATTTGAGGTTCACTTTTCTGGTTGAAACCATTGTCAGCTTAAACATGGAAACTCTAATATGTCCTAATGATTCACTGTATGGTGTGGCTTCTGCCTTCTAGATGCTAACTCCTATATCTCATATGTATGCGTCAATGAAATCATCATTTCTGGCCAGGTATGGCTTGAGGCTCGTTGTTGGACTCCTCTGGAACAACCTCGCCCGTAAATCATCTCGTTGATCCTCAAATTCAAACCCTAAATCCCCGGTTCTTCCCTATTTATCAGTTTCCAGCTAATTGTTCCTACTAGCTTCACTCTCTACAGGTAGATGATGAATCTTGAGCTTAGGATGGCCATTCACAACACCCTTGCTCATCCCCATCCACAACCAATCGACCTTCAACGTCAGATCAACGTGAATGTCTCCTTCGAACCCTTCGACAAAACTTCGGTCATTGACAGTTATATTTGTAGTGAAGTTGATGAACTCGTTGAATATCGTTAGTGACGACCAGAACTGTAATCTTCTCAAACAGGCGATGAGTAGGCTCGTGACTTGGCCCCCATTAAGGCAATGAATGTAAATTGGTGTGTGCTGAGAATGTATCATATAGTCTAGGGCGGTCAATACCGTGGTATATCCCAACGGCACTCCCCGTTTCTTTCCCTTTCCCAGCTTTTCACACTCTAAGTGCACGAGCTTGATATCGTGTTGTTGGGCAAAGGTATATAGCTTGGGATCGGTTTCTACCGTTATGGGATGTGGGGTTAAGGAGATGATCGTCCGCAACTGTAGGCTCTCAAGAAATGGGTAATTAATTTCTCGGGGATACGCTCCCCTGTAGAGACCCTCCTGGACCGTGTTGAACTTCAACGGCGGCACTATCAGATATGGTAGGCCGTAATCCATAGTGAAGGTTGGTGAAAAAATTCGCGAAGTAGGGAGTTACACCAATATAATGTATACATATATTATTAATTAAGGGTATGAAACATGAAACCATAATGTCGTTCTTTTTGCGTTATTGGAATTTTGGGTGGGGTTAAATGACTTGACCTAAATGAGGTTTCTTGCATTCCTCAACGGTAGTGGCCAACACGTCTTGGATGTTGCCTCTTGGGGGTTGGCCTTTGATCTTGGATCCACCAGCTCTGCCACTGCTAAACTTCAAAAACACCAAGTCACCAATCTCGTCGAATTTCGTCAACACGTAGTCCAAGTCCTCCTTGGTTAATGCACTACTGACACACAATCTAACTCTACCACTGACGATGGGGGTGGCAGGGTAGGCGGTGATCACCACGGCGATTTTCATGTCGTAAAGCATTCGGGAGACAGCTGGCATTTTGGCCGGTAAAAATAATAATAACGGAATCACGGGAGAATCGTCAGCACCGTACACAATAAACCCTAGTTTCTTCAATCCCAATCTCAAGTATCTGGAATTGAAGGCGATTCTTTGTAATCTTTCTAAACCTTCACCGGGGTTGATTTCTCCTTTGATGACTTTCATTGAAGAGATGATCTGAGCCAAAACGGGGGCAGTAACTGACTCCCCGTAGGAATTGGTGATATAATTCAACCTGATTTTTTGCATGAGATCTTTATTACCAGAAATGTAACCACCGGTAGCACCGAAGGATTTGGTCAAAGTGCCCATTAACACGTCAATTTTCCTGGGATCAACCCCAAAATAATCACACACCCCTCTACCATTAGGGCCAATGGCTCCAATGGAGTGAGCTTCGTCGACAAACAAGTAGCACTTGTATTTTTCCTTCAACCGAACCACCTCCCGTAAATCACACAAGTTTCCTTCCATAGAATACAACCCCTCAACTGCAATGATGATTTTGTTCCATGGACGATGCGTTTTTGGCTGGCCTTGAGCAATGGCATCCCTAATGACTCTTTCCAAGTCTTTCATGTTATTATGCTTACACACTCTGATTTGAGCTCCTGAGACTCGAAGGCCGAATCTGATCGAGGCGTGGTTCAACTCATCACTAATAACCAAGGTCTTGTTATCGGCAATCGATGCGAACAAGAATCCGTTGGTCCCGTAACCCTGAGAAACTAAAATAGCATCTTCTTGGCCCACAAAATCCGCAATCAATGCCTCACATTCTTCGTGTAAGTCTGTGGTGCCAGCAACTGCCCTTGGAGCACAGCCGGAGGTGCCGTAATTGTCCACGGATTCCAATGCGTAATTGGTACAAACCCCTTTGGATTGGCCAAAACCCAAATAGTTGTACGATGATAAATTGAGACACTCCGAAACTGTACCAAAGTACTCGTAGTCGGTTTTAGTATGCTTGACTCTGTCAAAACAGTGGATATATCTACCCGGAGCGCCGTAAATTGGTCTAGCAAAACAGTCATCGATTCTATTTTTCATTCTACGGTCGTAAAAACTTTCGAATCCATCAAACCATGGAGCATATCCATTCTGTTCAACCAAGTGTGAATACTCCTTTGACTTAAATATTTTCCCAAAGAAATCTCTGATGTGACCAATGATAATTAAGATCAAATACGACAAATAAGTGGATATGTAAATAAACAAAGGTGGCTCGTCTTCGATGGAATCTACGAAAGGCTCATCTTTGGGATGTTTGGCGACATATAAGTATTCCTTGGATGTCAATTTCCCGAATTCCAAGTCAGCCAACACCTCCTGTGGTCTATCATCTACCGGGGCGTGTGGAAGGACATTCATCTTCTGTTTTTGGTGATAGCGTCTATTTCTGAGCGCAACTAATGGACCGAGTAGGTCAATGTTATAAATGAGTGGAATGGATCAGCAAAAAAACGATCAAATATGTACAGACCCAGATACTACAACCTAGATGTTTGTAGATAGCTTGATTTGTGTGTTTTGAGGCTACAGGTGTGAAGGAGGTCCGTTGTTTTCCTCTCTCCTATAGTCGTCTGAATGAAAATATTTTCGACAGAGAAACGCGACTTCCATCTGGCCAGCTTGAATCCCCAGATTCGACAAATAGGGGTAAAGAGGAGTGGGTGGAGTGAGTGGAGTGCACGGAAGCAGAGGTTGGCTGAAACTGTTATTTTGAATCTCTAGGAGGTAAATGAGCCTCATCGGTAGTTCGAAAAAGGGGTATTTGTATTAGCCTGCCCGATCCCTATGCTGACAATCTACTACCTATTGGGGACGAATATTAGCCTGTTTGGGTGAATTTGTGTATTGAGCACCCAAAAAAAATTGAGCTATCAGGCAGGCATCAAATACGAGCTGGCGTAGAGCCTTCGGCTCATTTCGGCTAAATTCGGCTATTTCATCGTATGGGTGGCTAAGAAGCGCAGCTTGAGTCTTGACTTCATGTGACCTCTATAATTTACTGGCCTCTACAAATTACTTACTGACCTCGTACAATTCATAGTTTCTATCCTCATCACCTGTCAATTTGATTACGTAATTGTGTTCTGGTAACTCCCAGTCAATGTGACCAATTGCCAAAATAGTTGACTCTTTGAAGTGACGTTTTAAAATCTCATGACAGACTTGCATTAGTTTTACATCATCCATGCACGAAAACGCTTCATCTAGGATTATTAACTCCGGATCTTTGATTATGGCTCTTAAGAACAAAGTCAACTTTTGCATAGTCGTGGAAAGATCCGAAAATCTGGTATCTCCGAATTCATTGATAGCCGAAGCAATTTCTGGAATGGCTAGAATCTCCTTCGATTTTGGCGAGGGCTGCAAGGATGAATCCTGAAAGTTAAAGTTGGAGTTTCCAATATCTCTCACCAACCCGTTATTTATGATCTGATTCATTGTCTTTTGTGGTGGCACCAAAGAGTGCAATTCAGGTGACGATATGCCAATAGTATTGTTTACATCGAAAAATGTCGACCCATTGCCGGTTTTTCTGATCTTTCCGTTTATGGCGAGAACCGATCTCCAAGATTGGGGATGGTCAGCCGTTATCAAAGACAATATGGTGGTTTTACCTGTGCCGTTTTCTCCTAATATCCTCCATACGGAGCCCTTTGGAATTTTCCAGGAGAAGTTCTTCAAAACCTCTAACGACTTGTAAACCACCGATGCATTGTTAAATTCAATATGGAGGGCTTCTTCGAAGCTGTGTTCTTTTGGCAAGGGGGAAAGCTCATATGCCCTTTGCTGGGGCCGTTCATTGTCAATGTCCTGTTGAAGCAACTTCTCCACCTGATCCCTAGGTCCGTTGACTACCAATCCTTCCGTAGTAGCCTCTGCAACGTGGGTAATCCACTCGGGGATGATATCCTGGAACCTCAACCCCAAAACCACCGCCATTTGATACTTCTCGCTGATCTGCGATAAAGAATGGGACACTAGTTCGGTCTGTTTGGGGTCTAAGCCCAAGAAAGGATCGTCCACTATCAACAATTTGGGATGGGTTAGCACTGCTTTGGCAATGCGGGCTCTTCTTAATTGCCCGTTGCTCAAAGAGTTGATCCATTTGGATGACAAGTGGCTCAAGTTGAATGATTCCATTATCCCTTCGATTTCTTCAGCATCGACAGGCTGGTGGTTGGAGTTGTAGTTATTCTGCCCGGTTATGTAATTTTTCACCGAATTGACATCGTCCGTCATCTCTAGTTTGCCTTTGTACGAGAAAGACTCGTACCTGGCAGATAGGTACACTTTGTCTAGCCCCGAAGATTCCTTGAAGTTCAAGTATTTGATCATGTCATAATTCCCTGTATCTCTGATCAAAGGATACTGCCTGGATAATGGGGGGTTTGGTAAGTAGTGCATGGCAATGGCATTCAAGAATTCCGTCTTCTTGTGCCCCAAGATGGCGTACCTCGAGGGTAGATTACTGCGGTTAGGCAAATACACTTGGAACAGCTTGATAGGGTTGGAAAACACCCCAGTAGATTTGTTGATACCATCTTTAAGGAGGCAATTGTCGAAATGGACCAAACATGACGATAATCTCGACGCAGAGCTCATTCGCCGAGTAGGAATTATAGGAACTGCGAAATTCAGAATGAGATCGGAATTCTTCATGTCACTGCCGGGGTATACGCCGTCAGTGAGGGGGGTATACAGATCACCAACAGGGATAACTAGAGGACTGATGGTGTCACCAAATGACAAAATGTATTTTGTATTCGAATTTTAAATCGCCAACAGCCCTACCTCCAAGGGCTACCCCTTAACACTCCCACCGCCCTATGCTCACCCCCATAGCTTTACACTCATGGCTCCATCCCCCCACACTCTCAAGGGCCAATGGATGAGACTAAAAATTGAGGGTGGAAAAAAACGAGGATGGAGTTTATTGAGCCTGTGACCGAAACATCGCCCCACGAGGAAGGCCAGACCGAGAAGGCCATCGACAAACTAGAGGATGAGATCGATAAAGCCTACAATTCTGTTGAGAAGAAGTTCTCTGAGTTGTGGACCACCGCTTCCAAAAACGCTGAGGGATTACAACAGAAGTATCACTTGGACGAGCGCAAGGCGGAGTTGTTGAAGCAATTGACAGCGGCTAAGGACAATCTTGAGGATAAAACCAAAGCCAAGGAGCATTTGGCCCAATTCGAACTGCAGATCAAAAACCTCGGCAACCAGGTCCCCATTCCTGAGATAGATCTCAAGTCGTTGAGTAGCCAGATCCATATTCCCGAAATTGACCTCAAATCGTTGAGTGACCAGGCCAATACGGTTCTCGACACCTTGGATACCCAATTGGAGGTGGTGGAAAAACAAGCAGGCAAATACGTCAGTCAATTTGCGTCATTTTTCACCAATATCGTTTCGGTGTCCAGCAACGAAACTGCCCCAGAGAACGAAAAAGAGGTGTTGTTTACCGCCAAATTGGGCTCAAATCCAAATTACGGCACCTCAAGGTACGACAGTGATTTGTTCAAGTTGCACACCTCGCCAGACTTGTATTTAGACGAGTCCTTACACGAAGGGTTGGACTCTTTCGACGTTGATTCCAAGACCGAAGATATCAGCAGCCTTTTGGCCAAATTCGATAACACCTTGGAAAAATTGATGAACGATCTCGTGCCTGTGAAGTTACCTTACAACGTATTCTGGTTCCGGTACTTCAAATTGGAAAATGATTTGAAGCAGCAGGACGAGCAAAGAAAGAAGTTATTGGCCATCAAGGAGGCTAAAAAGGAAAATGAAGACGAAGAGTTCACTTGGGATGACGACGAAGATGAAGAGCCAGTGGATGTGGGCAAGTCGTTCAAAACTGGCGACAAGGATGACGCTGACGACTGGGAATAAATGAATGAGATATCAAATGTCTGTCAATAGCCTCTACCATCTCTCGCCTCAAGTGCCGCGCCGGGCCACCGCCGCCTGTCAGGTCCCCATCCCGCCCTATCTCATTCTCAAATTCGCAAGTCTCGAAAAAAACCCATCCTCGATCCTTCAAACTCCAACACAAAGTTATACAAACTCATTAGAGGCATTATATTCGCGGTATAGCACACCCCCTTACGTATTACGGACTCGATATACCGTAATTCAATCAATTGTGATTCCGTCGCCCGTTGTTGGACATTAGCAACATTACCGAAAAAGCCGCCGTCTCCAATCTATTGTTTTAGTTGAAAGCCATGTTCGGACCCGACGCAGCAAAGTTAGACTCGGTCAAGGCTTCCGGTATTTCCAGTAGTTCCGAAAAGACCAGCCCAATTCCTTTGAGTATACCCAATTTGTCGGCCAACATCCATCACGGATCCATTCCCGGGACTAATAATGTAAGCAGCACACCTACGGGACCCAAACCCAAGCCCAGTCTCAAATTGAACATGAATAAAGGTCATAACGCCCCCACAAGAAGCATGGCATCTATCGCTAACACTATACCCAATTTCAATAATTCCGGTCCGTTTTCGCCGGGGCTTTTCACCTCTAGAAGAGTATGGGTCAAAAGACATAACGGAGCCTCCACCACTATAATAGTGAACCAAAATGACATTATCGATGATTTGAAGTCGGGGATCATGAGCAAATTTCCCAATTCGTTGGGAAAATTCTTCGACCCGGCTGATTTGACAATCAAGATGGACTTGCAATCACGTAAGCAAGTCCCGCCTTCCACCAACGCTGCTCCTCCGAATAAAAAAGTTAACATATGGACCCTGCAGGTGTCTGAAGCTATAAAACCTGCAACGTCGCCGGTGTTCACTTCCAGTAACTCGCCTCAGAGTGCTCAACATCAGCTTCATAATGGTCAAACGTCGCAACATTACAGCTATATAAATCTCGAACCGGACCAGAACGTGTGGAGCTTGCTTGATCTATATTTCCCCGGTGGAATGTCCATGAATGAGGCGTTTATCATTGATACCCCGATATACGAGGACCAAATCAACCAGTCTACCGAAAAAACTCCCAATGCCAATTTTTACGGAAGTAACTCAAACCTATCCTACATGTACCATCAATCAACCTCCCCAGTTCAAGCCCACTCATCTTACCATTACAATCGTTCTGTCACCCCCGGTTCATCCAATGCCAATTATTATCATCAGCCTCATCCTCAATACATTCACAATAACGCTTTATACAAGGATAGATCGATTTCCCCTGCCAATGCCAATCCAATGAGCCTCAATACTGCAACCAAAGCACTGCCCATACCAAACGGGTCTCAGCATAGAAGGTCTCAATCCAATCCTCCACAGTCCCCCGTGCATAATTTACATTCGAAATTCACCAGCTCCACCAGTATCAATAATCTCCTGGGAAGTCAAAGCAATACATCCACCGCGGCCACCAATTCCAATGCCGCCAGTCAAGCAGTATTACTATTGCCGAAGAACTTCTCCTTATCAGCCAATGCTCAAGTGGAGAAAAAACGATTGAGTTTAGATGAGAATCTTGTCAGTAGAAATCGTGATACGCTCATCACCCCTCCCATTGGTAAAGGTACAGGGACTTTGACGAGTGAAAGTTCAAAGTCACCTCAACCCTTCCCGTCAATAATTCCCAATAAAGATGGTGGATTACCTAAAGTTGAAGTTAACGGACAGCTGTCGATAGAATTACCCGATGGGGCACCTAACGTGAAAAATGACGAAAAATCCAACCCCAAGCCTCAAGTAACCATACCAAAAGCTAGCTCAGCCGATGACATCACTAAGGAAGGTAGCATGGAACTTGCCAATGATAAATTAAACGAAAAGAAGGAGAAAAAGGAGAAAAAGGACAAGGATAAACAAGAGTCAGTTCCGAGACAACCCACCGGGCTCAAGAAGACCGACTTGAAACAATCTGCCACCGAGGCGGTATTACCCTCCATTTCTGTATTAGTGGTTGAAGATAATGCCATCAATCAAGCAATTTTGGGAGCGTTTTTGAGAAAGCACAAGATTCATTATGAGATCGCCAAGAATGGGGAGGAAGCCATTGCCAAGTGGAGGAAAGGCGGATTTCATCTAGTGCTTATGGATATACAGTTGCCAGTTAAGTCGGGTATAGAGGCCACCAAAGAAATCAGATACTTAGAGAGAATCAACCGAATCGGAGTTTTTGCTGAAAATGAGGTCAATGGACCAAAATCGATGAAAGAATTGTCGGACAACGAAAAGCTTAACTTGGATATCTTCAGGTCGCCGGTTATTATTGTTGCGTTGACAGCATCGTCCAACTCGTCCGTTGATAGAAGTAATGCCTTGAGAGCTGGATGTAATGATTATTTAACCAAACCCGTCAACTTGGTTTGGTTGCAAAACAAAATCACCGAGTGGGGTTGCATGCAAGCTTTAATTGATTTCGATGGCTGGAAGACCAAGAGATCTGACTTCAGTAACTCAGCAAAGATATTAGCCCAATCCACCATTAACAGGTCCCGGTCGAGGTCCAGGTCCAGTTCTCAATCGAATAATAAATTATTATTAAGTGGTAGTTCCCAGCGACACCCAAAACAATTGCAAACTCAATCATGATAATGACAATGTACAGTAATAGATTAATATACTCTGCGTTTCTAAGTAGGTGTGGTTATAATGCGAAGTGCGACTGAGAAATTTTACCAACATGTCGGAAAAAGGAAAAGAAGAAGCTGTTACCACCGTATTGCCATTAGAAGTTATTGATAAGGCTATCGGTACTCAGATCCAAGTTATGTTGACTACTGAGAAAGAGTTCAGGGGGAAATTAATTGGTTTTGATGATTTCGTCAACATTGTTTTAGAAGACGTAACAGAGTTTGACAATGACGTTCCAAGAAGTGGCACCATCAAGAAGATGTTGTTGAACGGTGGGCAAATATCCATGATCGTTCCAATTGTCTAGGAGAATTAGCTGAGGAAGCTGAAGTGATGCACTTGTATTATAGAATATACGTAATGAGGGTGACTCTGAATAGAAAGTCAGGTCAATGGCCTCTAGAGATAATCGTTGATAGATGACGTTAACAGATAACGTTTATAGATGACGCCAATAGATGACGCTAATAGATCTCACGGTTTGGAACGGAAGTCGGTACTTGAGTACACTCGAGATGTATCGCATCGCTAGATTACGGCCTTGACAGAATACGGCTGGTGCACCTCATTGCCCGTTGATCTGCATCCCCGCTCGTCTCTGCAGGCTCTCCTGCTCTGCATCACTTCCCGCCACAGGCTCCCCGCGTTCCGGTGGCAAATCTTCTTATCAATTCTTTCGCCACTTTGGGAATTATTTAAATCTCACTTTTGCCATCCAAATATTAATGAAACTTACTGTCAGCAACGAGGTCACTAACCAGCTCATATCTGTCGATATCTCGGAGGCAGTCACACTAGAGGACTTCCAAGCATATGTTGAGGCTGAAACCGACATACAACCACAAGACCAACTCTTGATCTACAACTCCAAATCATTGGTGGGCGCTAAGCACACCTTGGCGTCTTTGGGGTTGAAAGATGACGAGTTGGTGATTTTGCGGAAGAAAGCTGCTGCGGGTGGGGCTGCTAATGCGGGCGCTGTCGTTTCCAATAATTCTGCCGCTCCAGGAGGGGTTAGCGCCTCCCAACCCAACGATGGCAGCTCAGAGTATATCGAATCTCAGATCGAGACGATGAGACAGCAGTACCTCAGCAATGCTGCAGCCGGCGACCAATTGAGAAGTGCCAACCCGCCATTGCACCAGGCGTTGCACAACAAGCAACAATTCAGTTCTATTATCAAAGATCAGTTGCAACAACAGATGCAAAATGGGTTCATGCCAGGCGGCCTCAATCAACAGAGCCAGGAAGAAATCAGAAAGTTGGAGCAGGATCCAGATAACCCTGAAAACCAGGCCCGGATTTTGGAGTTGATCCGACAGGAGCAGATCGATAAGAATTACGAATTGGCTTACGATATCATGCCCGAATCGTTTGTTCAGGTGTCTATGTTGTACATAAAAATCAAAGTCAACGGACATTACGTGCAGGCGTTTGTGGATTCTGGAGCCCAAAGAACCATCATTTCCCCCAGATTGGCTAACAAAGTGGGTATCGACATCCTTGTAGACAAGAGGTTTGGAGGCGAAGCTAGAGGAGTCGGCAGCACCAAGATCCTAGGCAGAGTTCATAGCGTTCCCATCAGCATTGGCGATTCTTCCATTGAAATCCCATGTTCTTTCGATGTTCTTGATATATCCGTGGACTTGTTATTCGGACTAGATATGTTGAAGAGGCACAAATGTGTAATCGACCTAGCCAACAACAAATTGGTGGTTGGTGCTCATATAGAAACCCCATTCTTGAAAGACGATGAAATTGAGAACAATGACTTGTTGGGTAATTCCTTGAACAGTGGAGGCAACAACCTTGGGTTTGGGGGAAATATCTTCAGCGATGCCACTATTCCAACCACCAAAAAGAAAACCTTGACCCAAACATCCACCCAAGCTGCAGAGGCGGCTATTAAGAGGCAAAATAAAGGCACACCGGCTTCAACTACTTCCAATTCTTCGGCCGCAGCAACTTATAACGAAAGTGATGTCCAGAAGTTGATCGGTTTGGGGTTTTCGAAACCAGAAGTTATACAAGCGCTCGACGCATGTGAGGGTAACGTGGAGATGGCAGCATCTTTCTTGTTTCAATAGGTCTATATAAATAATTCGAGGGACGCAAGGGTCCCATTCTATAACACAAAATCAAAGGCTCTATGCTCAAAGTCCACATTGTCAATCAACTGGAAGTCTTCTTCTGCTAATTCAAAATCATAGATCTCTATTGCTTGCTTGACTCTTTCAGGGTTGCTGGAGGTGGTGATAGGCAACACATTCTTTTGCAAAGTCCATCTCAACAACAACTGAGCATCGGTTTTGTTGTATTTCTTCGACAACTTGGCTAAGATGTCAGTCAACGGATGTTCGGTTTCGATTCTCAGTAATGGACTTAATGGGCCGTAAGCCTCGATTAAAATGTCATTTTCTTGACAGAAGTCGTAAAGACCGGGCCATTGGTTTGGCAAGTAAGGATGGAACTCCACCTGATTGAATTTGGGTAAGTAGTCATCACCGTACTCCTTACTGATTTCAATCACCGTCTTTAAGTCCGGCACCGAAAAATTAGACACCCCCACATATCGGGTCAATCCCAACTTCTTGGCTTCAAGAACCTGCTTCCAGGCTGTTTCCAAGGTCAAGCCGTTGACAGCGTACTGAAATTTGTTGACGTGAATGAAATACGCATCCACATAGTCGGTTTGTAAGTCCACCAAGGCTTTTTGCAATGCTTCTACGGGACCGCTAGTTGGAGATGAAGGACCATATTTTGTGGTGATCCAAAAGTCTTCACGATCCTTTTGGGAGTGCTTGATAGCGCTACCCACTTCCGGTTCCGTGGTGTAGAATTCAGCAGTGTCGAGATGGTAGAAACCCTGGTCAATTGTCATTTTGAGCTGATCCTCCACAATTTTAGCGGTGGAGTTATCCGCTCTCTTCATATCCTTCCATTTGGTACCTGAACCGGTACCTATCAACAATGGTTTACCTGAAACGGTTTTGAACGATGGCTTTAACTCGAGAACAGTCATTAGGGTCGAATTGACAGATTTTAGAGTCGATGAACAAATCTAGCGATAACAATTTATCAGGAAATCGGCTCGTTAAATATTGAGATAAGCGGCGCGAAAAGGCTTTACACGCCCCCTCGTTTTCATGAGATAATATCACAGGTTAAATCCGGATAGCTCCCAAGGACATGTGTCTAGAGGTGGGCAGGAGCTATTACAGGTGGATATGGGGTAGAGGTGACCCCATGGGCGGCCTAGGGGTCCATTTTGCTTGTGCTTGCGTTATAACTATGTGGAATTGTGTAACAGAGAACTGTGGCAACTGTGGTAGAAATATATTTGAATCAGATCAACGGTTAAACACGGCATTGAGGCCGATTCAGGCAATCGAGGAAATAAGGCCGGAATTAGAGCCGATGGCCGGATTTAAGGCCGTCCAAGGCCTAAAGACCGTTCAAGCCCTCTTCTTCCTCGTCGTCCTTTCTTTTCTTCAATACCAAGGGTTTACCCATAACTCTGAAGTATAAATCCTTGACGTCGTCGGTCATCGATTCAAAGTGCGAGGAGGCGTCGTAGGTTTTGGAGATGTAGATTCCATCCTTGGACCCGTCTTGTTGCGGTTCGTACAATTCTGCGATACCCATCAAGGTATCGATTCTCGAGCCCAATAACTTGAACGCGGGCTCCAATTCGACATGAGGAGTGTCGGTTTCGATAATTGTCGACACAATAGCCAAATAATAGCCTTTCGGAACCACGCAGTGGACATCGGATAAACTTGCGATGTAAATGTCGTGCTTCCTACCAACTTGATTCTGCGGAATAATTAATTGCAAGGAATCCAAATCGTTGGTGTTTGGAATTGGATGATCCATGATACACATGGCTCTGATGACCTTCTGGCCGGTCTTTCTCACCTTATCTGGGAAATAGGTTGGGTCAGCAATAACAATAGGGGCCTTGGCTTTACCTTCTTTGGTGATAACCCCGGCAAACTTGTTATTTTCGTCATACAAAATTTCGTCAATAGGAGTGTCCAACATGTAAGTTCCACCATAGATGGCGGACAATCTAGCAAAACCTTGGGGCAACTCTCCTAACCCATATAAGGGATATATATAGGGCGATTTGCCGTATTTGGCCACAGATTGGACGTATAACACGATTCTCTCGTAAGTAGGCCTTGCTGGTTCGTTCAAGTAGTCATCGTTTGGCCATAAAGCCATGGCATGGCCGATGAAATCCTTGGTTCCATTCTCCAATCTCCAGTAGTTGTAGACCTCATTCATGGTATTAGTGTCCAAATCTAAACCTTGGTGAGTTTTTTTGTCGTCCTCGTCATAATTGGCAATGAACTCCAAAAACCCTTTCATCCTTCTTTTTTCGAAGATCCCCATCAACGACGATCTGACCGCTTCCATTTCGTTGGAAGGCACTTTAGCGATTCTGCCGTTACGGTAAACATAACTGCCCCCGATCTGCTTGAACTCAATATATCTCGTGACATTGGTGTGAACCAAGATGTTGGTGAGCTCCCCGTTCGACATCAAGAACTTGGGAATCAAATCCACACACCAGTCTCGGTCTCTGCCCTTCAATTCCGGTTTTTGCCCCGAAGGTTTGAACTTGGAGTACAACTGGGAGAGATTCAATGATGCCGATTCCCCCCCATAAAAGTCCTGCTTGTCGATGTGCAACACCTTCTTGCCTTCAACAGATAACAATCCTGACAAAATACACTCGGTTAATCCGGTTCCTAAAACAATGACGTCGTAATCTTCATCCATTTTGTGCAATTGATCTAATCTAAATTCGCTCCCGTTTGCTAATTTGTTTTGAGGGTGCGCAACGAAGGTTGCAAAATGGGGCAATTAACGAGGAGATTGTTGAGGAGGCTCGGCAGTGCAGATCAGAGGTTGGCGCGGGAGTGGCGAGATTGGCAGAGGCTCTACTCATGTGGTTAAATATCTATTTGTCAATGTCGTATAGGAATTCATCTTAACTGTGGATATATCTCCTGGAACAGCGTATAGAAGCTACAACTATAGAAGCTACAACTATAGGCATCTACACCTACAGGCTATACCAAATCACACAAATCATCTACACAACGTTGTGAAATCCTTGTTGGCCCTTGGCCAACCCGGCCTTGACAATCTTGGAGATCTCGTGAGGATCACTGGTTATCTTGGTGAAGTTTTCATATCCATTGTCGGTGATCAATAAATCGTCTTCGATTCTCACACCCCCCACGTACCAGTATTTGTCCAAAATGTCCTTGTTGATGTATTTGACCTTTTCCGGGTTATTCAACACATCCTCCAATAAAAAGGGCGAGAAATACACCCCCGGCTCATCGGTGATCACCATCCCTTTTTGCAACTTTCTACGCAATCTCAAATAACGTAAAAGCTCGTTAGGATCCTCGTAATCCGCATATCCACCAACATCGTGGGTGTCCATACCAAGCAAGTGGCCTAATCCATGAGGGAAGAACCTGCCAGAAACCTTGGAGTTGAAGATCTCCCCTGCGGTGAACTCAGATTTGAAGATTCCCAACTTCAAGAATTCATCTATCAACACTTTATGAGCAGTCAAGTGGCAGTCTTCCCAGGAGGTTCCGGGCCTTAACATATCCATGGTGGTTTTTTGCATTTTCAAAACGATGTTGTAGATCTCCAAATGCTCTTTGCTCCAGTCCCCATTGATAGGGAAACATCTGGTAACATCGCTGGCATACAACGACCATTCGCAGCCAGCGTCGATCAAAACCGATCTTTTTCCCGACATGTCGTCGTCATTTTTCACGTAGTGCAATGTCGAGCAATTGGGACCGCTACAACAAATAGGATCGTACGATTGATATTTGCTGCCTTGTCTCAATGCGTGATACATGAATTCGGCGTGGATGTGAGTTTCTTCGGTTTCAATGGGCAACGCCGACATTACGGCAAAATGGCAATTGTCGGTCAATTTGGATGCATGGCGCATCAATTCAAGCTCGTAATCGTCCTTAATCAATCTGGCCTCATCCAAAGCGTAGAAGAAATCTTTGTCCGAAGCGTTCACCAAGGCTTTGACGTGTTCGTTGGCAGGGTTTATGTCGAGACTCAAGCTCTGACCTTTGAATTTGGGAAGTTCGGTGGGTAATTCACTGGCGTACTTGCATTCATCGATGTCGTACTTGTTCAAAGCTTCCTCGATGCTCAAGGGCATTCCGGACCACATGACGTCCTCGTAGTCGATTTCGGGCAAATACAACGTCAATTTGTCCTTGGGGCCATCGTAGATGACGTGTGATCCGGGGATATCGCATCCTGTCAAGTAGAAAAAGTATCTGTTCTGTCTGAAGGGTTTGGCCTGGTCAGAATATTGATACAACACGTTAGATTCTCCACTGACGAAAAATTGGTAGTCCCCTCGCTTCTTCGTCAACAAGTGTTTGTACACGTTTCTGCAGTGGGCTTTAGCGGGGTATTTCTTCCCCTTAAGACTTTCAATAACTTCAACCATCGGTGTTAAAAATTATTTCCTACGGCTCGTTTTTGGTGCCTTGCGCAAGCACCCGTGCACCCAAGACCCGCGAAATCAGTGCGAAAACACTGAGCAAAATCTATTGCCACCATGGAAAGATTACAAAGATTACTAGGCCAAACCGGTGGGTTTGGAGGAGCAGGTGGAGCACCAGCCGACGGCCCCGCTATTGATAACGCCGAGACGGTGTATATCTCGTCTTTAGCGCTTTTGAAAATGTTGAAGCATGGTAGAGCGGGAGTGCCCATGGAAGTTATGGGATTGATGTTGGGGGAATATGTCGACGAGTTCACCATTCAGGTGATTGACGTTTTCGCTATGCCGCAATCAGGTACTGGGGTGTCAGTGGAAGCGGTGGATGACGTATTTCAAACGAAAATGATGGATATGTTAAGGCAAACCGGTAGAGATCAGATGGTTGTTGGATGGTACCATTCCCATCCCGGTTTCGGATGTTGGTTATCCAGTGTTGATGTCAACACTCAACAGTCGTTTGAGCAATTGAATAAGAGAGCAGTGGCTGTGGTTATAGACCCAATTCAGTCGGTAAAAGGTAAAGTGGTAATTGATGCCTTCAGAACTATCGATACCACCACATTGATGATGGGACAAGAGCCAAGACAAACCACTTCCAACGTGGGACACTTGAACAAGCCCTCGATCCAAGCGTTGATCCACGGGTTGAACCGTCACTATTATTCCTTAAACATTGACTACCACAAAACTACAAATGAGACCAACATGCTATTGAACTTACATAAAAGTAACTGGCAAACAGGGTTGAAAATGGAAAACTTCGAGACCTGCGAACACAAAAACTTGAGCAATGTAGAAAAAATGGTTAAAACTGCCGAATTATACAATAAAAGAGTACAGGAAGAGAAAGAGTTACTGGAAGACCAATTGAAGACCAGATACGTGGGTAAACAGGACCCCAAGAAACATTTGAGTGACACTGCTGAAAAGGCCATTGAAGAAAACATAACTTCATTGTTGACTACCAATGTAAATAGTTTGGCCATCCAATAGAGCTTTTACGTCTATAGATTATTTTCATGCCCTTATCATTTCTTATCATTTCGCGATCCTCCTTAAAATGAGTGTATGTGAAGACAACGACTCGATACTGCCTTTCGCGGTCTCGGCAGTCCAAAATTCGATACTAACAGGCTAGTTGGGTAGATTGGTTCATTATTCAGTTGATTTGGTGTTGATTTCGGTGATTTTGGCCGGCATCCATCGAAACACCGGGTTGGTGTTCGACACTTCGAATTTATCTTCCATCGACTTCCGCAGGTGGTTCGGCAATTATTTGAGTGCTGGTGAGCAATGCTACGACAAAATCGTGTCTTTGTTGAGATATTCGGGTTATTTCAAGCAAAAAAACTTGATTGTCGACTATTTGACGAAAGAAGGGAAATCTTTGGAGAAGAAGGACTAGGTAGTATTAATGCAGGTACATATGGCTTTGCTGTTTCTTCGTATATTTATCTCTTTCTAGCTATGCTTTTTTTGGCGGTATGAAATCCGGCATGAACTAGTGGAACTCTCATTCCTGCAGCCTCATTCTGTCGAGCCGTACTGTTGAGCCTCATTTTCTGAGCGATGGTACGTCAGATCTTTCAAATCTTTCATGACCGGTGATTGAAAGGATCAGTGAGATCATATATCAATGGTATCGAGATGCATAGAGCCAGTTGCACCATAATTTGTTCTTGAAAACCGGTACATACAATTTCGTACTAACTTCAAGATGAGCTTTGTCCAGCGATTCAAAAATGCCATTGATTTAGAACAAAAGGTTGATTTAGAGCAAACCAACGCGTACCTCGAGTCGTATGGTGCGAAGAAGCTCGCCAAATTAGGGTTGGCGGTGCTAAACTTGGTTATAGATAATATTCGGACCGGTTTGGGGGGAAAGACCGTGATTGAAATGGTGCTTGATCCAGCGTTGGGTGAGAAGGATATCGACGCCGGTAGCATCAAAACAGGCGATATCGTGAAGCTCGATAGAATGGGAGAAGATTCGGAAGAATTGAACGGGGTGGTGACAAAAGTGTCTACCAGCACCATTTCTGTGTCTGTAGACGAAGAAACCAGCGATGATAAAGTGTTGAACATGTACAATAATACCGGGAATGACGGAAAGGTTTGGATTGTGAAGTTGACCAATTCTATCACCTATAAGAGAATGATCACCACCATGAACAAATTGAATGAAATGACAGACAAACCGGACATAATTAAAATTTTACTCGGGGAATTACCGTACTTTCGCTACAGCTCGGCCAAAGAAATCAACGATAGTGACTTTTTCAACGAAAGCTTGAATGATTCGCAGAAAGACGCTATCCGGTTTTCCCTCACTTCACCAATTTCCATAATCCACGGTCCTCCGGGGACCGGCAAAACTTTCACCATCATAGAGCTCATAAAACAGTTGGTTTTCAACAATAATGAGCGAGTTTTGGTTTGCGGACCCTCCAATATCTCTGTTGATACTATCTTGGAGAGGCTATCGCCTAGTTTCACCGATGGCAAGAGGAAGAAGAATAAAGATTTCTCCAAATTGATCAGAATTGGCCATCCAGCAAGATTGTTGAGTAAGAATTTGCAGCACAGTTTGGATATTTTGAGCAAAACAACTGCCAGTGACGTCTTGCTGGATGTTGAAGGTGATATCAGGAAAACCTTGAAGGACATTAAAAAATGTAAGAGAAGAGGCGAACGCAAAGCATTATATCAAGAGCTCAAACAGCTCAAGAAAGAGTTGCGTAGTCGTGAAAGCAAAATCGTCAAAGATCTCCTTTTAGGTTCTAAAGTGGTTGTTAGCACCTTACATGGCGCTGGTTCTCGTGAGCTATTGTCAATTTACCGGGACAAGCCAACGTTTTTCGATACGATAATTATAGATGAAGTTTCACAGTCCTTGGAGCCACAATGTTGGATACCGATAGTAAATCATTTGGGGATCAAAAAAATTGTCATAGCCGGAGATAACATGCAATTGCCGCCGACGATCAAAACATTGGACGGGAATACGAAGGTCGACTATAAGACAACAGCGCAGTTGGAAAAGACATTGTTCGATAGGTTGATGGAAATGGGTGGTCAACAGTATAAGAGATTATTAGACACGCAGTACCGGATGAACCAGGATATCATGGAATTTCCTTCCTCGGAATTATACGAGGGAAAGCTTAAAGCCTTCAAAGGCATTGCATCGATTTCATTGGCAGATTTGGTGGAGTCATCGGACGAAGATTTGAACAAATGTATTTGGATAGACACTCAAGGAGGAGAATACCCCGAGCAAGCAAACGAAGACGATAACTCCAAGTTTAATGAATATGAGATTGTCATTGTCAAAAAGCATGTTGAGAAGTTAAAGCATTTGGGAGTGAAGGACGACGATATTGGCATCATCTCCCCCTATAACGCCCAAGTGACGTTGTTGAAGAAGGAGATAGAAGGGATTGAAATAAGCACCGTTGACGGATTCCAGGGCAGAGAAAAAGAAGTGATAATCATCACCCTAGTGAGATCCAACGATAAAGGCGAAATAGGGTTTTTGAAAGACCGCAGAAGATTGAACGTGGCAATGACCAGACCCAAAAGACAATTGTGTGTCGTGGGGGATCTAGAACTAATCGGCAGATCCACTGAGTTTCTTAGCCATTGGGGAGAGTATGTGGAGAACCAATTTGATATCAGATACCCCGAAATAGAGTACTAACCCCGTGGCGTCCCAAAGCAGCCAAAAATTCCTAAAGCAGTATAGTGATTTGAAATAACAGCTCATCAAAGAAGTGAATCAGAAATAGAAATCAAAAACACAAACCACAAGAACACCCAATAAGAACACTCAAACAGCACTCAAATGAACACATCACTCCTCACAATGTCGGCTGCAGATCGAAGGCAGATCTGCCCGTCTACATTGAGCTCTATGAGGTAATGCAAAAACTAATATTTCCTCTTTCATCTTTCACCCACCCACTATGCACCACTGCCCCATTACCGGTTCCATACCGGGGGTGGTGCTCATTAGCTTACCCGATTAATAACGTTGTTGTTGCTTTTCTAGAATCGTCAACCTTGGTGCTCGCAATTGATTTCTATTTTTCTTATTCGAGTAATTCACCGAGTTTAACACTGCTATTGCAGACCGATGGTAAACAAACATCATATACCTATTTTCGACATGCAATCCCCTCGTTGCACCAACTTAGGTTTGTTTGCGTCTGTGCCTAATCGCCTGTTGCACCTCCAGACCCTCGCCCAATGAGGCAAGGTGCCTTAAACTAGCCTCGCCACGACTGCTACATTGCAATGCCTCCCTGCATATAATTTGTTACACGATTCTCTGAAATTTTGCAACAACTCGATTAGGTGGTTGTAGCCATGGGCCAGAGACATTTTCTTAGAAAACATTGAAATAGACCACATATCCTGTTTGAATTTTTTAGCTCAACACTCAATTACATATAAACTCGTCAGTTTTCTTCAGGTCTTATCCCATTCATTTTCTTGGACCATCACACATTCTTTCAAGTCTATTAGCTGATACCCAATCCTTTCGTTATGAATCCTTTAAAATTATCTGTTTACTTATCGATTTTAGCGGTTTCAGAAGCTGCTGTTAAAGTGGTGACCGAATTCGAGGTCCATACTGTGTATGCCGGTGATTCATCCAGTGCTAGCCCAAGCTCGGTCTACGAATCCTACAGCACTTACAATGTCACATTAAACTCCACTAGTGCTTATAGTTCTGACAGTTATTCTTCGGGATTCACCAGTGTCGCACCAGCTTATACCACTGACGCCGAGACTCCGGCCTACACTCCAACTACTTCAACTACTCCAACTACTCCGGCCTACACTCCAACTACTCCAACTACCACCTCAACGAGTGCTGCTGCCCCAACAACCTTGGTTTCCAAAACTTCCTCCACCCCCGCTCCAACTGACTCCGACTCCGACTCCGGCAGTGGTTCTGTCGGTGGCAGTTCCGATCCTTCTTTCGCCAAGGCTATCTTAGATGCTCACAACGAAAAGAGATCCTCTCACGGTGCTAAGCCTTTGCAATGGGACGGTCAACTCGAAAAGTATGCTGCTGATTATGCCGACCAATACGACTGCTCCGGTAACTTACAACACAGTGGCGGCCAATACGGTGAAAACTTGGCTGTTGGTTACTCTTCAGGCCCTGCTGCTCTTCAAGCTTGGTACGACGAAGGTAACAACTACGACTATTCTTCAGCCTCAAGCTTTGACCACTTTACTCAAGTTGTGTGGAAAGGTACTTCTAAATTGGGTTGTGCCTACAAAGACTGTTCCTCCAGCAACTGGGGTAAATATGTCATCTGTTCTTACGATCCTGCTGGTAACGTTGTTGGCCAGGGTAAGACAAATCTTTCAAACTAGGTAGTTTAGGCGGAAAAGGTGGTTAAAATATATTGTTTCTCTATTTCCTTCTGAAGATGAACTCTAGTGGGCTCTGGGGGTATCTGTGTACAAGCCCCGGCCCTAGTACGCCATGTCGGTATCACAATCGCATTCCACTTCAAGGGTCGTCAACGTCGGTAAACTCTTCACATTCAACTTCTTGATGTCCGGGCTGGAGAATATAAATGTCTTCAAGTCATGAAAATGGGTCAAATCCAAGTCAACCACTTCTTGTTGCATTCGTGAACGACGTACCATCAAATAAGAGACTTGCAAAGATACTACTGATTTAGGGAACTCCTCTATATCTTCCCCGTCGAGAAAGTCAATGTCCAACCCACTGATATTCAAGTGTTTCAACTCTGTAGGTAAATCGAATTCGTACATGTTCTTGAATGCGTTGGCCGTTAGATTCATTTTTTGTAAATCGTCAGGGATTTGTATGTCATCATCTATAAGCTTGAAGCTAGTAAGAATGTTGGAGCTCAAATCCAATGTCTTTAGATTTTCCCCGAAATTGACATGAGTGATGGTGGAGATGAAGTTGTGCACTAAAGATAAGTGTTCAAGCGAGTTGGGGAATTGGATGTTCTCTAATGACATCAATCCTGTGGCATTCATCGACAAAGACTTCAAATTGGGCTTGAGAATGTTGGTTATATTTGCGTAGTTGATTTCGTTCCCGTCCAAAACCAATGTTGTCAAGGAATCAGGCAATACTCCCAAATCGTCTAAATCACTAATATTGTTACTGTCTAGGGACAAAACTTCCAAGCTACAATTGGCGAAAAAGTCTAGTGGAAATTCTTCGAAATGATTATTACTTAGATATAGGTTTTTTAATGATGACGGTAACACCACATCACTTGCATCCGATATGAGATTGTTGGACAAGTCAAATTCTTCTAGAAATGGAGGAAGCACGAAGTTGATCTTCGTTATTCTGTTGTATCCAAGCTTGAGCACCTTTATAGTTTCGGGAAATTTCACATCTTTTAATGAGGTCAACCCATTAACTGAGAGTTCCAACCGGATCAAGTTCTCGAAATCTGAGATGGTGGTGGCTTTAGACAGCGAGGACCTGTCCAAGGTAGTGATGACGTTTGCGTTTAAGATCAACTTCTCCAAGTTAGGAAGTTTAGGTAAATGATCAATTTTTGTGATAGTATTACCGGTAAAATCGAGAATCCGGAGATTTTGCAATTTTGACAACCCCGTCAAATATCTCAACTCCCGATCGTTGATCTGGTCATTATGCAATCTCAATTCTTTGAGTCTATCAAATTGTCGTAGTTGAAGAAAGCCTTTTTTGCTGTTCCCTATATTGTGTCTGTTCTGCACAAGTAATCTCCCGATCTTAGACGCAAACCCGCTTATTTTATTTCTGACCATCTTGATGTCGCCGTCCAAGGCTGCGGGCCAAAAAGTGTCAAAAATAAACTGTACGTCCAACTGCACCTCGAATTTGCGGTCAAATACCATTAGCTCTACTGTTTTCATCAAGAATTCAATTTGGCGAGAAACATAGGAAATGCCATGACGTGCACGATAGTGGAAGTATAGGGATATATGTCTCAAAATCGGCAGCTCTTTACTGTGGGCCAACATGATCTTGACCAAATGATAACCCTCTTCGAAATCATCGACCAGCAAGCAATTTTTCAATCCGTTCGCCCCATAAAAATGGACCATCGGATCATATGTGTGGTCTTTCTCCCCTGTTCGTATCACGAGTAACCTGCCAATCTGCTTCATCACCAAAATCTGGTACCCATTAACCCGGCCTACCTTACATGGCCGTATAAAAATATCATACAACTCGGAAACCGGAATATTCTGAAACACCTTCCCCACAATCTCTAAAGGTAATTGAGACAACTCCATGGTCCCATTCCTGGTTTCGCATTTTGATAAGAAAAATTGACTGAGTCAATAAAATTTAACTTTGAGATACATCAGTTTTGTGATCCATTTGGGTAGCCGGAGTACATTGGCATGTCAGAAATGGCAGAATTTGCAAGAACGGCATCTTTGGATTCCATTATTGGTTCTGGAACATCCAATTCACAAGAGGATGCTAAAAAGGCACAAAAGAAAAGAACCGCTATGGCGTGCATCAGATGCAGAACCCGACATATACGATGTCCCGGTGGTGACCCGTGTAAGAAATGCCAATTGGCCAAGACAAAGTGTGAATATGTGGAGGCGGACAAAAAAATTGTGGTGTCGATGAAGTATATGAGCCGTTTGCATGATGACATTGCAAGACTCAAGAAGGAAAATGCAACCTTGAGAACCAATTTACGAGAAGAAGAGAGTAGAAGGAGCAAGGGGAGCCCCCAGGCCTCGAACTCTTTTGAATACAATCGAAAAACCCCTCACAATCAGCAATTGTTCAACGAAGCCACTAGTTCGGGTTTTAATACCGGTGAAGTGATACAGCCCTCTTTGGACAAATATGGCCGATTGATCCAGTCTAGAACAGGAGAAAGACTCTATGTGGGATCGTCTTCGATGACGCTATTTGGATTGGAGATCCAAAACATGGTCCCATCAAAATACCAAACTGCCCCTCAAGATTCCCCCACCGCAACTTACTTAAGCCCCAATTCGTCCATCGTTTCTGATTCCCCCACCATGTCCAATAGAGAAGCGGAAATCATGGAGAAAGAAGGCAACGCTTACCAAATTGTCTTGGCCAAGACTAATACCAGACCAGGTTTGTCGATCAATTTTCAGTTACCGTCATACTCCTATGCTATGTTGTTGGTGGACAATTTTATAAATTACAACGATGGATGCTTTTATTTCTTCAACGAAGGATTGGTGAAAAGGTATTTGACCAACTTGTACGAGGGCAACACCGAAGATAACAAAAAAATCATGAAACGAAATGTAAAAAAGAATAGGAGATACGATTTCGATGAGAATTCCATCAAAAAAGATCGAGATGACGAAACGATTTTGGAAACCATATGGTTCTGTAAAATCTTGTTGATTTTTGCCACGGGCGAAATGTATTTGGGTACAGAGTCCGACGTTCATTTGAAAGAGCTGATCAACAGGTATAGAGAGGAGCAGAGAAAACAAAAGCTTGATGAGAAAAATAAGGATAAACCTGGTGCTGCGACTGGTAAGAAACACACTTTCCCTAAAAATACCTTACCCGGGTCAGGATACTTCTATCAAGCGTCTGAATTGTTCACGGGGTTGTTTGCCTCGGGCGCTATAGATAATATAACCAAAGACGGAGGGATTGAAGTCATGTTGCTATATGCTTTTTTCTTGCAGGTGGCTGACTGTACCATTGCGTCATATTTTTATTTTGGTTTGGCATTGAGATCTGCTTTGATCCTTGGGTGGCATGTGGACGCTGAGAAGAACTCCATCGACTGCTTTGAATTGGAGCACAGAAGAAGACTTTGGTGGACCGTCTACATGTACGAACGAATGTTGTCATCAAAAGCTGGTTTGCCCTTGAGCTTCGCTGATGACAGTATATCGACCGAGTTGCCCACTGATATAGATATGACTTTATCTGATTTCCCAAGAGATCCCAACGATGTTCGGGGGTACTTCATATTCCCCTCAGCTGAGTATATCAATAATTGCGTGACAATCACCCAAATCAATGCTATTATACTATCATGTTTGTATACTAAACAACCGACGATAAACATTCTTCCGGTAGTATCCGATTTGGTTCATAGATTAATGAGCTGGAAGAATAACCTTCCTGAGTTCTTAAAGATTGACTTTCAAGCTGACGATTTAAAAATATCCAGATTAATTGTTAACTTAATGACAGAGTACTTTCAAGGTATCAACTTAGCGGTGAGGCCATTGTTATTCCATTTTGCTACCAAAAAACTTAAAGAATTGCAAACTTGCAACAATACTAATAAATACGTAGATTTGACCAAATACTCCAAGAATGTCTTGACATTGTTAAATGCTTCATTTCAGGCTTCCATAAACACCGTTAGATCGATATGGGCTTTATTACCGGAGAACATGGTAGCACTATTTGGTTGGATGGATAGAGAGTACTTGTTCACCTCAGCATTGACGTTGATTCTTTTCAATTCCTCCTTTGGTTTAAATGATGCAATCAAGGAACACCTCGATCATGCTTTAACGATATTTACTAGAATGAAGAAATTAGGGAATTATCCTGCTGCCGTCAGAAGAGCCCAGCTTTTGAAATTGATTAGTGTGTTGGATTTCAATGGAGTGATGCAAGATTTGTTACTCAAGCATGATGACGAAAAACTTTATTTGCCAACCGCAGCCACCAATCAAGAAGGGGACACGCCCCTCAATCCTTTGAAAGATGAGGCCGCTGAAACGGAGATTCCGCTCGATGACACTCTTGGTGGATTGCCCGATGACAATTTTTCCAAAATTCACTTGTCATTCAATCCTGACGGGATGTCTGATTTGGAGAACGTTTACAACACCGAATCGATTGGGATAGAAGGGTTCTCACATTTAAATGAGGAACAAAAGCTATGGAACGAGATCACCAATGACGCAGTGTGGCTAAATCCTTCCTCAAATACCAAAATGTCAAATCAAGAGCAGGTACTTCATGAAGCTATCCATGACCCACCAAGTGAAGAAATTAACGAACTTTTGAGTCACTTGAAACCCGACTCATTGACCCCCAATGGGGTTTATTCGGATATAATAAACCACGACTTTCAAAATTTAGATAGGATGGACGATTAAATATTCAATTAATGTATTTATACAAATATAGTACAAGAGCAACTCTGCCCCAAGAATTTCTCTAATTTAAGAAATCCATCATATTTGAATTGGGAGATCCCCCAAATAATTGCTGTGGGGATATAGCTGAGCCTGGTAGCTGGTGGTGTTGTGGTTGCTGTTGCTGCTGTTGTGGCTGTTGATGATGTTGCTGCTGCTGCTGGTGCAGTTGTGGTTGTTGTTGTTGTTGCTGCATCAAGTTCATATTATTCATGCCGACATTTTTCCCCATATATTGCGATTGAAAATTACGATTGGGTGCTATATTGTTCATCATTGGCGAATTGTTCATGGAAGAATTGGACAAGGGGGAGTTTTCCATAGGTGAATTCATCATCGCCATTTGTGGGGGCATTGTGTTGGTCTGGGGCATTCCCATCGACACGTTTGGTTGACCCATGACATTGTTATTGTGGCCCATGCCCATGTTAAGTGACTGTTGGTTGAAGTTCTGGTTAGGTTGGGGGGCGCGGATGATATTTTGGTCCTTCATTTGCTGCATTTTCACTTTGATCATATGCACAGCCTCGGGATATAGATCTTGTAGCTTGTTATATAACTGGTTAAGCTCGGGCATTTCTGATGGGGCAACAATGATGACAGGAAAGGCATTTTTCGACTGAGGGGGTTGATCGGAATGGTACTTTTCGTGCAAATAAGTCAACACCTGCAAATTGCAATGAATTCTCTTGGTGACGTTTTGATACATTTCGATGAACCTCTGTCTATCTTGACCCGTCAACTGTGATAGTGCCTGCTGGTTGATTAATATGGTATTGTACATGCTGATAGCCCTCTTGATTAACTGAGTGTTGATCAAGAGAAGACACGTCACCCTTTCTCGATCCAATGTCAACGGCGATTTATTCTGTTTAGGCCCGTTCATTTAGTATCAACCTACAGCTTGGATGGGTTTTCTGAAACATCCGCGAACATTATGCGTAAACAGGTCGTGCGATGGCCATAAAGTGAGACACAGAATTAAGGAGAACCGGGGGAGACAAACCATGAGAGAGTAATCAGGATAGCAACCCAAGAAGGGGAGAAAGAAGGTATAAGGACGTCTATGATGATTTATAACTTTTCGGTCAATTCAGGGATGGCCTCTTCCAAATCCGCCACCAAACCGAAGTCTGCAACGTTGAAGATAGGCGCATCAGGATCTTTGTTGATGGCCACAATTGTCTTCGAATCCTTCATCCCAGCCAAATGTTGAATGGCACCGGAGATGCCGACGGCAATATACAAATCTGGAGCAACGATGTTACCGGTCTGGCCAATTTGCAACGAGTTATCGCAGAATCCCGAGTCAACAGCTGCTCTAGAGGCCCCAATCGCAGCATTTAATTTTTCAGCTAATGGATTGACCAATTTCTCAAAAACCTCTTTGTTCTTTAAACCACGACCGCCTGCTATGATTCTAGAGGCAGTACCTAACTCCGGTCTGTCAGAAGTAGTCAAATCTTCAGAAACAAACTCAGTTCTGTTACCCGATTCCACTGCAGAAAACTCCTCCACCGATGCAGCATTATCAGCAGGTTCAGTAGCAGCGAAAGCTGAGGCTCTTATGGAACCCAAAATGACAGATTCGCTCGACTGCACCGTGGCTAAGGCATTACCAGCATAGATGGGCCTGACAAAGGTTTTCTCGTCTGTGATCTTGATTATGTCTGAAATTGGCTGGGAATCCACCAATGCACCCAATCTGGGTAGGAAACTCTTACCTACGGCGGAATTGGCTGTTAAAAAGTGAGTATAGTTGCCCGACGACAAGATTTCCTTGAATAATGGCGCCAACTCTTCGGCCAAGTAGTGGTTGTATTGATCTCCCTTGACTTGCACCACCTTTTCCACCTCGGGAATTTTGGAAACCTCACTCACGATCGATTCACCACCTGGTCCTGCAACGACTGCCGTGATTGGCTTTCCAATTTCCTTGGCTGCAGTTATGGTGGACAACGATCCCGGCAAAATTTTACCGCCAGCAGACTCTATGAACGCCACAGTATCCAACCTTAACGCGGTGGAACTGAAGCTTCTTTTCAATCCAGAAAACATGGTTGTCAGATCTTCACCTCCGGTTTCGCACTTTTCATCTCCATGAGTCACATGATTGTCGGGTGTTGGTAAAAGCACACTGAAGATGGTTCCGGGAACTTGAGGTATTTGAGGCATTTACGGTGTAATGAGGCTAAAAATTGGGGAGCAGGCAGTCCACTGAACCAGGAAATCAACGAAAAGTGCACAGCAGCCATGGTGATCTGTGCTGGATTTGGTACCCCTGCCTTAGTTCTCCCTTGTCATGTTCGTCTCCTCTCATCCCTCTCTCATCCTTCTCTCACCTCTTGTCTTCCTCCCGTTAAGGGGCACTGCTGATCAATGCAATGGACCGGATTTGCTGTTTTGAGATGCAGCTGTCAAAATCTCACAGAGTTTATTCGAGCCAACATTTCATTATGGCTGGACGGAAATTCATCATACCCCCTCAAGAAGAAAGGAGGGGCCCACAGGAGGAACGAAGGGGTCGAGATAGCAGGATACACAGTCCCACGCCAAGCATCAGGCACATTTCCCACACCCGAGTCAACAATTTCGAGAGAAAGAGGTTGGTCGGAAATAGCAAACCAGACTACAATTCGGTCCATGAAAACGAAAACCAACCGTTGTACATCGGAAAGCCCAAGCACTACGATGAGTCCGATTCTATGTTATACACCTCCACCGAGCTAGCTCCCAACGAGTCTGTGAATTCCAATCTTTTCGAAGAAAGTTTGAGAGAAGTAGAGGAAGTAAATGGCAGAAATAACGATGATAGCAGCAGTACTCATGCGAGCACCGCTAACGAAGATCAGTACCAGCCGGCCAGAGATCAACATATGGAAGATTTGAGCTGGAGCGACATCTTGCCGTATTATTTGCCCGTTCTATCTTGGGTCGGCAGCTACTCTTGGGAATTCTTTCTAGGCGACTTACTCGGGGGTTTATCGCTAGTTTTCTTTCAGTTGCCGTTGTCGTTGTCTTATGCAACGTCTTTGGCCCACGTGCCGGTGCTTTCGGGGTTGCTTTCGTTGGGAGTTGCTCCCATGATATATGTGATCTTTGGAAGTGTTCCTCAAATGATCGTGGGCCCCGAGGCGGCGATTTCGTTGATTGTCGGGCAGGCCGTGGAACCGTTGTTGCATCACAAAAAGCTGTTGAATCTGATGGAGTTGGTGGTGGCCATTACCTTCGTCAGCGGGGCGTCGTTGTTGGGTTTTGGCTTGGGAAGGTTTGGTTTTTTAGATAATGTGTTGAGTGGGTCGTTATTGAAGGGGTTTATAAGTGGTGTTGGTATAGTCATGGCCATCAACTCACTCATCCTGATGATGGGGTTAAACGACGTCATGAAGAAGATTAGTGATGATCCAAGTGATATGGACATTCATTCTCCTTTCGACAAGTTGGTTTTTTTGATCGAGCATTTTCACGAATATGACCCATTGACTTTCAAGATATCCATCATAGGGTTCGTATTCCTCATGACCGTGACGCTTTTCAAAAACATTGGTGCCAGGAGGAACTTTAGACACCTGGAGAAGTTCATCTACATTCCTGAGATCTTGATTATGGTGATAATTGCAAGCTACTGTTGCTACAGGCTTGATTGGGAACATCAAGGCATCGAGATAATTGGCAAGGTCAAAGGTAGTGACAATTCCTTCAAACTACACAACCCCTTGACCCTTCACCAGTTCAAATTGATCAAAAAAGTCAGCACCGCCGGGTTCTTGTGTGCGATGTTAGGGTTTTTTGAAAGCACCACTGCCCTGAAATCACTAGGCTCTAGATTCAACTTGCCAATTTCGTCCAATAGGGAATTAGTGGCCTTAGGATGTATCAATATTGTAGGTTCGTTGTTTGGAGCCCTCCCCGCTTTTGGAGGCTACGGAAGAAGCAAAATCAATGCCATTTCCGCTAAAACCACCATGCTGGGGTGTTTGATGGGAATATTCACCTTCTTGACGATATTCTACTTGTTGGACGCTTTATACTATATTCCCAAGTGTATTTTGAGTGTGGTGACGGCGAAAATCGGGATTCTGTTGGTGGAAGAAGCACCGTACGAGTTGTTGTTCCACTGGAGAAGCCGGGGGTATAATGAGTTGGTGACGTTCTTTGTTACGGTCTTCACCACCTTGTTCTTCTCTATGGAGGCAGGCATTGCTGTGGGATTGATTTACCTGTTGATAAGAGTGATCAAGCATTCAGCATTGTCTCGAATCCAAATTTTGGGCAGGATTCCTGGAACCAACACCTTTGTTGATGCCGACATCAATGAAAACTTGATCACAGGCCACGAGGCTGGCGCCATAAACGACCTCCATCGTTATAGAAACGATTACGGTGCAAAATACGGCGTTTCTCAGCTCAATTTATTTACAGACGAGCATTTCACCAGTGTCAACACCGGCATTCTCGAGGAGATAGAAGGCTGCCTTATCGTCAAAATCCCCGAACCCTTGACCTTCACTAATTGTAGTGACCTAAAAGGGAGGTTGAAGCGGGTGGAAATGTATGGATCCACTAAAGCCCATCCCGGAGCGAAGCGCACTCGAAACGAAGCAATGACCCAGTTTGTGATATTCGACTTGAGGGGAATGTCGGAAATCGACTCCTCAGCCGCACAAATATTGAAGGAATTGATCCTCAACTACCAAGGTAGATCGATCTCGCTGTTTTTCGTCAGGGTTTCGAAGCACTTGAAAGTCAGGAAAAGGTTGGAGAACACGGGGATAACTGACTTGCTAAAGCAAGATTTGACCAGAGTCAGATACTACGAGGCGCAAGACGAGTTGAAACAGCACCAGCTCGGGTTGATGACGGAAAACCCCAATTTACACGAAATTCTTGACTTGACTGAAAGCCATAATACTCCCTACTTCGGCCATATTAGTGATGCTTTGAAGGTCATTGACTACTATGAGTCCACTAAGCTAAAGGATTTTCCAGTTTAATTCTCCAATTGGGTAACCTTTGTCGGTTCAAACCTCACATCCCCCATCCTATTTATTAATGTACATTGATGTCTCTCAGACGCGACTCAAATTTCTCACCATGTCAGTCGAACAAATTCAGGAAGAAGCCAATACTGAAAACACCATCAAGGAGGAGTACAAGCTATGGAGGGAGAACTGTAAGTTCATGTACGAGTTTGTCAGCGAGACTGCACTCAAATGGCCTTCGATTACCGTTCAATGGTTACCTCAGCATACTACCAATAGTGATGAAAATTTGATCGAGTCCCAGTTGGTGTTAGGAACACACACCGAGGGAGTGGAGACAAACTTCCTCAAACTAGCCAACACACAAATACCCATAACCAAGAAAGAGGGGGTCAAGGTTAATTCAAAGATTAAAATCACTAAGAAGTTTGAAAACAACTATGAGATCAACCGTGCTCGGTACATGCCACAAGATTCGGCCATAATCGGCACCATAAATGGAGGCGGAGAGATAGATGTGTACAAATTGGATGACGAAAACAAAAAGACCTTGCACCATTTGACCCACCATACGGAGAACGGGTATGGTATATCATGGAGTCCGTTCCATAAGGGATATTTGGCCAGTGGTTCCGATGATAAAACTGTATACGTGCATGAAGTGGCGGACGAAGTCAAGCAAATCATCAAAATCGAGCACCACAGTGATATCGTAAACGATGTTCAGTGGCACAACTTCAACCCAAGTGTGTTGGGATCGGTATCAGACGACAAATATTTGAACTTGTACGACATTAGAGCCTCGAATAAACCCATTTCTCGGTTTTACAACCCAGACAGTGACGGCATCAACTCCTTGAGTTTCTCCCCGTTTTCGCACAATTTGATCGCCATAGGCAACGGGAATTCCAACCTCAATCTTTTGGACTTCAGGAAATTGGCCAACGAGCCCCTTGGATCCCAGGGTTTACTTCACACTATGATGGGACATTCCGACGCCATCACATGTTTGGAGTTTTCTCCCACCCAGGACGGCATCATTGCCAGCGGATCCCAGGATAGAAGACTCATGATCTGGGATTTGGCCAAAATCGGCGAGGAGCAGGCTCAGGAAGATGCAGAGGATGGGTGTCCGGAATTATTCATGATGCACGCGGGTCATACTGGGGGAGTGACTGATTTGAGTTGGTGCCCTTACAAGGACTGGACGTTATCGTCGGTTGCTGACGACAACATCGTTCATATCTGGGAGATATCCAAGAATCTACTAGCCTCGGAGTCTCAAGATGTCCCTGACAACGAACTAGAATAGTGTATTTTAAATGTAGATTTGGTTCTCTGCGTGCGACTCTTGCTTTTAGTCAGGGAGTTTCGCGCGTTGAAAAAACTTCAGGTTTGAGGATAACATGTCAGAATTTCCCCCTAACTTGTCTATTCGACCTTTGACTATTGAGGATTTGGACCAATGTATTACTTTGGAAAAGCTCGGGTTTGAGGAGCACGAAAGAGCTAGTTCCGAGAAATTAAAGTACAGATTGACAGTTTGTCCAGAGTTATGCTCGGGATTGTTCATAAGAGAATATGGCTACAAATATAATGCTATAAATCTCCCAGAAGTGGCGGAGAGATTGGACAGAGAACACTCATCCAAAACAAACTCTGGTGAAATCAAAAACGATGAAGACGACGACGATTTGGAGAAATTACCCATAAGATCCTCTGTTACCAAAGAAACCTTGATTGGCCATATCATTGGTACCAAGACTCCTGAAGCCAAAATTACTCTGAACTCGATGGATTTACCGAGTGAAGATGACGAAAAAGCCGGCCACAACGAGAATTCTCGATTCATCGGCATTCATTCCTTGGTGATTGATCCAAAATACCAGAATAAAAGTTTGGGCACTTTGTTGATCCACGACTACATCCAGAAATTATCCAACCAAGATTTGGGTGACAAGGTCTCCTTGTTAGCAAAAGACCTGTTGTTGCCGTTCTATCAAAAGATCGGGTTTGAAAATTTGGGTCCAAGTAGTTGTCAATTTGCCGGGGTTAAATGGAACGATTTATCGATGGATTTGGTCCCTGAGGATGATGACTGATTCATTCGTGTCATATCATCTCTGTCAAGGGTTCGGTAGAAACCATCTTGAGTGTTTTGAGTAGTGGTAGATAATTACATTGAGTAGCTCTAATGTTGAATATATGATAATACTGTGCGAAACTTTCTTGATGGTCTCTATTATACCTCAATCTGTTAAAAAGGTCTTTGACACCTTTCCCTTGAAGGAATACCCTCCGGTCCCCAACACAACTTCTCGGTCTCTCCAAGAATTGGAAGCTCGGAGATACTACTTTGAAGGAGGAGAAGGTGCTGACAATTTCCATCTAGGGGTGTTTAATGTGTTTGAGCTTAATGGAGAGTACTTGCCGTCAGACCCAGTACTGTTGTCACAAGCAAGGATTTTGTGCCACAAAAACAACTTGAGATTACCTCTGGTAGAGAACCCCCACCATAATGGCCATTGTTTGATCAAATTGTCTTATAGTGCCTCCCCAGACAACAGACTTCCGATTTTAATTGAAGATCCATCAAGAAATACCAGGCTTTGTGAGGAATTGTTGGCCACTACGAATGAAAAGCTTGATACAACATCTAGGTTTTTGAATGATTTGGCAGATGACCTCATTCTTGACAGTTGGTTGATGTGCATCTTCTTGGAAACATCCCGCATCGATATTAACAGCATATTCGACCTACCTCTATCCATTACCAGGTACGATTTGTTCCACCATTTGGGTCAATGGAAAGGGTTTCTGGTGAAATATCCTAAACTCAATGAATATGTGTATCAAAGCAAACTCAAAGAGGTACGAAAGTTGATACAGCTGGTTGAATATGGAGATGAGATCTTTAAAATTAAGGTGCAGAGTTTCAGAACTCATATAGAGAACTTGTTACCTAAAACCAAATTGTTTGATGCTGTAAATAGTTGAATCTATATGTTTCTTATTCTTTTGATCTGATTGGGCAAATCGTCGTTTGTCCATTCCATCAACCTTTTGGAATTGGCTAACCCAAGTTTAACGGCTACTTGGGGGTTTATCTTGGCCTGGTCAATGAACGTCAAACCGGCGTATTTCGTTACTAATGTATTGGCCCCGTCAGTCACTTCTGGTAGCTGGAAAAGAATCTTTTCGACTTTAGTTTTCAAATGACCTGGTAGTTTCATATTCAATAAGTTCATGATCCATTCGAGAAATTTGTTCTTATTCAAAATCCTGAGGTCTTCGAAGGTGATAAAATTCAAAAATTTATCAATGAACCACTCAATGGCTTTCAAGTTGTTCAATTTGATCTCATTGAAGTTCGGTATTTCCCAAGATTTGATGATAGGGTGTCCCAAAATGTACTTATAAGTCAACTCGTACAAGAAGTGCCCTGGATTGGATAATACCGATATGAAGCTGCTGTAAATTCTCAATTGAATATTGGTCAATTTTTGAGTTCGGTTTGAATGAAGCAAGTTGGCAAAATATACCTTGAACAAATTGATGTCCTTAAAATCTGCAGGAAAATTGTTGATCAAGTGCTTGATGATGACTTTACTTATGGAGTGGTGATAGTTTTGAACTAATATTTCCAAGATGTTGTAATTTATCAAATTGGTCATGTTAACTATCACTTTGTCGTTTTCGAATTTAAAAAACTCTTCATTGTTAACGATTAGTAACATCAAGAACTCGAAATCGTAGATGGTGTCGCTGTCGTTGTAGGATATTTTGAAAATGTTGCCGTTGATGTACTCTACGGTGGACTTGTAGTTGATCTGGTTGTTCTTCGATACGGGCAATTCAAAATGGTGGTTCGTATTCAACAAGTTCTTAATGAATTGCTTGTTTAGTGAGATCATGTTGTGGTTTATCAACTTTTGGTTGCCAATGAGATCAAAATCATTCGAATTGAACTCGTTGATTTCCCAGTTTTCAACTAAATTTATCCAGTTGACGTTACTAATTGCTTCAATTTTCTTTAAAATTCCCTTCATCACCAAATCTTCAAATCTGATCGACCCACAGTACATAGAAAGAATCAGTCTCAAAATATTGACGTTACCTTCGGGGTCTAGGTTGAACAAATTGTGAATTATCAATGATGATTCGATACGCATGTAAGCAATCTCGTTACTGGAGGGTTCTGACAATTTGTTTGCAGCATTGTTCAAGAATATTGTCAAAATTCTGTTACTGTTGATTTCATACGACATGATGATTTTGTTGGCATAATTCAAGTAGTGGTAGTTGTCGACATATTTGGAACCAAGAATCGCCTCCAATTGGGTATTAAGAATATCAATGTTAGCTTTATGAGGGAAAAGACTGGACATGCGCTCTAATATCGAGGGAAAGTCAGTAGGAATGGTATCTTCAGCAAAGTTTTTGGTCACGGCGAGTAAGAATCTGGTGAACACTGAAGAATCAGGGTGATGTTGCAAGATGGTGATTGATTCCTCTGATAACTCACATTTGGCATATATATCTTCCACAATTTCTTTGCTGATCGCACCAGGGTTGTGTTTCAACATGTTACCGATTAGTCTTAGGTAATTGGGGCATCGAATGAGTGAAATTGATTCGAACAACTCTGACAATTTGGGATTGGTGCTGGTGATATAAGAACCAATTAGTGACAAGTCCTTTTTGGTCTTTAAAACTTCGATCACCTCATCAGACAATTCTACAGATTCAAATAATTGGTATGCTTTTTGGTCACAAATCTCATCGATATAGTCTATCAAATTAGTGCTATTCAATTTCGATTTAACAATCGCAAACTTGTCTTTATGGGTGAATTTGAACAACTCGCCAATTGAAATGTATGGTGTCTTACCCTGAGATAAGAGAAATTGGTAATTCTTCAATTGGATTTCTTCATTGAAGCGATAGTTGAGTTGAACCTCGCTCAAAAGCCAGTTGAACTCCGATAACTTGTTCTGTTTCATCTCCTCGAAAACGAACCTTGGAATCTCTTGGTTAGTGATTGCTAAGTCTTTCAAAGCATCATTGAGCAACTTGGAATCACCACGAATTAGCATTTTGAACAAATTTAAATTGTTCACGTGCTGTGTGGTCAAGTAGTGACAAACCTTTTCGAATATGGCTGACTTCAAACTCGTTTTATTGGTTTCTTGGTGCTTCCTTAACAAACACATGAGATCAAAATCGTCTATGATCATCTTAGAGCCAATACTGCCATTTTTTATGGCCAACTCACCAATAAGGGCGTCTTCTCTGGTCTTAATGGCCAAAGACAAGTCCTTAACAACAACTAATGAGTAATGTTGACAGCATCTGGCGAGCTCTTCCCAATCCTCACCAATAACGTAAAAATTATTGACCAATTGGCCAAACCAAACGTCAAGACCATCTCCGTTTTTGACCCTGAAGATGGAATACTGTTCAATGACAATCTTCACAACTAAGTGCAAATTGAAGGGGAGATCGAGGTACTTGTATGGATTGTTTAATCTTTGAGTCAACTCAATCAAAAGATTGTCTAATTCAGACGGAAAATTGAGGTATATCAATGAAAAAAATGGATTCAACAAATTGTCTTCAGGTAGTGTGATAAGCTTATTGACCATCTTGTAGAAAATCCAGTTGTCACTATAGTCACTTGAATTCGAAAAATTTAGTATCTTGGGTAAATAATTGACGGTTTTGATCTGGAAATTCTCGTTCAAGTTGATCTGGATACTTAAGTAGTAATTAAATTTGTTGAAATTAATGCCTTCGACATTATCCAAGTCTTTCAATCTTTGGTTTAAAAATTTAATTAGCGAATTGTTTAACTCGTGATTTGATAGTTTGGCCAAAATCTTGAGCACAAGTAGATTGGTGACTTCGTTGCCTTCAATGCTCAAAATGTCATTGATGGAAGGTAAATTGTTCAACACTGTGTTTATTTCGATGGGGGTCAATTTAGGTACCTTTTTTAATACAAGATAAACCAAGGTCAAATTCATGAATCTCGTATAATCGTCCGATGCTAAATTCTTGACTAATGACTGCTTGTTTATGGTTTTCAACAAGACGTGGGGTAGTTTGTGTGTTGGCAACGAGAGTATTCTGGTGAAAAGAAGATTGTAGTGGTAATTGCCAGTTAAATCGTTACCGTAATTGAGTACCAAATGATTCATGTATGGGTCGATCAAGTTTTGGTCATTGGTTAAAATAAGGGTAATCAAATTGATCTTATTGATGGAATCAAGCTTCAAAAACGTAAGCAAGTTGTATAGCACCTTGTTGTTGATCTTGAATAATTTGTTATTGACTAAAATCGTTGTATTAGGTAAATCTCTGAAGAGAATACCCTGGTCGCCCACAATCCTCGTGAATAGGTCTACAACCGCAGATTCTTCGATTCTTTTCTGTAAATGAAAAAGAGCAGTTTCATTTAAAAAATTCAACTTCGTAAACTTACTAAAGTTGGTTTCATCCAATATCTTAGTGTCGATGAAATTGAGGATATCTTCCAAAGTTTCTTCGTCATCGTCAGATAAAAACTTGAACACATTTACCCATATCTTCGATTGTAACTGTATCTTACGATCCATGAACCCCATCTTAGACAACAAATTGGTATAAAATCTCAAAAACTCCTTTCTGATGCTATCCTTTTTAGCTATTAACTTTGGCAAGAAACTGAGCTCCAAGTTGAAATTGTTAATAAGTAAATTTATATATCCATTGTTGATTAAGTTAGTCAATAACTTGAGCATGGCTATGGTGAGATGAAGTTTTTGATGATTTAATGATCTGTAAACCAATTTCAAGTTATTTTGGTCCATCAACTCAGTGTAAAATGGTAAAACCTTATCTTTAGGGTACTCATGAAGATGCTGTGAAATATCTGCTAAATACTTGGATGTCTTGGAGAATTCTGCATGGTTGTTGACCTTACCGTAATACTGCCATCTATTGATCAACCTTATATGCTGATCTGAGTTGATATAGTTTGACAACCTATCGGTATCCGATAGTATTGACGGATCAAAATCTGCCATGAGATGAGATATGCGATGCGATAACTTGTCGCTGCGAATTTTAGCTGCAAATATTGAGCACCAGAAGAGGACAAGAAGCAAACTGGTACAAAAACAACGTCTTAAGCTAATGTAAGCTTCCAAACGGCAGTAGTGGGTAATAAGATTACGTGGAGTCAACTTGGGCGAGAGAGAATTCGACATCCGTCAAGAAAACTCAAAATTGTGAATTTCACGTATTGAGCTCAGGTTAATGAAAGTGCGAAACACGAAATAGCAAATTATTATGGGCAAGCTCACAATAATAAGGCCCCGCTTCATGATTGCCGATCTCGTACTTCCGTTGCGGCAATCTTTCTTTCGAATCAAAGGGTCAAAGACTTCATAATGTAGTGGGAGCGAGTTGGTGGTTTTATTGACTATGAAGACCACCCGAACAGCTCAAGAACCTTTCCATTAGAATTACCTACACCCCATCTCATGTGACCGCAATCCAGGTTATGATAGACTGATGTTCTCTCAAACCTTAAATGTAACCCAATACGGGCTAACTCCACATGTTTGTCTAATCAAAGGCAGTAATTCGTAAACCTCCCCAAATGGTGCGATACCGACACTTATTTGGGGTCATAGACGACTCTTATTGTTTGAAATTCCCATATTGATCTCGAATTGTTCGGCATTGTGTCCAGTCACAGTCCGAACACAAAGACCTCTCACAAACGAAAACAGTCAGGGGTAGAGTATGTGAGATGTGTGACATTTAAACTATTACGAGTTCTCTTCGTTCACCCACAAAAAATAATTCCCCATAGGTAGTGCTGCAACTAAATATCATGTTCTCCATCTATCTCTGGAGATGCTGTTCAAATTTCAACAGCTCTCCCCACTTCAAAACAAGTTCTATTATCCTGTGTTATGTGATCATTTTTACCCCAAAAAATCGAAACTTTAAAACCTTAATTACGTCATAAAAATTGGTTAGATGTTTTCTGAGGGGATCTTAAGAAAATATTTATAATCTTCAATACTCGTTAATTCTTGTTTCAAACTGGAGTTTAATTTGTAGCTAATAGTAGAAGCAGTCAAGTAGGAGACAAGATCTGAAAGGCACTAACAATTAGAGCTTTATTGAGTATCTTCACATACAGGGCTTTAAACACATTTTTTGTATTCCCGTTGTAACATAGACATTCCCCATTAAGGCTAGGTGAAACCATAGGCACCGGAACAGACTCGGACCATAATAGGAGGAAACCTTTCCAGCGTAAGTTATAGCCAACCAGCAAAAATAATATTATCAAACAGTTTCAAGGTATCCGAAAAGGCAGCCGATATTGATAACGAATAAGAAATCAGGTTGAATGGGTCTATTACTGTTCAAAAGAAAAGAATCCAAAGTGGAGCCGGAGATAGAGCGATTCCCACACCTACCAAGCCATTATAAAGTATTGGAGAAGTTGGGTGAAGGAGCGTTTTCCTCCGTATACAAGTGCTTTAATCGTCTTAATAATCAGTATTACGCCATAAAAGTCATAGACAAATCTAACTTGAATAACAAGCAGTTGTTGAATATCGAAAATGAAATAAACATAATGAAACACTTGGACCACCCAAACATATTGAAAATGATCGACTTCTTCAATTCCAAAACTTTTTGCTATATAATTTTGGAGCATTGTGATGGTGGAGAAATATTCAATAAGATAATCGAGTTCACCTACTTTAGTGAAGATTTATCAAGGTTTATTTTCCTACAGTTGTTGTCTTCCATCAAGTATCTACATGAGAATAACGTGGTACATCGGGACATCAAACCTGAAAATTTGTTTTTTCAAAAAATCCCTGTTGTTCCCAATAAGAAAGAGGTTTACCAGTCGAAATTGCGTAAAAGCGACGATAGCAACAAAAAAGATGAAGGAGTGTTCCAAGAGAACGTTGGTGGCGGAGGTATCGGTGTAGTGAAATTAGGAGATTTTGGCTTGGCTAAAAAATTAGCTACTCCCGTTCATAAGAGTTTGAATCCGGATTTACACAGGAATTTGAAGACTCCTTGCGGCACCGCAGGTTACACCGCGCCTGAAGTAATTACCGTCAATCAGGATTTGGACAAACAGAACTACTACTCCAAATCGGTTGATATTTGGTCTTTGGGTTGTGTGCTATACACCATTTTGTGTGGATTTCCACCATTCTACGATGATGATCAAAGTAAATTGACTTTGAAGATTCTTAACGGAAACTACACATTTTTGCAGCCATGGTGGGACGAAATTAGTGTAGAGGTAAAAGATTTGATTTCCAAAATGTTGGTGATCAATCCCAACAATAGAATCACCATTGATGAGATTTATGAACACCCCTGGGTCAAAGGAGAAAAGCTAACTGATGGTTATTTCAACGTCAATTCTAGATTTGAAAATGAAATGTTTGGAAGTGATGAGGATAGTCCCATCGAATTCAATGGGTTTAGCCATATTGTTGATTCAAGCTCTAGCGGGATGGATAAACCCCCTGAATATAGCGATTTGGATCTTCCTGATTTGCATATCAAACTCAAATCTCCTGGTGATCCTGAAGAATCCCAGCACATTGAAAATGTTGAACACACAGAATACGTTGAAGATGAACAGTTTGAGAATGACTCGATAGATAGCGATGATCCCTTGAGCGACCAACCGTCACCATTTTGTCATTCTTCCAACCCCGAGAGATTCACTCATAAAGCATCCAAGTCAAATGATTCCAACAAAACTTTCAAGCAGTTGACTCATGATGAGGAATTCAGGAGTTTCAAAGCAGGGCTAAATAGCATGAGAAACCTTCAACCATTGATGACTAACCAGGCGCTTTTAAGTCCAAGGGCTAATGCCATTAAGTCTGTTTTCAACAATCCTGCCATGATGGATTTGACAAACAATCTATCAGATACTCTATCGAGCAATTATTCGGATGTGAATTTCTCCAGTTCAAACATTTTCAACATTTTTAATATCAATGAAGGGGAGTCGATTTCCAGGAACCTTAATAAGTTGAGTTTGAAGTCTTCAAACGAAAGCAGCGATAACGATGAATTTGACAAGAGTGATCACAATGAGAAGTCTGGCAAAATCGACACCAGACAGTCATCGATTGTTTCAAATGACAAGTTTCAATTAAACATGAATGATTCAAACATTATATCAAGGAGGAAAAGTACATTAAAGAGGGAAAACTAGGATAGTTTTGGGTATTGTATTATAGATGTATATTTATTGTCCTCTTAGGTTCGTTGTACTTTAGTTAACATTAGCATCATGCGACCAAACACTGATTTCCCAGCGAGTGGCTAAACAAGAAAAGATTGTTTATGATAATATCAAAAACCTGGAAGAGTTCAAACCTTCAAGAGATCAGTGGGAAGTCGCTACCCACGCCTGAGAAGTGAAAAGACAAAATAATTTACTATATACATTAGTTTCTCTCTTTTGGTTGGACGTCTGACTCTAATTCCGGTTCTTCTGGTACCAAGCTATCGGAGTTTTCTAACAATTCAGCCAATTCGCCACTTTTAGCCATAGACATAATAATATCGCAACCACCGATAAACTCACCCTCGACATATAATTGAGGTATTGTTGGCCAATTACTGAATTCTTTGATTCCCTCTCTCAACTCTTGATCTTCCAATACATTATAAGCAGCGAATTTTTCTGGATCGACGCCTTGCTGACCCAATATTTGAATGGTGGCTCTTGAAAACCCACACTGAGGAAACTCGGGTGTACCTTTCATGAAAAGGACGACTTTCGACGAATCGACAGCCTTTTGAATAGCATCTTTGATTTCTGTGGAGATGAATCTGACATTCAATGGCTGGAAGGCAAACCTACCGTTTATAACAGGAGCTTTGAATGCTGTGGATATCTTTGGAACATTCAATAGTCTAAACATTACTAATTATGAATTTTTAACTCGATGAGTGCGATCACTGCGAATAGATCTAATTCATAAACCTAATGTAGAAGTGAATTATACATTGAAATACGTCTTTGCATCAGCGAATAGTTGCGGTTGACCATTGGAAAACGCATTTCGGCAAAGGCCTCCTGGCCCAGCTTCTAATTGAATTAAAAGGGTTTCGATAGAGGTTTTGATAGACCCAGTCTAACAGTGTATTGTGATCCACGCTGAGATCTATCAACATCATCTTTTGGCAGCTGCACCCGATGGGTCAGAATAGTTTCTTGATTGAGCTATATACCGAGTCGGTTGTGTCACCATTGGCCGTGTTATCAACAGTGAAAACAGAAACAGTTGTGGTGCAGTTCTGGAGATTGTACAAGTTATATTCACCAGCCAAGGCACATACACTGTCACCAGCAACACAATCTTTCTCAATTCCTTTAAATGTCCCATAGGTAGTGGTAAACTTATTTCCGTCTGAGTCGTATTTCAAATTTTGACTAAAAATGTCATTTTGCAACACTCTGGTCAATTTCCATTGAGGCTCAGTGCATTTGTCGTCTAAATGCCCAACAGCAGGGAAATTCACATTGAGACCAGTTAATGGTGGCAAAGGTGTGTCTAAAACCAAGTCAATCAACTCAATTGCTAATTTGGAGTAGATATTGGCAGGATTCGACGAGTCACCGTCCATGGAATCTTTGAAGAAACTATTATTGTACTGGTAAGCATAACCGGAAAAGGAGATCGCGGGGTATCCTCTATAAATTGCGCTGTAACAGGCCGCGTTGGTACCACTGGCAGTATAGAAACCCGGAGATAGGTTTGGGCCTTGATTTACACCTCCAACAACTAAATCAATAGTTGTGTCGGGAAACTTCTTAGGCAATAGATACTCGAAGGCGAACGCCACCACTGAACTGGGAGTTCCATTGAAATACCACACATTGGTATCGTTGGCTTGGTGGTCGTAATTCCAAGCTGGTTCGCCGGCTTTGACATATGCAAATTCTCCGTCCGTTTCCAACTTATCTCCACTGGGGACAGCGAATTGTCCGGCAAAACCCGATCTTTGGCTCACAGGTGCCACCATTATAACGTCATGGTCCTTCTTCAAGTCTCTGTACAAAGTTCTTATATCGGTCGACGTCCAACCGTCGTCATTTGTAAGTAGGATGGTTTTAGCCATGGTTAGCGTGGCCCACCATAGAATAGGCCAAATCATCTAAATGCTTCACCTTCAAAAAGATAAGCGGATGACAGTGATTTTATAGTTTCATTAGTGTCGGTACAAAATGTTCGATTTTGTGTCAAACAAGGCTCTTGATGGCTTCTATTGTTCAATCCCAAACCTTGCACTCTTTTCTGTTTTGGGAAACCTATTTAAGTATCTCTTTGTGAGCAGCCATTGTTCTCAACGGTTTTGGAAGCTGGCTCGGCAACAATGATGTCACATGAAACTGATTTAGAATACGTCGGGGGAACCTTGTACCACGGCCTCCCATGAGCTGCTGGTCGATATTCGCAGTGTGCCGAGAACTTGGAGCAGAAAACTAGCTGGGAGCCAAACTGATCCAAAAATATACATTTGCAGGACTGTGACGCCAAATAAGCTCCAGCGTTGTCCTCGTGTCTTTATATACTTTCCAGCTGTTCCACACGGTCAAAACCAGCGGCGGCCTCTGTATTTTGACAGAATCTGCAGTGACACATCACATGACAGGTCACATGGCCGACGCTCGGGGATTTTAGGGTTCCTGGTGCTTCTCGCGTAAATCGCCAGGATACCCCAGAATACAAAAGTTTTCAACAAACGCCGCTTTGAGGGTCGATTCACAGTCTTTGACTATGACGAAGAAGTTGACAGATGAACAGAAGCGTAGCCGGAAACCCACGTCTCGTGCATGTATCTTCTGTCACCTGAAACACTTGCAGTGCAATCATGAAAGACCATGCAAGAATTGCATCAAACGAGGGCTAGCCCACGAATGCAAGGACATCGAGCGCAAGCGAGCCAAGTATTTGAGGGCTGGAGGTAGTGGCAGGTCGACGTCTTCACCCTTGAGTCAGGTGATTAAAAGTGAGGTGGTCGATTTAGTGGAGATGACAGACAACACTATTGCTCCAAACGATGTTATGACCAATACCACTGATGAAGTGTTAAGCAAGCTATTCACCGAGATGCAACCGTCGATTTCTCATGACTACAATCTTGAAACATTATTTGATTCGAACTATTTGGATGAAGAGTATAAAATGTTAGGAGATATCATAACAAAATCCAAGCCCACGTCCCCCAGTATTTCCAGTGTCAGTGCCACTCCCCCGGGGTATATCGCTGCTCCTAAAGTGAGTGATTCTCATCAAACAAGACCGTTCATATCATTTGGGATTCCAGGAGATGAGTTCACCGCAAATCATAGAATAGGCATCAGTATCAATAGCAATAACTCTGGTCCCAATTTGAATGCTAATGTCAGCAAAGAGTCCAGCAATGAAGGGGAGAAAGAACATGACGATAAGACGTATCCAAACGAAACTATCAATCGAATTGCCCATCATTTTAGCCCGTCTTCTGTGGGATATGTCAGTCCAAAAATCAGTCACCAGGTATACCAAAATGTCAAGGATATATATTCAAACAATGTGATTGATTTCGACTACCCTCAATCGTATCATTCATTGACGTTCTTTCTTAAAAAGAGATTTTCTGGCAAGAACTTGTTGGAAGAAGAGAGACAACAAAAACGATCAAACTTGTTGGCGATACTAAGGCTTATTGCAAGTTATAGACCGACCTTCATTTCTGCCCATAAAAATTTGTATAAGCCATGGGATTTGCAGTTGTTGGAGATGACATTCCAGAGGTCTCTAATCGATTACGAGAAATTGAGCAATTTGAACAGTTCCCCCACGATTATCTGGAGAAGAACAGGAGAAATCGTGTCAATTTCAAATGAATTAATAAGTCTTTTGAACTTGAACTTGAACGAGATTTTGAGCAAACGAACCTTCATAATGGAGCTCATGTATGACGACGAATCGATCGTCAACTACTTCAAACTATTCAAGTCAATCGCCGTGGGGAATTTGCACTCCACCATCATAACCAAATTAAAATTGATAAAACTGGACGGAGACTTCATTGAGTTCTGTTCTGTGTGGACGGTGAAAAGAGATATATTTGACATACCGATGCTCATACTAGGCCAGTTTCTTCCTATTCTCTCGTCTGATGGCTTCAGACAATACTAAGAATATATTCAAACCCGATCCGTTCCCCACCTCTGCTGCTCTCCACTTCTCCACACCATTTTCGCCTCGAATAGTAGCCTGATTCATGCCTAACTCCATTCCTGCATATAGCCCCAAAAAACAAAAATCTCATGATCAAGGATAACACCACTCTGAGGATCATATCATGTAGTTCGGGGACTATAAAGCATGGGAAAACAACCCAATCACGATATCAAATCACATATTCAAAAGTCTTTCAAAATGTTCAAAATTACTCCATTAAGAGCTGTCGCTGTTGCCGGTACTGGTTATGGTATCGCAGTGTACTGCATGTCCAAATACTACTACAAAAACTCAAGAATGAGACAGATCTACGTTGAAGCCGACCCCAAATTCGGCGATATCAAGATAATGAGTCCCAGGGATATGAGACCCAAAATGTAATTTTAACGGGTTATGCTACGGCAGAAGTCCGGCCTATAGACTAATCGCATATTTAGTTATGCACCTATATCAAGAAACATGTAACGAATATGAATACACGTCACCACGTCGAATTTCCCCTTTGAGGCGCTCTTTTTCACCTTAAGTATGTGGCTCAAAAACCGTCTTCGCCTCGAGATGACTTTGCGAATCTAAGGTGGTAAATCTCCGGTGCGCCTCCCACACGGCTTTTGAAAGCCACACTTCTGGGTTATGTCCAACAGTACTCCGTAGAACAATTACTGTAAAAAGAAATCATGAAATCCACCTGTGTCCCACCTGAGGTGTTAATATGATCTGTTTTGCTGTGGGAGGGCAACATCACCTCAGAAAAGAAACTTTCTATTGTTATCTACCGTCTAAATAGCCGTGGTGCATAATAGATGCATGTCGCACTAGCTAAAAATGTGACCGTCTCTGGAGAAGGAGCGAAACTAAAGTCTATTCCATCTCTCTGACCCTCAGCTTCGTCGTATAAATGGCTCTTCGCCTACAGCAGAACGTCTCCCAACGACAACGGCGAAAATCCGGAGATTATTTTTCATTATCTCAATCTATACGCACTCCAAACTGTGGGTGAAGTCTGCGGAAAATTTTTTAATTTCCTGTATTTCATCTCATTATAATAGTTCCTGGATTGAACTAATTCAAGATTTCTCAACTTTTTCAAGAGGACTATCGGGGTTTGACCAAAGAGCTTGAGAGGAAATGAGCAATAAGGAAATTTCATTCAACGAGTCGGATGTGGAAAGCCGTACTCCGTCTGTTCTCTCAGAGAGCTATGATACCTACGAACCAAACCCAGTGAAAAGAGTGTTGAACGGGTTCAGGAAAATCGACTTGAAAGATGACGGATATGACACCTCAGAAATGACCGACTTGGAAAAAAGCATTTATGCTACTGCAAAACATCCCTTATCTCGAAGATTACGTCCTAGACACATTCAAATGATTGCCTTGGGTGGTTCTATTGGTACCGGTTTGTTCGTTGGTAACGGTTACGCTTTGACCTTCGGTCCTGCCAATTTGTTGTTGAGTTACTCGGTTGTGGGTCTTATTATCTACTTGGTGATGAATGCATTGGGAGAATTGGCCTGTCAGTTCCCAGTTTCCGGTGCCTTCACAGCCTTTTTCACCAGATTCGTGGATCCTTCCTGGGGGTTTGTGTTGGGGGTTTTATATTCTTGTTCCTGGTTAGTTTCATTTCCTTCAGAGTTGATCGCTTGTTCCATTACCATTCAATACTGGAATTCGTCCGTCAACCCTGCCGTGTGGGTTGCGGTGTTTTGGGTGGTGATTGTTTCCATCAACATGTTTGGTATTAGAGGCTACGGTGAGGCCGAATTCGTATTGTCATTCATCAAGGTAATTGCCGTTGTTGGGTTCATTATTTTGGGTATTTGTATCATTTGCGGTGCTGGTGACCAGGGGTACATTGGAGGCAAATACTGGCACAACCCGGGCTCCTTCAACTACGGATTCCAGGGTTTCAGTCAATGTTTGATCACGGCTGCCTTCTCTTACGGTGGTGTTGAGTTGGCTGCTTTAGCGGCCGCCGAGACCGAAAATATCAGAAAAGCCTTGCCAAGAGCCATTAAGCAGGTGTTTTGGAGAATTTGCATTTTTTACTTCTTGACTGCCATCGTTATTGGTTGTATGGTTCCATACACCGACCCCAGATTGTTGAACGGTGCCACCAGTGAAGATATCAGTGCTTCGCCATTTGTTATTGCCATTAATAATGCTGGTATCAATGTACTTCCGCACATAATGAATGCTGTGATTTTGGTCGCGGTGGTGTCGGTGGGTAATTCGTCAGTGTACGGCTGTTCGAGAACTATCGCTTCATTGGCTGCTCAGAAATTGTTGCCAAGTTTCGTGGGCTACATTGACAGAGAAGGTCGTCCTTTGGTGGCTATTATGATCACCAATATTTTCGGCTTGTTGGGTTTCTTGGTTGCCAATGAAAACCAGGGCGAAGTGTTCACCTGGTTCTTTTCTGTATGCTCGTTGTCAAGTTTCTTCACATGGTTCGCCATCTGTTTGACTCACGTGAGATTCAGATGGGCCATGGATTTCAAAGGCAGATCCACCGACGAGTTGATCTTCCCTGCGCCAACCGGTATCATCGGTTCGTACATCGGTATGGTTCTCATTGCTTTCATCATTGCCTGTGAGTTATATGTTTCAATTATTCCTGTCTCGGGTTCCCCTGACGCTGAGGCTTTCTTCAAGAACTGTTTGTCCTTGCCATTGCTTCTTGTTGCTTGGGTTGGCCACAAGACCTTCTTCAGAACCTGGGGATCATTATACGTCAAATTGGCTGATATCGATCTCGATACCGGTAGAAGAGAAGTCGACATTGAGTTCTTGAAGCAGGACTTGGCAGAAGAAAGACAGTTGATCGCTTCCAAGCCAATCTACTATAGAGTGTATAGATTTTTCTGTTAGGCCTTTCATTTCGTTCTGTAATACACATTAATACCTTCGTCTCATAGTACTATACCCAACAGTCGGCCGAGGTCGGTTTTTATGTACTCCTCGATTGAAGCACTGTCCCTGTACCTGCGCACCATAACCCCGACATTTGTCACCAATATTACGCACCTAATTAAGCAAAATCAAAATAAGCGAACTTGACGTTAAAATCATAATATTGACTGCATTTTTTATGCTCGGAATGGTAAACGGGTTCTAATTCGTCTCATTAATTCAAGATTTGACGGCTATCATTTGCCTTGGGTTCGCCAGGTATTGTGGTAGAGAGAGGGGTATTGGGGTCGGGATGTCGGTAGGGGTAAGGGCCATCACAGACAGAGAGGCCATTACTTTCGGTGAATAACCAACCAGATCTGAGCTGGAACGATGGAGAAGTCTGAGATTGGCTGAGACTTATGTCGATTCAATCATCCTTTTTAGTTATCCTTTTCAGTCACATCTTATGAATCCCCAACTACAAACATGGGCGCTACTCCTAATCTCCCTGTTACTCGTGCACCGCTTTTACATGCCAATTAGCACCGATTCACGCATGTAATCTTATCAGTAACAAGTCGCGAAATAGGAACTGGCATCCCATCGGGGAATATATATTGCGACAGCGTGTCTCAGAAAACCGCCATGAGTTATTCCGGTTTTGCTGTTACCGACACCTCCAAATGGAGCGATGTCAAGAAGATCGACTTCAAGCCTAGAACCTTCAGCACCAAAGACGTGGAGATCAAGGTGGATCATTGTGGGATATGCGGCAGTGATATCCACACGGTGACGGGCGGTTGGGGCGATACCATTGTTCCCGTGATTCCAGGTCACGAGATCATTGGTACCGTGACTAAAGTGGGACCTGAGGTGACGTTGCACAAAGTCGGCGACCGAGTGGGGGTGGGGGCTCAGATCGATGCTTGTTTCAGTTGCAAGAGATGTGAAAAGAACCATGAAAATTATTGTGAACATAGTTTGGGCACCTATAACGACACCAAGGATGATGAGGTCAGTTACGGTGGTTATGCCAATTTTGTGACCGCCAATGAGCATTTCGTATTCACGATACCTCCAGAATTGGATTCTGCTGAATACGCTCCCTTGTTCTGTGCCGGATTGACAGTTTTTTCGCCTTTGCGCAACAACATCAAGCCAGGGTCCAAGGTGGGAATCGTTGGCATTGGTGGTTTGGGTCATTTGGGGATCCAATTTGCCAAAGCTCTAGGAGCAACCGTTTACGCCTTGTCCCGAGGAGAAAAGAAGAAAGAAGACGCTTTCAAGTTGGGCGCAGATTACTATATTGATACTACAGTGGAAAATTGGTCTGAGCCCTATAAATACGAGTTGGATTTCGTTTTATCGTGTGCCAACTCAAGCAAAGGGTTCACAAATGATTATTTTGAGGTTTTAAATGTCTACGGTAAGTTGAACAGTGTCGGATTGCCTGAAGAACCGATTCCGATTTCCGCCATGTCGTTCCTTGGGAATGGTGCGAGCTTTGGGGCCACCCATTTGGGTAATAGGGCTGAAATGATCGAAATGCTCGAATTGGCTGTCAAGAACAACGTCAAACCCTGGTGTGAGTTGTTACCAATCTCAGAGGAAAACGTGAAGAAAGGCTTGCAAAAGACCTACAACAATGATGTCAAATATAGAGTCACATTGACAAACTACAGTGAAGCCTTTTAGTAAATTAGTATATTATTAACGTTACTCTGTTTTGATGTCTATGGTACCTCCTTGGGTTTGGCTGAATAGTGGACAAGCCTTGTTGGTCTTGATATGGCCGATTGCTCCACAATTAGTACATTTCCTTGCGGTGGATTTCCCTTTGCCGATACCTTTTCCTTGAATGGCCATCGACCCATCAGGGAGTATTACTTTGTTGCCGTTCAAGTCTGTATCTAACGACGGGGAGCTCAATGACTTTTTGGGTTTGAGTTTCTTGTTTTGCTTTTCAGCATTGGCTAGTCTCTTCTGTAAAGCTTTCTTTCTTAACTCGTTTAATTCAGCATCATCAGTTGGAACAATGTCTTCTAAATTAGCTGATTTAATCAAATTGTCCTCAATTTCCTTCTTACGTTTGAGATAAGTCTTAATAATTCTTGGATCCTTGATGATTTCGACCTTACGCTGGACAATACCATTCTGGTCCTTGAATCTTCTACTTATTCTCAACACCTTGTTATGTTTAGTTAAATCGCTGTTAGCCTCTTCATACTTTCTATGCAAGTAAGCATTGTGGTTCACGGGCTTATACTTCTGGAAAATTTGGGGTAGGTTCTTTGCGTTATGAAGTGATTTTCTTTGAGCAAACCAGATTCTGCCAACTTCGTTGTCGTACAATCTTTGCTGGTAGGCCGCTTGACTAGATTTCGGAACATTTTCCTTTGGCGGAGGGAACAAGGGGGTGAAAGCAGTTTTCAGCGATGTTTTCAAAAAAGAAAAACCGATACCGATACCTGTGGGGTCTCCTTCACCACTCAATTGCAACATTGATTTAGTTTGATTAGACAACACGAAATTTCTCGACAAGTTCCAGCTAGTCAACTGATCATCTATACCTTCCTCTAACTCCAAGAGTTTCTCTCTTTTTTTACGTTCTTTGAGGTCTTCGTTGTTTTCCTTGTTGGCATTATCCAACGCTTGTATCTTTGCTTTCCTTTTTTCTTGCTCTTCGTTCAAAAAGATCGTCAAATCGTTCACCAACTGCTGACTGGATTGCATAGAGTCCAACAATGTTACATCTTCTGGAGTGATCATCAGTCTAATAGAGTCCTCATCAGGAACCACTTCTCCTGCCTTGATTTTCCAATAACCTTGATCCTCACCGGATCTTTGATACTCCATGAACTCTTTCAATCTTTGACGATTCTGCATATCATTTTGATCAGGAAAATGATGAGAAATGTCCTTGACTGATATTCTGGGCTTTCCATTCTTGTTCATAGTACGATAAACAATCATTTTCAATCTGTTTTTAGAAGTGTTGGTCACTTTTCTGCTTTGCGGTGCTGGGACCTCAACACTGGGGAATATATGACCGACATCAAACATATGATCCAATTTCTTCAAAAAGTACTTAGGGTGATGTGAATTCGAATGGCCCACCACATGATTGGCTGAACCACCGCCTTGGGAGCGAATCAATACGAAATCGGTCAGCTTGGTCTCTTGTTTAAATATGGGGGCTCTAATCATATTATTGTATAACGTAGGCACGAATTCACCTTTATCAACATGTCCATAATTCCAAAAAGGTGACCTGTCTTCAACTCCTAATACGTGTGTTTCTCCAATGTTATTTTTCGGACGTGAGTTATCATCAGGCCTTGTTCGTCTGTAGTAGTTAATTAATTTGGAACCCATTCCATAATTGGAAAGGATCATAGGGTATTCCTCAGCATATTCCATACCAACAAAGGTGGAGTTATCACCTATTGTCAAATCACTCGTTCGAGCAAATATCTCTTTAGATGTTTTTCCTTTGTCTTTTTTGCGTCTTCTGGGCTTAATTTTGGAAAAATTGATGGATAATCCGATTTTAGGGTTGAATTTAGGCCTGTGAAAAGACCTGCATTCTTGTTTGGTCAATTTCACCTTGTAGAACGGACTTTGCAATCTTAAAGCTGGAACTGAGTGTTCAATATTCAAGTTACTGATTTGCGATCTCACCTTGACACTATAATTAGATTGAAATAACTCATACTGTCTGTCATTGGATAGATTGAAACGGGAATTTAACAATTTCTCGCTTATTGGTATCAAGCTATTAACATTGGTTTTGGGTTTATACGACGTGGTTTCAAAAAGTAAGTGAGGATCGTTCATATTCAATTTGATCTTCTCGGTTTTCAATGTACCATTCAAGATATTTTCATCCTCTTCATCATCATAAATATTCGTATCTTGTAATTCTTCCATGTACCTTACTTTGACTGGTTCAGCATTTATTATTTTCTCGTCGTCCCAATCGGCCAGCGCCAAAATCAAATCTTTACCGAAGTCATTGAACTTATCGTCGTTACCATAATTGGTGAGGTAGGGTAAGGGCTTTGCTTGTTTAATCATGAGACTGCCATATTTTTCAATGGTTTCAATAATGCTCATGTCATCTTCAGTGATCAGAGTGACGTTCTTATCCAGTAGAAACCCATTGTAGTTGCTAGGTTTCTTACCATTTTTAAAATATTTTCTTTGATCGATGTCAACTTCCAAGGATATTTTCGGTACCAAGAGTTTTGGTTTGTATGCAGAAGGAGGGATTTGAAACTTGTAGTATTTGGGTTGAGGTAGGAACAACTTGTGATTATTAAAAGGCCTAGAATGATTGAAATCAGGATAATGGTATTTCAAATTACGTTTGACCTGACGTGCTTCCAAAACCTTCAATTTGGCCATCAACTTTTGTTTTTTGATCATCTTCCTTTCCTCTTCGATTTTTCGTTTTCTGGACATCTCTTCTTCCAGCTCTTTGTCTCCGTACATCTCATCAAACTTCAAATCATCAAGTTCGTTGATTCCTTCAAGTTGGCCTCCTAATAGATCATCATCACCTAGATTATTCTCCTCATCATTATCATCTCCGAACATGTTGTCAAAGTCATGGTCTGCTTGTTGTTGCATTTGATATTCATCATCGTCGTCATTTACAATCGGCGACTGAATGAGAATTTCATCGTCTTCCTCGGCCAATTCATCAATGTCTTCGTAATCCACAGCATCTTCAGCATGAACGGTTGACTTGGCGTTGAATATTTCATTTATTAATTCGTCATTGACTTCAGTATCCCCATCCTTGGCCATGGTATCAATCCAACTAGAGAAATCTCTCGATTGTTTTCGCACTTATGTTGCAGCGTGAAGAGGTTCTACAAACTAGACCCAGTGTGGTAGCTTTGAGTAACTTCGGCCAACTGATAAAGTACCAATTGGAATCCAATTACGATATTTATTACATCAATGGATTATCTCTTTTCAAAGAACTGCTCAGGTACTTGCTGATAGGGGCAATAATTGTTATTGAATTTGAGGATTATGCAACATTCTTGCCTATGTTAAAATTTTTGCATGAAATCCCGGACAAAAAAGCCCAGAATGATCTCCGGAAATCGTATTTGGAGAGATATGAGTATTATAACTCTGATGAACCTGGAGACGGCTGTTGTGAAATACCATTGAGCAATCGAATTATCGTCAATGTGAAACAGATGGATGATCTCACAAGCTTAGAATCAACGAAGTTGCAGCAATTCTGTAGATTTGTAAGTCTTATTCACGGAGGATCATTCATAATAATTAAAGCCCCCACCGTCCAGCTCCTCAAACAAAGCGAATTGTTAAATCCCATTTTCCAAGACTTTTTATCCATCCCTCAAGGATGGGACTCCTGGAACAGGATAAAAATATTATCAAAATCCATTTACGATGAAAAGGATTTGTTGAGTACCGACGAGGATTTCCTGCATCTTCGTAATATATACACCGCTTTCTTGAATGGTGGCGACGAGAAATTGTACCACTATTTACACATAACTAAAGAAAGGTGATTTGACAAGTTACCAGCAAGCCAAGCGCTATCAAATCATCGGCCAAAGATTAAAATATTTATCAAAGCAACTCAAGAAAGATATGCACACCACTACCCTTTTTAAAGGGTTGTGAAAGCCATACGACAGGAGAAGCCCAACGAAGGGCCCTTCTAGACCGGAAATAGGTAAAAAACACCATGCAACCTGCAAGCCCGCGGGGGGAAGAATAATAGAAGGCGAGTTTTATTTTTGGACTGCACCACATTATATATCTAATCTGCAAAAGGCTCAAAAATAACCTTTCGCACCGTTTGGCAGCAGTTGCAAAGAAATTATTCACCGTCTTTTCCAGTGTTTTTTGCATATTCAGAGCCTGGAAAGCTAGATGTGGGATGATTAGGAATCAAAGATTACTGAAGTGAAATTCTTATCTTCATAGGTGGAGTATTGAATGCAAAATCTCGCCTTCAAAATTATTCTTGAATCTCACCGATCGACCAAAAAAAAATGCCACCGGAATTAACTATGAGCTTTGGCAGCCTTTTTTTATAATTTCAGAGAATTGCAACCATAACTTGTAAACAGTTACTAATTGATATAATGGTGGTAGAGCACACACCTTGCCTACGAGACTGATATAAATACCCTTCAAATCCTCCATTTGTGAAAAATTTCATATTGCCAGTTGGTTGTTTCAGAGTTTGTTTCAGATCTTTGCATCTCGTTTTGTATACGTAAAACTATAAAAGGCGAAACATTTCACAGATTTGAGCTGGCTTATCGTGGGAATTCACTTATTTGCATTGAATCTTATCTCCAGCATGGTCAACACCACTCATATTACTACTCAAGATTGTCAAAAATACCCGTTCAGCTCCTTGTCGGAATTATCATTAAATCAAAGGAAACTAATCAAGGATGTGATGAAAAATTCCGAGATCACCAGTTCAGTATTTCTTGACATTATCCCATTCTTGAAAAGCAGCTACAACTTGAGCATTTGCAAAGCAAACGAAAAACAATTAGTCAAACATTATACAAATTTGTTCTTAGCTTCAACTCAAATTGTTTGCAAAAGTTTGGCCAAAGACTGGATCAAAACCATTTGCCCTCAAAAACAAGCCAGGTTTCCATACAAATACCCCCAGTTGCCGGAGTGGTGGCCCGAGAAAGTGCCTCATATTGAACCAGATCATTTGTCGAAGGAACACAGGGTAGATTTGTTGATTGGCATCATAAGACATGATTCTATCAACCTAATGCAATTGAAACAACTGATAAATATGAATTTTTTGCTGCACAATTCTACTATCAACATGACTTGTATCAAACAGATAATTTACGAATTATTCTATACCAGTCTTTATGAGCGTTGGATTTTAGATTATGGTGTAGTTGAAAACCAGGAATTATTTGATGAGTTGAATTTAAGCTCTAGGTTTAAGAACAATCCAACGTACTTGAGAGTTAGCGCACTTGAAGGAGTCATCTTGAGGAGTGTTGACCTAGCTGAGGTCAACCATGCAACTTTCAAATTGGATTCCACTGAAGATGTATCCAATCTGGATTTTGGGGACAATGGAGCAAATGATCACATAGTCAATGCTAAAAAGACACTCAAGAAGAATTTCAAGCTGACGGGTTATTCTGACGATAACAATAACAATCCAGCCGCTGTGAGGGCTAAAGACCCAGAAGATGATCCCAAAGACGCGAATTATAGTAACGTAAAGAGAAGGATTACCAAAAAGCCCTCCGGTCGCTGTAAGACTCGTAAGTGTAGGCTACCAAAGCAGAAACACAACAAACCAAATAGACCAATTGATCTACCACCTATCAAAAAGGAGCGGGTGAGTTCTCAAGGCAACTCCACTGAACCTGTTGTTCTTCCACCTTTGTGGCAAGTGAAACAGGAATTTGAAAGCAGTATTAGTCCCTTAAGTGCCACCCCCACAGAATACCCGAGCCCTTTGAAAGTTGAAAAGTGTTACCCTGATCGGCCATTCAACGGGCTTATACGGGAACTCAACCACTCCAGCTCGTTCTCAGATGGATCAGTGACTTTCGATTCAGATACGGTAAAATCAAACTACAACTTCACTAAAGAATCGTCAATTTGTGATGACATTTCACTAGAGGACTACTACCAACATCACGGATTTAAATATGACGATGAGCCCATTTTCATCCGAGACTACGATGAACTATTGATTGGTTCATGAAATTCTTTTCGCTTTGGCTAATATTTGTTCGTGCCTTGATGGTATTATATGTTTCGTTCACATCTCTAGTTTGCTCTTCAAATGGATGGCGTCTTCAAAGTTAGAATCAAGATTTTTAGGGAGCATATAGTCATAATGATACAGGTATATTGTGTCCTAATAGGTAAATTACACTAGATTACAATTCATCGATGCAGAAATATGATGAATAATGAAATGAAATAAATAACAATAGTAACTTAAATGTAAAATGAAAATGATAATGGGCGTAACCATCACTTGACGTGGTAGTTATAGTTGAATCCATTATTGATTTGATTACTACTCGATCTTCTTTGGGGACCTCTGACACCCAAAGGGTTTTTTGAGAATGATAATCTAATTCCTCCCTTTCCATTGGAGTTTGATGACCTGGGCAAAATTCTGCCATACAAGTCGGCCAAAGCTTTAGTAGCATGTGCAACATCTTCGAATTCTACGAAGCACATTGGCCCATGGGTTGAATTGGTGGAATTAGTAGTTTTGGTCCTAAATGACAATCTTCTAAATCCTTTTTGAGGAGAAAATAGATTTCTTAACTCTTGTTCAGTAGCGTCAGGTGGTAAATTACCCACATATAAGGTATTACAAGGAGGATTTTGATCGGCGGGGTTCGCAGGTGGAGGTACTCTTGCAAGTAAGGTTAGGTCGGGTATATCTTTGCGTACCAAGTTATTGGATACTTGCTCAGGACTAGTAACATTCGAATTATTTTGAACTTGTCCGCTGGTGGATTGAGTTTGAAGTTGAGCTTGTGATTGAGGCTGAGATTGAGATCGAGTTGAGGATGGCCCTTGGGTTGATGACTGAGATGTGGATTGTGACTGATTCTGCACCGGTTGAACTGGCTGCCCTGATGGTGGCACAGATTGACCTGATTGAGAAGGTTGATTCTGACCTTGAGAATGTTGAGGCTGCTGGGTGCTCGGCCCCTTATTTACTAAGTTCAAGGATTGATAGCCGGAGTTTAAGAATGAATTATTGAGTAAATTGTTGGAGTAATTTGATTGGAAAAATGCTGATGAAGTTCTTCTGTTATTGGAGTTTAAATTTTGCTGATTCAAATTTTGTTGGTTCAAATTTTGTTGGCTCAAGTTCTGTTGATTTAAATTTTGTTGATTCAAGTTCTGTTGATTCAAATTTTGCAGGTTTAATGTTGGGGCAACATTGGATCCGACGTTTGATTGAACATTTTGGGAATTCTGTTGATTCCAATCGAAATTGATGTTGTTTAGTGGTGTTTGAGGTTGGGATTCTTGCCAGTTGAAATTACCCAACCCCAAGTTTGAGTTAAGACTAAGATTATTGAGATTTAAATCTAAGTCATTGTTGAAAGGGTCGTTGAAAATGAATTTCGACCGGGTACCGGATTGAGGGCCGGCGGATTGAGGGCCAGCAGATTGGGGACCTGCAGAGCCGAGACCGGAGTTTGGATTGGCAGATTGAGGACCCGACGAATGGGAATTCACGGAATTAGGACCTTCATTAAAGCCATCTAATTCTGCAATGATCGGTAAATCATTGAACAAATACTTGTTATTCAATAGTTTGTAAGTTGTCAAACAGCTATTAAAATTCTTGAAGAAGGCAAATATCACTGGGTCACTTTCATTCTTGTTTTTCAATTCAATCTTCAAAATGTCGTCAATAACCAATGAGAAGATAAGGGTGCTTTCTCTTGTTGTCAAATCTCTTGGTAGATTCGTGATTTTGAGTATAAATTGGGTATTAGCGGTGGATGGTTTGTTGGAAGTAGAATTGTTGGAATTTGTGGAGTTGTTTGACCCCGTGTTCGGAATAGGGACGTTCGATAATTGTTGATTATCGTAATTCGATGACTGTCCTGTAGATGACAACGGGCCAGTACTTGCCCCCGAAAGAGACCCTTGATTCTGATTGACGGCATTTATGTTATTCATATTGGTGTTTATATGATTCAAACCTGCATTTATAGATGATGACTGGATATTTGCGTTGGGATTGGAATTTGAGCTGGGGTTCGCCGCTGTCCCATTCAGTATGGGGAAATTACCTCCATTGAAATTGGGACTAGCCAACAGTAACATATAATTGTCCGACATTTTTCCTGCTTGTTTGTTGCTGCTGGCAGGTGACTTAACCGTTTGTGTTCTCTGTGCTAGTATGTTTCTTGTGTTCTGGTTTCAAAATATCTTTGAAAGATAAAGTTACGCCAGTATGCTAATATGCTCTCAAAAACTCGGAGAATCAGTATCCTACAGTTTCTTGATGTTATACTTCGATACTCTTCTTAATACCAATGAACCGTAGATGAAATTTTATCGCCAATACTAATTAATGATATCCTTGTTTATGGCTGGTTATGCGAATTTTTGTGCGAAAAAAAAAAGTGCGAACTACAAATATTTTGAACATTTAATGCAAAAAAGAGTTCAAGTGGAAAAGAACAAAGCGAAATGTTGTTTCGAATGTAGAGCGAATAGGGATTGAAGGCTGCAAAAATCATCGTATATTTGATTTTTGTCCTCATATTTTGTTGAAGGTTCGTGATTAATCAATGAAATGAGACGAAATGAGACATTAGAGGTGTAGCCAGCTGCAAGGGAGATGTACATGCCCTGTTCTGCGAGCTTCTAGAACTATTTTCTGAACTCCAATGTTTGTGCCTGGAAAAATTCAGGACATTCCTCTGGGTCACTTGTATAGGATGTAAATGGCATAGCGTGGTTTTGAGACGTTAAGATTTGAGAAATCTGAGACAGGGACGTATGTGGATATCCATTGACAATGTCCTATTTGGTAATTACAACAATCAATATTTCCCGAAATTACTCAAAAAGGGTCTACGGCCGACTGATATGTGCGAGTAGGAGAAACCCGTATTTATTCAAGGTTTGGCACTTGTCGTCAACTTGTTATGCTGCATATGTATCCAATCTCTTAGGTTATGGTTGCTTCCATGAAGTTGATATTCGATTTTAATTGTTGATATTAGTCAGGATGAAAATTACGCACATGGCTTGCCCTCCGAAGCGACATCCTCGTAAAGCTGAGAACGGGTCGTGTGCGGTAGTGTCCGCAACAGTAACTTCACTGGCCCACGCCCGCCTTAGCGATCTTCATGTCTTTACGTGACCAAGAAATCGAAAAGCCTACCTTACATTGAGTGGGGGCCGACTTCCTGATTGGGAAGTCTACAAAGTCTATATGCCCAAGATTTCAAAATAGATCGCGCATTGATACTATGGAGGTCAATGAGTCGCTCTTCAAACTTTTACTAATTGAATTGGTGCCTAGTCTTATAGAGTCGTCAAAATCTCAGAAGTTGTCCAACAGCCAAATAAACTTGAAGTTGGAGTTACTTGGGTTCAAATTAGGTAACAAGTTCAATGAAGTATTATTATTCAAATTAAACGAGTCGGTTGTCAAAACTGATTCGAAGATCAACTTGTTAGATCTAATGAAATTTATTTGCAAGGACTTTTGGAAATTCTTGTTCCAAAAACAAATCAATAACTTGAAAACCAACAATCGTGGGACCTTTATTTTGATCGACTTGAATTTTAAATTATTTAACAACCTTAACTCAAATAGCTTGCAGTTTGATAATTTCTTGAACTATTACTTGAGTTTGGTGAACGGCATAATTAGAGGCATACTACATAATTTTGGATATAATTGCAATGTTAACAATGAGGTTAGTTTCCCCACGGTTAGTTTCAATATTGAAACCCAATAATGTATATTACGACTGGAAATTCTAATACGTGCCATAAATGTGCCCCTGCTGGAAGCGAGTAAAGAGAGCCAACACTACAGATGATCATATATTACTCCTGTTTTGGAATTCTGGCATCGATTGCAATATCAACAATGATTTCTCTACCATTGATTTCCTTACCGTTAAATTCCTCCACCGCTTTCAATTGATTCTCTTCGCTAGAGAACTTAACAAATGCGATCCCTTTGTTGAAAATAGGTCTTCCCATGGCCTTATTCCTTTTTATAACGAACGATGAAACTTGTCTACTTGGAACATGAATCCACTTGGGTTTCAAATCCTTGAACAAATTATTCAAAGTCTTATAGTTGACTTTGTAATCAAGGTTGGTGATGAATATAGTATCGGTTGAAGGCTGACCTTCAGGGATTTTTGCCTCGGGATCTTTTTCTTTGGTTTCGCCGTCAACTTTACCTTGTTCGCCTCCTACGGTTTGAATCTCACCTTCTGCCTTATCCTGCTCGGTACTGTCACCCTTATCTTCCTTCTTGGCTTTCTTCTTGGCTTCTAATTTTGCTTTAGCTTTGGCTTTTGCCTTCTCAGCTTGTTCAGCTTTTTTGGCTTTAAATAACTCATTCTTCTTAGCCTTTTCTTCTTCAGTTGGTGGAGGAACAGCCTTTTTGACGTATATCTTACGATTCTTGAATTCCTTACCGTTGAAGTTTTCAATCGCCTTGTCAGCATCGGATATGTCCTTGAATTGAATAAAAGCGAACCCCAAGTGTTTTTCAATAGTTTTCTTTCCTAATTTCAACGTTTTACTAGGAATATCAACATCAACAACTGTTAACCCTTCGAAGAATTGTTTTAAATCATCTTCAGTGGCTTTGAAATCTACGTTACCGATATAAATTCTATCTTCAATAGGTGTTTTTTCAATTTCACTCATGTTTTACAGATCGATAGGTTTCAATTTCTTTAAGATAATCTATTTCACAATCAACAATCCTTGACTTTAATTCTTGAACTACTTCAATTTTGTTCAGTTCCGGTTACTAATTAAATAGTTCCTGGGTTTAAGTTTCACTGGGTATATTGACTTAACTTGATGATTTTCCCGGATTGTGAGGATTTATATAATTTCCAACAACAATATTTTTTGGCCAGTTTAAGAAATTACAGAAACTGAGGGGTCCAACACAGGTGGAGAATTCTCACTCTACCCCTAGCTGGGAATCAATGGAAGACATGGAATGCCATATCCAAGATCTATTGTGCTGCTCAATTGAGCTTTCAACCCCGGCGGAATTTTCTAGAACTGCAAATTGCGTTGTCACACTTTTGAGGCCCCACAATGCAGTTTTTTGGGTATCCCGGATGTGAAGGCTTCCTTCCAGTATGTAGATTTTGAAACAGGCAAAATAGATAATTTGTCGTCGATCCCTGTCGTGGGGAGTTGAGTCGTCAATCAGTGATTCTTTGATGGTCTGTCTTCAATGATACTTTGATGTTTTGTCTAAGTGATCTTTGATGTTTGATCTTCCCCCACCCCCATCGCGCCACGTGATTACACTGTAAATTCTCTTTGGTATAGTGATTTGAAACCGTGAAACATGTAGGAGGGAATCTGAAACCGGGCTTAAGTCATCTGATGTGGACCTCGAAACTCCCGTGCACCCAGATAAGACGATTTTGCAACTAAGCGCGGTTAGACGAAAAAATTACCAGATTGAGTCATAGGATGAAACATTCGTTAGTTGAAGTGGGAAGTAGCGATATAAACCATCGACATCGGAATAGGTCGAGTAACGGCTGTTTGACCTGTAGGCGGCGGAAAAAGAAATGTGACGAACTCTCGTATCCTGTGTGTCAAAATTGTGGGAAAAAGGGTCTAGATTGTAAATGGTCAAGTAAGACTATTGAAATGCACAGGCAGATGACCAACGTGAGATACTTTGGGGACGAAGGAAAGAAACACAAAACCCTCGTTTCTGCTGCCGATGTAGCGAAAAATAGTAAAGAAGATGCAGAAAATCAAGGTGAGACAAAGTACGTGGCTAATAGCAAATCAAATATACAGTCGCCGAAGTACACCAGTGTCTTACCCACAAAACGAACATCAGCACATAGTATATGTGACACACACAAGCTGGTAGATCTTGGTGGTTTTGATATTGACTTCGACACTGTGGAGGAGGTAGACGTTATTGGACAGTACATAGATTTCAAAGATAAGAAAAGTTTCTTGGAAAGAATAGCCATGCAACAGGACATAGTAGAGGACTAGGGCAGGAATGAACGAACAAAAATTCGACCTATCGCTTGAGAACGTACCAAGCTGCTAGCTACTTGGTATATGAAGTTTGTCGGGCAGACTAACCTCTCTTCCCCTCCCTGGCGGCTTGGAAAATTTATTATGGCAACCGTATTAAACGGTCGCTGGTTGTGAAATTCGTCATAGTTCCTTTCTCACCACCGCATAACTAATTTTGGAGCCGAAAGGAAGAACCAAACTCCAATATTTAAATGTTTCCGACATACCCATGCCACACTACAAGCACGAAACAATAAATCCAGGGATCGTTACCGGCCCGCCCTCTGAACCCTCTTTCGCTTTTAGAACCTGGGGTTTGAGAAGTGCGACACCGCATACGGAAAAGTCTCGAAAAAATTTTCAGGAGAAACAATCGTTGTTACATAATAATTGCAACACTATCAATAGCAGAGTTGATAGATTCTCAGATTCTCGGTCTAATTCACGCTAATACAGCACATATATTGCTCCAGTTGTGGTATCGAGTGTAGAAACAGCCCAGACAATGACATCTATAGGAGTTAATGAGACCTATTATGGTGACTCAGTTAATGTTGGAAACAATTATTATAACCAGGATCACGAACTGGCCGAAGGAACTCCCAACAACCTAAATAATGCAGAGTACAATTACAACCAAGAAGAAAGCTACTACAATGGCCCCATCACTCACAATATCAATCAAATCAACACAATGCCGATCAACTCCAATATAAACATCAATGGGGAAATCGATATAAACAACATGAATAACTTGAACGTCATCAACGAATTCGGGGTTAATCAGGTGAACGGAATGCGCCAGCACTCGAACTCGCCTCACACGACAAACTCGTCTCATCAATCACCCGTTAATGTCAACAACGGAACAGATGGAACCAATGGCGAACCCACGAGTAGACCTGCCGACGCCTCCCCTGCCAAGGAAACCAACGGGATCAGTGCTCACCCATCTCACCAACTTCAGCAACATTCTATTACTCAACAACAACACATTCAAGCCTCAAACGAGGAAGAATCCCACGAACAACCTTTTTACGTCAACGCGAAACAGTATCACAGGATATTGAAAAGGCGTATAGCGAGAGCAAAATTGGAGGAGACTTTGAAGATCGCCAGAACCCGTAAGCCATATCTTCATGAATCGAGACATAAACACGCCATGAGAAGACCCAGGGGTCAAGGTGGAAGGTTTTTGACTGCAGCAGAGATTGCCGAAAAGGAGAGGTTAGACAAGTTGAAAGAATTAGAGGATAAACAAGCTGAGCCTGCGGAAGCGGTGCACTAACGATTAATGATATGTTGTTGTAAAATATATGTACTTTTATTCTAATACTATCATCTGTGCTTCATGATGGTTTCTCGAGTAACCTCCGTTTAAAGGAACCCTTGCAACGCAGTTCGGGCATCTGGTGGGAGTTGATTCAACGCATTAGGATCTACCTTTTTGATGTTGTTGATCACCACAAACTTGATTTGATTTTCGTCGTTGTTGGGTAGATTCATCACTGGGTCAAATGGTTCGGTTTGAATAGACACCAATTTTGAGTAATTGGATCCAAATGCACCCATGTCTAAATCCAATTCATTCAAAGGAACGTTCACAGTATCGGCTATTGTTGTATTTTTTTGAACAGATTGATAGTTCTTGATGTTTTTGAGGATTTGCTCGATCACTAAGGTCTTTAAGTTGACGGTAATTGAAGTATTCAAAAGCTCCAGTAATCCCACTAATATAATCTTCTTATCCCTCAAATTAGAGAAATTAAGCAAGTTGGGAAGAATCAAGTTAGTCAATAAGCCATCAAATACCCCCGGCTGAGGTAAATTGAGCAAATTTATGACGAAATTTCCATTCAAATTGGTATTATTGATAGTGGTGGATACCGGAATGGAACTGAGGGAAAATACAAATATTATGAATCTTTTCAAAAGCTTCTCAGTCCTGGAATTCTTTAGTCTAGTTAATATTAAAATGGCAATGGTTTTTAAATGGGGTTCCAAAATGTACAAATCGAAATTTAACATTATCACCTCCAATAAGTCGAATCCATAACTTTCGTTGACTTTGGAAGCAATCAATTTCTGGAAAATACCTAATAACGGGGTGATCTCGTTGTTATTGCTAAAAACTGAATGATCGTATTTTATTATGGCGATTATTAATCTGGTTATACCTGGTATGTTTCCTTTGTACTGCCACAAACTAGGTGACATGATGGGTTTTATAAATGACTTGTACTCTTCAGGCAAGGCTCCATTTTTGGGCAATTGCTCGAGAAGAAATCCTAATATTTGGAATGTATAAGGCACAAACTCTTGAATCTCCTCGTTCAAAATCACAAACAAGTTGGGTATGATCAAATTGATCAAATCTGGGATTTCATTGGGTGAATACTTGATTATCAATCCTAGACTTTCAAAGATGAAATGGTTGAATTTGGGGTTGGCAGGGTTTTTGTAGATTATCTTCAAAATTCCAAGAAGTTGATTGGTAATCACTACCTTAAAATCTTTGGAGATCAAATCCTTGGATGTGTCTAATATTCTCATGATTAATTTGACTAAAAAATCATTTTCCGATAATTTCTCTGGTTTATCAGTAACGGAAGGATTGACCAACTTAAATACATTGGACAACAAATCGTTTAGTAATGGTTCCAAATCATACTTGTTGAAGACAGGCTCGTGACTTTCGTTGAAATTCGTCATGCTAAGTAACTTTTCAATAGTTATCGCTGAATATGTATAAATGACAGGATTTCCATTAGCCAAATGACCAATTAAGACTGGTAAAATGGACAACAATTGATCTTTGGTTAATTGGTTTCTGAAGTTGAGGATGTACTTGATAGAATCCATAATCAAGATGGGGTGGCTGCCAGATGAAGAATCAATCAAGTCATTGGCAATATTCTCGGTGAAAAATTTCACCACATCAACTAGTACGTTGGTAGAGGTGACACCGATATTCGTGATTGAACCTTTGGAAGCCAAGGAACTGAACAAATAGATAGCTAGATCTTTGTTTTGCCAACTACCAGCCGTTGATTCGCTCAAAAACTTCTCGACGTATCTCATGACAATAGAAGTTAAGAGCTCATTATTAACTTCTTTCAATTCTCTTAGGAAATCGGTAGCCGATTTCCTTCTAGAGTCGAATTCACTCCCTTCCAAATCAAATCTCACATAATTGATAGGTTCATCCTCAAACATCTCCAAATCGCTGTCTCTTACAATGATATTTGGCAAAATAATTTTGTTCAAGATTTCATCCAAACTGTTTTCGTTACTGAAAAATTTCTGGAAATTAGAGATCTTGATGATTGAAGTCAAAAATTGTAAACATTTTACAATCAACAAATCGAATTTGGTTTGTTTGGTGATGAAATTAGTTATGAGTTGCCAAATTGTGGTAATGAAATTTTCAATCAAAGGCTCAAACACTTCTGTGTACCGGGTCAAATATAAATTGATCAATTCGATAATGGCGCTTTTAATTTTTATCAAGCTGTCAGCCTCATCGTCATTAGTGCGATCAGTGATTTGAGGGTTTTCGTAAACGAGATATTTATGCATGATTTTCATCCCTTCCACCATGTTGTCCTCGAAAAACTCTGGAATATCTTGACAGTTCAAATCGTAGTAAATCTGGATCAAAAGCAACAAATTCTCCAAGTATACGTTCAATTCTTCTAGATCTTGGGATTTGTCGATCAACTCATCCACTCTTTTCAACAAGGTCATGAATGGTACGGCGAATTTATCTAACACCATTTTAATCTCTAAGAACAACTCATCACTTCTGAACAACGGTCTCCATTTCTTGAATATGGAGTGACTAACCAAAAGAATGGATCTGTTTGATTTGAAATCTGACTCCGTAAATTTTGAAATCAAATCATCGATCAAATTAGTCCAATTATGGGGAAAATCCAGCTCTGCTATAATTGAAATACACTCACCGATCTGTATTTGAAGATTATTTGGCAAAGAAACCATAATGTTCAATATCTCTAGTTTTATATATCCTACATCCTCCATTGGTAGTAAGTACTCCCCATTTTCGTTTACCCATTTACGTTTGATCAAATTTTTCAAGAAAATAACGGCCGATAATCTTATGGAATTGGGTAGATTGGACAGTATTATTTTCAACAAATTGACGGAGAATTCTGGAACATTTTCAATACTTTTCAACTGCTGTTCCGATTCCCTAGCGTACTGAGGTGATAAAGATTGTTCTAAGACTTTAGCAATTGATTCAATATTATTGTCAACCATTTGTGTTCGAAAACTTTTTCGCGCATGGTATCAGTAGCTTTTATATGTACCGGTAATATGTATGTAACAATACGTTAAAGTATGGAGAGAACCGACTCCCTGTGCTTTGTATGTTGATGCTAAAGATATGTTTTGGTACTAATGTTGCAGCTGCCGTTCCCCAATGGCTGAAGTCATTTTCAAGTACAAAGTTAAAGAGAGGGGGCTCGAGTCGAAGTTTGATCTTATTGATTCTTTCGGCATGATTGGCTTCCACACCGGAGACAGCCCCGACCCGAGATCGATTCGTACATGTCACAAAAACAAGGTCCCAATCAACCACCGTGCACAGCAAATATCTCGAGACGATTACTATAAGTTTGATTACTTGATGGCTATGGATGAAGGTCATTTACTGAGCTTACAGTTCGAAAAACCCAAGGATAGCACCTGTGTCATCAAGCTATTCGGTCATTGGAAAACTGAAAAATCTCTCGACAGAATTGTCCACGATCCTTATTATAGTAATTCCAAAGCCTTTGAGCATAACTTCAATCAGTTGAGCCACTTTACCGACGTTTTCTTGGAGGAGTTCGTGTGATATCGCCAGACCTTAAACTAGATGTCAAAATAACCAAATTTAAAGATGTGCAAATGTTGATCAGATAGGCATCAGCCGCTAAGTAAAGTATATAGGATAGATATTATACAAATGATGATGATGTCAGGAGCGAAAGTGAGGGTCGCAGAATTTTATTAAACTCGACCAACTAATGATAATATGAGCAACAGAAAATTGCAACAGGAATTCGACAAGACGAATAAGAAGATAGCAGAAGGGTTGTCGCTCTTCGATGATGTCTATGAGAAAGCTTTAACAACAGAACTAAGTTCTCAAAGAGACAAGTTCGAAGGAGATTTGAAGAAGGAAATCAAAAAGTTGCAACGACTCAGAGATCAATTGAAGCAATGGTTGGGTGATACCTCCATTAAACTAGACAAAAATTTGCTACTGGAGAACCGAGGCAAGATTGAAAATGCCATGGACCGGTTCAAAGATTTGGAGAAAATCTCCAAAATCAAACAGTTCTCCAATGAAGGGTTGGAGTTGAGCTCGAAGAAGAGGTTGCCCAGATTCGGCGATGCCAACGAAGAGAAGAAGGAGGAGGCTGTTAATTACATCAGCGACATTAGAGATCAGCTTGCAAGTCAGAATGAGGTGTTAGAGTCAGATGTGCATCACTATGCCACCCAATTGAAAAAGGCCAAAGCTTCCAACACTTATTCATTGAACAATCAAATCGTAGACGCCAGGGCGAAAATAGACCGAAATGTCTTTCATTTAACTCAATTGGAGAGGATATTGAGAAGTTTGGAAAACGAGCAGTTGAAGCCAGAGGAATTGGATAACATCAAAGACGATTTGGAGTATTATGTCGACAATAATCAGGAGGATGAAGAGGGGGTCTATGATGATTTCTACGATATATTGAATCTCAGTGAAGAGCACGATGTTCTTGGCACTTTAGCCAAAGAAAAGGAGGAACAGGAACTCAAGGAAGCTGAGGACAAAGCTGAATTGGAAGCCAAAGAAAAGGCTGAGGCTGACCAGGCGGAATTGGAGCAGGCCGAAACAGTCGCCAAAGAAAAGGCTGAAAGGGAGAGACTTGAAAAGGCCGAAAAGGAAAGGCTTGAAAAAGAAAGACTCGAAAAGGAGAAGAAGAAAGCTTCGTACTCGGGGGCTGTTAAATCAAACATCGAGATCCCAAATGCATACGCTAGTGGCACCACCATCGCCGAAGCTGTTAGTGCTAGCATACAATCCCCCAGAGCCACTTCTGCCACTCCCATCTCCACCTCCATGGCTAATGGCCATGGGTCGGTGGCTGCCGCTTCCACAGTAGCCGCTGCTGCTTCGACCGCTGCAACGATAGCTGCTATTGCTAACGGCCACCCATCCCACAACAGCTCGTCTTCGGCAGTGAATACCCCATCCATGGGCAACTCCACCCTCACCACTCCTTCAAAGCCTCCACCAGGATTGTCGGCATCATTAAGGTCTACCACCAATTCTCCATCTCCAAGCGAGCCGGAGACTTTCATCGATAGTATACCAAAGTTATCGCAACTAAGCCAGCTGAGGTTGTCGCATCCTTTACCTTTCAGAGCCATCAGCAAATTGTTGGACCAGTCGCTATTTGACAGCCCTGATTCTTTTGATGCCGAGAGACCAAGGGAGTACACTCCCATCAATGTTCATCCGTCATCGATTGACTATCCTCAGGAGCCCATGTATGAGTTGAATTCTCCAAATATCGTGTCCAAATTCGACAACGATACCTTGTTTTTCTGCTTCTACTACGGAAATAATTTGTCCAAATACAACAGCTGCAAAGAATTGACAAGGAGAGGATGGTTGTATAACAAGCAATTGAACCAGTGGATTTTGGAAGACGATAAGACCGATGATTTCAAGTACTTCGACTATGAAAAGACGTGGTTGGTCAGAAGAAGAGAAATCCAGCTCAACCACTCACAGATCGAAAATTTCATATAACTGTCGCAATCTTATAACTGTATAAATATCAAAATTCTCTTGAGTTATGCGCATTTCTGAAGAACACTGGCGTTGTGATCTATCATTTTCAGGGGTATTTGAGTTTTGCCAGTAGAATCTGGAAATTTGTGTTTGTAACATTATAAGACAAGCAGCCTTGTATAAAGGGATTTGGATATCTCGAGGAAAAAAACTCTCACCTCATTGCAATAGATAACGAACATAAGGTAAACTTTCAATATGGCTGATACATCGGAAGACACCAGTCTACCCGTCCATTTGGCTATCAACTCGTTGTACATGATTTTTTGTACGAGCTTGTTATTTTTCTGTATCATAGGGATTTCCATGTTCTACTCCGGTCTAACACAAAGGCGGTCATCTTTCTTACAGCTAGCATTACCAACGATCCTACTACCATTTATCGCGATAGAATGGTATATATGGGGCTACTCCCTATGTTACTCGACCTCCGAGAATCGATATATCGGAAATTTAGGCTTTGCAGTGTTGAGACACTTGAAACAGGGGGCTAAATTGGTGTATTCTACCCCCAGAGGAGACATTTTGTCGATAAATCACTTTTTGTTCACGGGATTATTCAAGGTGATATGCGTGGCTTTCACTTTTCCCGGGTGTCTAGCGGAGCGAGGCAGGCTTGTGCCAATGTTACTATTTTTGTTCATTTGGTGTACTATCATCTACAATCCCGTAACCTACTGGTTTTGGAATAGAAACGGGTGGCTACTGACGGAATTGAACAATTTGCCTGTCCTTGACTTTGCTGGTGGTAATGCCATCCATATTGTCAGCGGATTCACGGCATTGGCTTATAGCTACATTTTGGGACCTAGAAATTCAAAGATTCTATACAACTATAGAACATCCAACAATGGTCTTATTCTCATCGGGTCGTTCTTTGTTAATTTCGGCTGGATAGGCTTTATTGCTGGTTGTGACTATAAATTCTCCACCTACTCCATTTTCATAATGGTCAATACCATTTTGTGTTCATGTGTGAGTGGAGTCATCTGGGTGAGTATTGACTACTATTTTTCTTCCGTTCCCTTGGATAACACGGGCAATGTTCAAAATAACGAAAGAAGGAAAATTTCTGTCGTCTCATTGTGCTCAGGCATGATGGTTGGGTTGGTGGTGATTACGCCTGCGGGTGGGTATATCTCCTCACCATCAGGATTTTGGAAAAGCATTGTTTATGGCATTATAGGTGCTATTTGTGGTAATATGGCCACCAGATTGAAGTTCTTCTTCCATATAGACGATGCGTTTGATATATTCGCTATCCATGGTGTAACTGGGTGGGTTGGTAGTATCCTTACGGGAATATTCGCCGAAAATTCATATGGGTCAAAAGGAGGCTGGGTCGCAGGTCATTTTATTCAAATATGTTACCAGTTGCTAGGATGTACCATGACTTCGTGTTACGTTTTCATTATGTCGGTGGTTCTACTTTATTTAATTGATTTGGTCCCCGGTTGTCATTTGAGAATCGACAAAGGGTTCAATAAGCGCATGAGAAACTCCTGTGGTGATAAGCAGCTCAATATGGAATTGTCATTATCGCCCAGAAACGCAAGCTCCAAAGACGACGAATTAGAAGACTTGGAGATCAATGGAGGAGACAGCTATGAATTGAATGGCGAATACATGATGGACTTCATGGAATTCATCAAGGTTGTCAGACCTGAGGATTTCATGGACGATATTTCAGGCAAATCTCCAGATTTGGCTCGTCCTTTCATGTTCGAGATGAGACAGACATCCCCGCAAACCCAGCATACCCATGATACACGCGATACCGATAATTCATACCACAATAACAAAAGAGACGGATAGAGATTGATAGGGTATGATTGGGTTCGATAGAGATAATGAACTAATGAATATACAGAATAATTAACTAATGGCCCTAATTGTGAACTCGAACATTGCGAAAGTTGCCCCGTTGGCGGGTGCAGCTCTAGCGATGGTGGGAATAAATCCCTTATAGAACCCTCTAATGCCAATTTTGGTCCAGATGTCCTTGATGACTGATCTCACCCCTCTATAAGAGGGATTGGTCAATGAATCGGTTTGTAATTTGGATTTGAGAACGTCAACAGGGTAAATACCAATCCACAACGTGTAACCAGACAAGCCCCCAAAAAGACATAATTTCCAGGCAGGGATGTCACTTCGTCTCACGTTGGCGGAGACGATTTCTTTGGCAATCAACGCCTCGTAAGTAGCGAAATAGATCCCCAAACCTACTGATTCCCTAAATAATGTAGGGCTCAACCCTTTGTAAAGACCCGACGATGAGAAAATCCCTTTAGCGGAGAGTTTCTTGAAACAGTCAATTGGACCAGAGAATTCTTTGGACAGACCAGTTTGAGTCTGTAAACGGATACGCACATGTTCGATTGGAGATGCTAAAAACCCATTGGCAAACCCTGCGACCGCCCCACAATTGAAAAATTGCAACGTCGTCGGAGTCTTCCCATCGAGCTTCTTATCGTAATACCGTTTCATAAATTCGTTGACGGAAAATTGAACAGAAACGCAAGCACCCACTCCTATTAAGGGCGTAAGTGTCCCTTTGTAGAACCCAGCAACACCTTCATTGGCCACCAATTTCTTAATTACATCTCCTACACCTGAATATGTTCCTTCGGCCGACGACTGGAGTCGCACTTTAACAGTATCAAACGGTTGCCCGACCAATACCTGTGCAATACCACCGATGGTTCCAGCAAACAAGTCTTTGACAACTTGAGCATTCGACTCGAGGGGTGGCTCTTCAAGTTCAATAGTCATTGAGTATGAGTCAAATTCCGATAAGATTCGCGCGAAGACTTCCCAATTCCGTATATGTTTTGACTCTGATACACACTATACATCTTCTTAAGACCCAGGACCGCTAGTGGTCCTCGCGGTGGGTCTCTCTCGAATCTTGGTTGCTATTGGCCATTATCAACCCGTCAAATGGGTTCATGCCATTATTGGCAAAGTATTGCCCTGATGATTCATGAGTTGCAGAAAGGATGTCTGGACTGCCAACAGCATTTGAGCCATTGGAAGGCTGCAGTGTCATGTTATTGAGCCCAATGGTACTAGAACTGGAAGCAGGATCTGACATGGGGAGAATAGCCTGAGCTGCCGGCCCCAATGCTGCAACAAGCGGTGTTCTAACCGGTGGCTGCATCAGCGACAAATTCACTTGCAGGCCCATGGAATGAGGGAAATGGTGCGACGAGTGTGCGGTCATCGGAGTAAAGATGTTCGAGACGCTGGGAATCAGCGACAACGGTGGTGCGTGAGATTGTGTGGCATCGATGGATTTGTAGGACGATGCCTCGAGAAGAATCGTGACGTCTTTAGTTGATTTGGTGAGTTTTGCCATTGACGACCTGATATCATTTAAGATTGGCAAGTCCTTCATTAAGTTTTTGACCGAGGAGAAGGTTTGGATGATGGTCTTCAAGAAGACGTTGATGTCGTCCCAGAACAACTTTTTGGTCGTCGAGCTAGGATTGTTTCTGATGGTGACTAATTTGGTCCTGAGACGTTTGATTATGTCCATGGAGTTGACACAGACGGTGGTGAGGTCTTTCACTTTAGCAGCTAAAGTGGAGCTGATATCGCTGGTGGAATCCTGGGCGCTGGCAATCGCACTTTTGCTTATGGCTCTAGTCAACTCTCCAAAGACGTCTTGAGCGGTGGTGGTGGCGATTTCAATGGATTCGTATAAGTTCTCGTCCACATCTTCTACGTTGTCTAAGTTGAGGGCTGAATCGCTGGTTGTAGCCGTTGTTGCGTTGGCTGACATCAACGAGTTGCTCATGACATTCAAGGATGTATTGATCGACAATCCGGGCTTCTTGTCCTTGGCCGCCACAACCTTGTAGGCGTTGAATAGTTCATTAAATGAGCCAAAAATCGTCAAGTATAACATTCTTACGAAACACACGTCGATTTTGGCCACGAACTGGGCATAATTGTCGCCCAAGATAGTCATAATCGTTTTGAAAGAGCTAATGCATGCATGAAGGGAGTCTGAGACTTTTCCTTGGCCACTAGAAGTGTCCTCCTCCAACTCTAACGACTCTATGAGGTTATCGATGTTTGATTTGGCTGTGTATAGAGCCGAAACCATCTTTATGGTGATTTTTTTGTCGCTACAGAAGCCACTGAATCTCCGAATGGACGAATGCAACTCGCTGAAAGCAAATAAAACCTTCCGGCTCACGTGAATCAAATCATCCAGCCTTTTTTTGGGCGAATTGAAGGGAGGAACCTGGGAAGGACCCTGGTATGCAAGATAATTGTTGTTGTTATTAGTAGAAGGAGTGGTGGTGGTGGTAGCAGGTGCAGATGAGCTGTTCTGTAACGAATTATTGAGGGTTGAGCTTGGAAAATGCGGTACGGGGAATGCAGGGGGATTAGTTTTGGGCTTGCGGTTATTCTGATGAAGGACTTCGGCCGCCGGAACTTCCGCCAATGTCGACAATCTTCTGAAATACGCCCCCGATTTGTGGTCGTCGTCTTCTTCCAACATTTGATCGATTTCCACCAAGGTATTGGAACGAGAACGCGGCTTGAATGTAGGGGTTATGGGAGGGGAACTGTTTGTGTTTGACGAACTCGTGCTAGCAGTCGTTGATACGGTACTATTGCCCATGTTAGACGCCTGTGGGCTGATGACAAACGAGGTGTCAACCGACGAGGAAGAATTCGGTACATTTGAGGGCGTTGGGGATTCGTTCAAGTTCAAATGAGACTGCTCATCTCCCGGTTTCTTGATTATTAGGCCCATTCGCCGTGCGGCCTTGGATGCTTTGGTGCGAGTGTCGGAAATTGACTTCGTTCGTGAAAACTGAGGAGCGGTGGCGGTGGAATTTGTGGTTGAAATTGACGGTCTTGATGACGAATCGTAGATTTTGGACTCTATGGCCTGGCTGTTTGCCAATAGGTATTTCTTCAATTCTTTGACCCAATCAACGGCGGTTTGGGCTTGGAATTTGGCAATGAGGTCAATTGGCGGTAAAATCAACGGGTTATTGGCAACTTCAATGAGATTCAAGCTCGGAAGCTCTCCAAGCACCGGCGGTAAATACTTTAATTTATTGTTTTTCAAATTTAACAACTTCAAACTCTGCATTTTCGAAAGCTTCACTTGGGATAAGTAGCTCATTCGATTATTGGAAAGGTCTAGAATCTCTAGGTTGAAATCTATCAATTCTGCCGGCAACTCGCTGAAGTTATTGTCGTGCAAATCGAGATACAGCACATTTTTGGCCAATAACTTAATATTTAATGGTAACTCTTCAAGCTGGTTGTGTGATAAGGATATTTTTTCTATTTCAAAAGGAGGATCAAATGAATTTAGAAACTGATATATGAACTCGATTATTTCATGTAATGGCAAGCTCAAACTTTTGAAGTGATTCAACTTCAACGTCTTTTGATTGGAAATAGAATCTATCTGATCATTCAAGTAATCGAACACTCTCGTCTTCCCCGATGTTGTCGGTTGTGACATATTAAACCCAGTTAAAGTAGTGGAGGGATGGGGATGAAAAAGATAGATCGCGATCTAGTGCGAACCTTCCGCCCAGAAGCCCGATAAGGCGTGGTGTGGATTGGGGTATGAGGCAGAGATTAGGGTAGTGGGGAGCAGATATTACCATAGATGTAGTGGTAGAAACCAGATATAAAGGGACGAAGTCGCTGGACGCCAAGTCCAAAAAATATGTCGACCTTGGCCAGTCAAAGGGCCGCGACTGAGGCGGCAGACAGATGTGTTTCAGATTCTCACTGCATATTTCATATATTCATATTCTCCACGAGAGCTCTATTCCCCGCGATCCTCTACTCCCCGCGAGCTAACCCCTGTTTTCGAGCTACCCTCTAATACCTTTGGCCAACGCATCTTTTCTCTCTTCCCACACTGTTTTACCACTGCAGCTACAGACCATTTTATCGTTTTCCCACGCTCCAGCACTTCTAGCTATGACTCCTACCAAGGAATCCTTGGTCACTTTATCCTTCAACTCAGATAATACAACCGATCTGCCAATCAAATCACCCACGGTCAATTTCGTGTACAAAAACGATTGGCCAGAAAAGCCTACCGTAGTTGAGGCACCAAGGGAACTGATAATAGTCGAGGACGAAGAAGGAGTCGACACATCAATTGGGTCAAGATCGTAATATGACTTGCCGGTGGACAATGCCCCCTGAGATAAGTTGCCACTGGTTCTAATCAGAGGGTAATAAGTACCTTTTGGCAAGCCGTTGACAGTCAAGTCAATAAACGCTTCAGAGTCGTTGACATTGACGATTCTGGCAAGCCCTTTGACGGGAGCATGATAATCTTTCTCATCGAATGATTCCAAGATACACACCGCAGCAGAATTGGGCTTCCCTGTACCTCTGATGATGGCATCTTTGCCACATTCCTGGATTGTCTTAACGATCGTGGAAGGAGCTATAGCACCTTTGGTGGCCACGATGTTTTTGTCCAAATCAACTTCCACAGAAGAAAGTCTCAAGGGCTCCAAAGCCTTTTCCACCGTGGCAACACACTTTTCACATTCCATAGGAACATTCAATATAATCTCAAACTCTTTCATATTGACCTGATGAATAATCAAGTCGCACCATTCTGCCACCATTTGTAGGTTGGTGCACGGGTGCGTAGTGGCTGCGAAAAACTTCCGACCCTTCAAAGTTTCAGAGAAGAGTTGTCAAATATTGATACATCTAGCTAGCCCTATATTCTCAATGAGCTCATTCTTCTTTTGTCTTCCACTTTGGTACAAACCCAGGTCGAGGCGTACATGTTGATTCGGTCAATGCTCTCACCGGACTTTCTAATGGCCGCTGGTTCACAACGGAACCCTTGGTCTTCGAATATCTTGATATACCAGGGGTACTGAGCGGCCGACCTCAACATAACTCTACCGTTTGGACACAAGGCCTTTTTGACTGCTAAAATCTCCTCTACTGCGTCCTTACCATGGGGATCGAACCAATCCATGTGATCCATGATGATGGCAATAGTGAGACTGTTCTCTTTCAATCTGTAGAAAACATCATTCAACGTGTCGGTATGGAGACGAATATGGTCTAATGGAGATTCTCCAGTCTTGGGGTCCACTCTGGTGATATTGTTGTAGCCTTTAGCTGTCAAATAGTCGGGACAGTTCTGTTTGTTGTACTTACCCATCAAGGTCAAGTAGTAAAAGTAATTATCCGATGAGATCAACGATCTGTTGATAACAGGATCTAACGTGTCGATGACATATTTCATCACTGATGGGCCCATCATATTTGCTTGGTTTGGAGGCACCCCCAAAGCCTTCCAAAGAAAAATTGGATTTCCAATCAACAACGTGGAAACAATAGGATTGAAGAGGTGGGGTTTGATTTTTTGATTCCAAATTTCGACTTGCTGTTTCATCGTGGTGCACTCACACAAGATCTTAACGTACTTGTTCAACCCACAAACGGTGAAAATGTATTTGGCTAATCTCAAGGCCCATCTAGTTGATCCTGTATCGTACAATCCCTTTCCCTTCACGTTGAATGTTTTGTCGCCTCTTTCAAACCAATACTGCATAGCATTGGAACTAACTGACTTGGACAATTTGGTCAACAAAAGTTCTTTGAAATTCTCGATTTTACCTTCGCCAAAAAGTCTCCAGACCTTGTCCTTTGGTAAATTTCTAAAAGCAGCCAACTTCAATTCTAACAAATGTCCTTGGCAGGGATTCAAATCAACGGCATGAATTTTTTTGGGGGGATTTGGCAAACATGCATAATGTAAAATGTTGTCACCAGCAGAAGTAATTGCCAATACAGTATCAGTTTCATTGAATTGTAAAATATTGTGGTCTTCCCTTGGGTCTTCCCAGGTGAACGCATAGATGTACTGGTTTTTGAATTGGTTGTATTGTGGGTTCAAATCGTCAAAGTAAACTCTCCAGATTTCCTTCTGGTAGTAAATCGATGGGTATGGTAAGTTTTTTGACAAGTTGCTGATTAATGCCTCATGCCCCTTCGACATGTAAGGATGATCATCGACTAAGGACAAAGATGAGATACTGGATCCGCTGGATTTCACTGGACTCAAGTAGGGCGATTCTGTGACGTGGTAATTGATTCTGTGAATCAAATTTTCGTTTTTGGTCTTGTGACACCCAATCCAGATGTAGTATGGAATTCTTCCCAATTTCTTGTTTTGAGTGTTGATTGACTTCACCGTACCGAATCTGTATTCCAAGTAGTTTCTTCTGGCAGAATCCAAAAAGACTTTATCGGCCTCGAACCAAATTCTCCAGAAGTTTCTGTTGATCCAAGAGGAATTTCTGTTGATTAAGCCACCTAAAGTATTGATTCTACCAATGGAGGTATCGTTGGACTGAATACCAAAATCAACCGAAGCTACAATTCCTGATTGAGCTAACAAGGTAACAGCATTGTCAATGGTGTTGTAGTATGTTGGAATCATGGACAAACTATAGGAAAAGGTGATCAAATCAACCTTATCAAAAGGAATTTTGAAGCTGGAAGCATCAGCGATCAACACTTCAACGTTGGACCAGCCGTTGCTTTTAAACCTATCGATAGCGATTTCACAAAGACTGGGGGACAAGTCCACCAAGTATATCCGTTTAAAGTTCTTAATTGGTAACACATTGTTCATATACTCGATATTCGACCCTGTGCCACCGCCAATATCGACCCAAACAAGGTCCTTCTGTTTCTCTAAGTGACTAACAGCCAACTTCAAGCACTCCTTTCTGCCTTGTAACAAGAACTCTCTGGTTTTATCATAAATATGAGCCTGGTTTTTGTAAAACAACTCCAAGTTGGATTGTTGTTCCACCCCATGTTTCCTTTTGTGGAAGAATGGAGCAATAAAGCAGTTCCAACCAAACAATAATAACGATTGAAGCGTCTTATTGGCGACGATTGCTGCAATGGCAAGGACCATAGCGGTGCAGTAAATATAAACCGAACTATCGTTCAAGGTATAAACAAGATCCATCTCAGTATTTGTGTTTAGTTGATAAATCAAAAGAACGAAGAAGGAATTAAGTTGAATTTAATTTTGCTTCTTGAAGACAAACTAACGGCCGACAAAATCAGGAATATTGCAGTTATTTAAATACAACACAGGGTGATTGCAAAACTCCAAATCAATGTCGTGCCGCACGTTCTGTCGTTGCAAAATGTCCCGCGACATCAAATATTTAAACGTGTTGGCCGAATTGGGCCAAGGGGCTGTTCCTTGGGCGATCATGCACGATAAACGGTGTTATTGCAATTTCACATGCTGTCCACATGTGGGTGACTGTTGGGTCCATGGGAATGAAGGCAGGTTATACGGCGAAGGAGGGTAATATCACAATGCGGTAATGCCGTCAATGGAAGTGCGGTAGTGCGGCCGCTGCACAATCATAAACTAATTCGATAATTCACGCAGCTGTCTCGTGGGTGCACCTTTTGGGTGAAACGAGCTTCCGAAAACGCATTAATTGACCAATTAGGCAGATGTTTGTTTAGGTCACAAAGGTAGTCCGTGTGAGCATTTTCCCGCAGAATACCCCAGGATATCCCTCATTGAGCTCCCTCATTGAGCTATCTTTCTTTGACACTTCACGAATAGTTGTGAATTTCGCAGCTAATGGTGTGTTACGCTTTTTTAATTGGACTGTGAGGCATGAGCCCTCCGCTAGGGTCCGTGGGCAGAGCGACATCACAGAATGAAGGAATCAAAGGCTCTTGAGATCTTTTGCAAGCCCACCCCAGTGAGTCACTCCCACCACTGTCGCCTATAAACCCCGCGAGTCGCGACAATTGCCCACTGCAGAATTATTCGCATTATCGACGATGGTTGCAACGATAAGGTCAGGTTCCATCAATCTATTGAACACCATCATTGGTGCAGGGATTCTCGCCATGCCGTTCGGGCTCAAGTCCAATGGTATTGTTTTCGGCTGCTTCCTCATCATATGGTCAGCACTTACGTCGTCGTTTGGATTGTATCTACAGACCAAAGTGAGCAAGTACACAGATCAACAAGAAGCGGTTTCGTTCTTCAGCCTAAGCCAGTTGACATATCCCAGTTTGTCGGTGTTGTTTGACGCTGCCATTGCTATTAAATGTTTCGGGGTAGGGGTCAGCTACCTCGTGATTATCGGCGACTTGATGCCCCAAATCATGTCGGTGTTCGACTTCAGCGGAATATGGGTATCAAGAAACTTGTGGATTACGGTGTTTTTCTCGGGAATTATTCCGTTGTCGTACTTGAGGAAACTCGACTCCTTGAAATATACCTCCATAGTTGCCCTCATATCTGTGGTGTACTTGATTATCATCGTTCTTGTCCATTTCACCACCGAATTCGATCATGATATCGATGTCGACTGGTTTGGCCCAATATCGGTGCGGTCCACCCTCAAGTCTTTCCCGATCTTGGTGTTTGCATACACCTGTCACCAGAATATGTTTGCCATTATCAACGAGCTTCAACCCACTGACACCAGCTCCAAGACCCGCCAGTCCAACATTGTCATCAGAACCGCAATTTCCATTGCCTGTGCATGTTATCTTACCGTTGGTATCGCTGGGTACCTTACCTTTGGCAAAGCAGTCAATGGAAACATCATCTCCATGTACCCGCAGTCAATATCATCGACAATCGGTAGATTGTGTATAGTGGTGATGGTGGCGTTGTCGTATCCGTTACAATGCCATCCATGTCGGGGGTCTTTGAACCATGTGATCTTCTTCATTAGAAGCAAGGTGAGAAGACACCGCTCAGGAAATGAAACCGAGAACCTCATGACCAATGATGAAAGTTTTGACGAGAGCTTCGTGTCCACCACCCCGATGGAAGGTTCGTACGACACCGAGGGCCACGATCCTATTGTCGTTCCCTTGACTTCCAAAGACTTCTATATGATCACCACCGGGATCTTGGTCGCCAGCTACTTGCTTGCAATCACCGTTACGTCTTTAGAACATGTGTTGGCGTTGGTTGGATCCACCGGGTCCACGTCGATTTCGTTCATCTTGCCGGGATTATTCGGATACTTGCTCATCAAACCAAAGGGTAGAGAACCTACAGTTTTGGAACGTTTGTGTCGGTATGGGGGATTGGCGTTGTGCATCTGGGGGGTGTTGGTGATGGTGGTGTGTTTGTCGGCGACCATCTTCCTTGGAGCCACCCATTGACCGAGCGTGCCTTGATTTTGCATATATTGAGCGAGCCATTAATTTGATAGAACTACCGTGCACCATTAATTGAACTATAATAGAGCAGTGTATTTATGACTATGTACAGTATGCAATGGGAGTTGTCTGAGGCTCGTGCGGCCTACTTCTTGGGCTCAATCATGATAATATCGTCCCGTTCCCAGCCGGCCGGCTTATGGTACTTCAAATCATTGGTGGGCTGGTTCTCAGCCAAAGGCAAAGCATAGGGGTTTCTGTCGTGTTTCTGGTCCAAGTTGGCGAACGTATGATTGACCTCTCTGTGTTTTGCCTCATCGGCCCGGATGTTCAAAATCAAGTCTTTGATGGTGGATTCAGGGGTCAAATTATCGTAGTACTGAATCGCGACTTCCGGCACCTTCATCCCGTCGAATCTGGGGAGGTTTCCCGCCTCCAATTCCTTCAAGAAGTGGCTATAAGTGCTCACGGCCTCTTCTTCCAAGTAACCCACAAACCGATGGCAGAACTTGGGGAAAAACAAGTAGTTGAAGAAAAACACGTTACAGAACACCCCCTGTCCCAAAAAGATGAACACCTTGGTGAACCACGAAGGGGCCCCCAAATTTATGAAAGTGAGCAAGTGGATCCTCTCGTTGTAGGCCTCGTCCAACAACGTCTCCACCCACGCCTTGTCACGCTTGAGCAACCTTAGACTGTGTAAATGTCTCAAAAAGGCGGCGGTCATTCCAGGGATCCCCGCGACACTTTCGAGGAAAATGCACCTGGTGAGCCATTTGTTCTCAGTCATGGTTCCTTTTTCGCTGTTGGTGTGTTTGCTGGGATGCTTATATCCGGTTGCAAAATCGAAGCACGAGCGGAAAAATTGTACCGATCCACTGGCAATGCGGTCACTGACGGACAACGGTGGACGATGGTTGAAGCCGATCTGCCCCACCTCGTGCGATTTGAACGAGGGGTGCTTGAATATGGGGTGGGTGATGAAGCTTTGGTCGTACTGAGGCTTAGTGACGATCTTGGTAGCAATCCCTATATTATTCTTTAACATAGTGGAATGTAAGTTTCTCTTGAACATAGTCGAATGTAAGTTTTCTTTAATCTGGGTAGGACGTAAGGTGAGTCAATAGCTTTTTATACCTACTGGCTTTGTCCATTGGCCAATCAACAGCAGGTTAATTAATTGTGGTTGAAACTCTCCGAAGGGTTGCCGTTTCGAATTAAAGTCGGATCTCAATTTCGCAGTTGCGATTACAGAATCATGAGCTGCTGATGGAGTAGAGGGGCTTCAGGGGCCGTAACTTCGGTGAGGGGTTGCGTTTGCGCATGAGACGCCACGGAATGATTTTGAAGCTAACTGCGAACCTCCACGCCGTGTGAGCCAGGTTTCGTCTTTTGGATATTAAAGTCCAGGGGAGCCGTGTAAATTAGGAATGGCTGCAAATTGGTGCGAGAACTTCCTAATTCTCGGAAGGACTTCGTAATGACGGTAAATGGAAGCGGCACCGACGTGTTGCTTTTTGGGCGGGATTGTAATTCCGCTGTCCGATTTGGGCCATTGGCATTACTAATAGTCACTGGCTGTCGATAGGCTGCAATAGTGTCAGGTGACACTGAGATCTTAGGTTTAGGCTTAAATTTAATTTGCGGTGGGAATGCGATCTTTTCGATCTTTTCGTACCTTTACCTCGATCTTGATTCGTGTGGTACTGTTTTACTGAGGTCTTTTTGCCTGAAATTTTTGCCTGGTCTTTTTGGCCCGATCTTTAGGAACTGCCGCCTCCAACCACCTGTAACACTCGTTGTGCCTCCTCATCTCCTGGCGAGGATTTCGCCTCGTTAATTACTGGAGACGTTTAACAGCTGATGCCTCCTTGGTCGGCACCTCTTTGGTCGGTACCTCCCTTCTCCATCTCCCACCCTCATTTACCACCCTCCCTCCTTCCGGCCTCCTCCCACATGACCAGTTCCAGACTCCGCACTCCGGAACGCGACACGCGACAGACGACACTACGATGAAAAAAAGCGAAAAAAAATATCAACAGAGATACACGAAACCTCATTTGTCTAGTTCGGTGACCACAGCAGATATTGGTACCGGTTGCAACACTAACGATTGATTGTCTTCTACAGCAGATATTCCACACGGTATCGTTTGATCCATACTGACATTTTTGTAACTCCTCATATTCAACAGATCAGTATCCCCAACTCCTTATACCCTTAAACCTGAGTGATCTGGACCAAAAACACACCTGTTCATCATGCCATTCAAATTATCGGGATTTTTATCCGACCCCTTTGCTATATCCACCGTCAGTTTCGGGATCATAACTTGGGTCATCGCCATAGCTGGCGCGGCCGCTTCGGGGTCATCGTCGTTCCCTCGGTTCACCTGGTGGGGCTTGGTGTACCAAATCCTCTTGATCTTGGTGATCTTGTTGTTGTACTTGTATAACATCGTGGAATTGTACAAGTTCACGTTGGTGGGCCTTTTATCCATTGCTTTCATCTACACATCCAATTCCACCAATAACTTGATTTACAACTCCAACAACAGCGCCAATTTGTGTTGTGGTGCCGGGTGTATGTTGTTGTCGATGCTTAACTTGACATTGATCATTTATTTCGGTGGCCATCCCGAAAGTCCCACCAACCAGTTTATTGATTCATTCTCATTGAAAACAAACAACCACAACCATCTCAATGACAGCAAGTACAACAACCACAATTTGGATGATGAAGATGACAATAATGACTTCAAGCCTTACCAAGCCCCTCAAAACCAACCATTGGCCCCCCCAGTTCAGAGCCAGTCCAACTTGAGACAATCGCAGTTGACCACCAACAATCACTTGAAATCGGGCACCCCCTACATGTCGTCGTCTCAATTGAACGGCTTGGAGAACTTTTCGTCCTCCGACGTCAACAATCGCGATTTAACCAACTTTAACAACGAAGAGGCCCCTACCATGACTTTCAGGTATAAAGCCAAAGCTTTGTACAGCTACGACGCCAATCCCGAAGACATCAATGAGATCAGTTTTGTCAAGGACGAAGTGTTGCAAGTCGACGATATCGACGGTAAATGGTGGCAAGCCAAGAGAGCCAATGGCCAGATTGGAATCTGTCCAAGTAATTATGTGAAACTATTAGATTGATGTATATTATTGTTTTCCTCCAATGGGATGTCATGTACCAATATTTATATGGAACAATATACAGTATATGGCTATAAATATGCTAGCTGGTCTCTGTTGTTGGCAATAAATGCCATCATGTTGAAGTTGGGATCACCAACACTCAATACTCTTCTTCCGTCTTCGACGAAGTACTGAGCCTCCGTGACACAACTATAGCCTATTCCTTGCGAATGGTCGAACGCTACCATGCCAAGCTCGGGGAACTCTTCCGAGCTAACTGCTGGACTCCAATCACTGACTTCAGACACTTGAAGTTGTTGCACCACGACATATCGGGCTCTCACGTCGGGATTAGCGTACAAATTGATATCGGTGAACATCTGCACCGACCCGTTCACGGGGGTGGCACACGAGGTGGATCCACTGAAGAGTCGAGTATTGGAAGCAGCGTTATCAAACTCCCCGTGAGCTTTATATCCAATGGTGGTATTCAAGAACTGGGCCTGGTTGAGGACGTTGGTGCCGGTGGAGACAATAGCATTGATGGAAGAAACAATTCCCGTTAACGCCGAGGTCACTCCTGCACCCAACGCATCGCCTATAACCATGTTGACCCCGCTCACCAACATCCCCACTCGATTGACCTGGGTCAAAAGCCCGGACACTATGTTGGAGGGATTGAGACTGAGGTCGATTTTAAGAATTAAGTTGGTGCTGGAGGCGATATTATGGGAGAAGCTGTTGGACTTGGACACGGAAGCGGTTCCTCCATTGTTGGCAGATAACACCTGCGAAATGGGAACAGATAACATTGCGAGCTTTTGGGTTTTTCCGTACTGCACCTCCACGAAAACGGGGCCGGTGGCTGAAGGGTTCGCGGTAGCCCATTGGAAGTGGCTTTGGGTCTCTTCCACGTACGCCATGACTCCCAATTTGGGTTTGGTGGTCTGCACCCAATTAGAGGCCACAAACAGAGCCAAGGTATCGAAGCTAGGCCCATTGTTCAACGTAGGGTTCCGGAAAACGGGATGGGTTTCCGATTGGGTGTAGAGCTCAAACTCGTCTGGTGCTCTGTAAATACTGATTTCTCGGAATATCGGTGCTTCTGACGCATTTCTTATACCTGTTGCCGCAGCCGCAGCAAGGGAGACTAAGACCATCAAGTATACCGTGGAGATCATGGAAGTGGGAAAAGGATATTTTACAGGATGGCGGGGGGTATTTGTAAGTATTTATGCTCAAGCATGTATCTGCTATGTTGCCATAGAGCTGCTATCAGAGAACTGCCACCATAACAAAGCTTTTGGAGGCAGTTTGATTGTAGTGGCTTTACCACCTTTGCAGCCAATTTGTCCATTTTAGGAAAGCTAATGAACGCGTCTCAAAGTCCAAATTGTGCGCAGAGAATAGATCGCAGAAATAGATGTCAAGCCCTACGAGAAACCCCAGGAAAAGACAAGCCGACGACGGCGACGAGGTGGTCAGCGATCGGTCGTCGCCAATTCCCTCCAGTCCAGTGCTTGCCTCGTCTCCCGCAATTCCTTTCGAAGACGAAGAAGAGATTCACGACGAAATAGAGGACTTGCCCAGTGAGGACGAAGGTGACGATTTGATGGCCAATTTAGAAGACGATTATGCCGCCAATCCCGACAAAGATAGATACGATATAACAAATATTGATGACGACGAATATGAGGAGATGGACGCCGCCACTAGAAGGAGAATCGACGCTCAATTGAACAAACGTGATGAATTACTTCGAGGAGACAGAGATGAGATCTTCTTGGACGACGGCGACGATGGCGAAGTCAACGAATATGGATTACCGGTTCAGAGAAGGAGAAGGCGGTACGATGACGGTGACACTATGCATATGGAAGACTTGGAGATAGATCCCTTCAATGAAGAGCTCAGCTTGGAAAGTTTGAGTGATATTAAGGCCAGTAGCATCACCGAATGGATTTTGCAGCCGGCTGTGTCACGTTCCATTGCTAGGGAGTTGAAGCAATTCTTATTGGAGTATACTGACGAAAAAGGTCGTTCCGTTTACGGGGAAAGGATCAAATCCTTGGGTGAGATTAACAGTGAGTCCTTAGAGGTTTCATACGATCATTTGACCAGTAAGAAGGCTATTTTGGCATTATTTTTGGCTACCTCCCCTATGGAGATGTTGAAGATATTTGATATTGTTGCTATGGAAGCCACTGAATTGCATTATCCAAATTATTCCCAGATTCATCAAGGAATCCATGTCAGAATCATTAATTTCCCCACTTTGACTAGCTTGAGAGATTTGCGGGAAATCAACTTGAATAACATGGTTAAGGTCAAAGGGGTCGTGACCAGGCGAACCGGGGTGTTCCCCCAGTTGAAATACGTCAAGTTTGATTGTCTCAAATGCGGAGCAGTTTTGGGTCCTTTCATCCAAGAATCGCATACCGAGGTCAGAATCTCATTTTGTACCAACTGTCAAAGTAAGGGTCCTTTGAAGATCAACTCTGATAAGACATTGTACCGTAATTACCAGAGAATTACCTTGCAGGAATCTCCTGGTTCTGTCCCCGCAGGTAGATTACCGAGACATAGAGAAGTGATTTTGCTAAGCGACCTTGTGGATGTGGCGAAGCCGGGGGAGGAAATAGAGGTCACGGGTATTTACAAGAACAATTACGACGGCAATTTGAATATCAAAACTGGTTTTCCTGTTTTTGCTACAATTATCGAAGCCAATCTGATCAGTAAGAAAGAATTGTCCAACTCCAATGTTAACAGTTTTACTGAAGAGGAAGAGCGTGAATTTAGAAAATTGAGTCAGACGAGAGGTATTATCGATAAGATAATTCAATCGATGGCTCCGTCCATCTATGGCCATAAAGATATAAAAACCGCGGTAGCCTGTTCATTATTCGGAGGAGTTCCCAAAGAAATCAACGGTAAACATTCAATTAGAGGTGATATCAATGTGTTGTTATTGGGAGATCCAGGTACTGCCAAGTCGCAAATATTGAAGTATGTGGAGAAAACTGCCAACAGAGCAGTTTTTGCGACCGGTCAAGGTGCCTCGGCAGTCGGGTTGACTGCTTCAGTGAGACGTGATCCTTTGACCAGTGAATGGACTTTGGAAGGTGGGGCTCTAGTTTTAGCTGATAAAGGTACCTGCCTTATCGATGAATTTGACAAAATGAACGATCAGGACAGAACCTCAATCCATGAAGCTATGGAACAACAGAGTATTTCCATTTCCAAGGCAGGGATAGTCACCACTTTACAAGCACGTTGTGCCATTGTGGCTGCAGCTAATCCCAACGGTGGTAAATACAACAGCACATTGACCTTGACACAGAATGTGGATTTGACTGAACCGATTTTGTCCCGTTTTGATATATTATGTGTGGTTCGAGATCTTGTGAATGAGGTGGCCGACGAGAGATTAGCCAATTTCGTCATAGACTCTCATATCAGATCACACCCCATCAACGATGATCCAAGAGGCAATGAAGATGCCATGGATATGGAAGATAATGAGGGCCAAGCTGAAACTCCGTCAAGAAAAAACATCAACAAGGCCAAAGAACAGGAGATTTCCCCAATCGACCAAGAATTGTTGAGCAAGTATATAGCGTATGCTAGAGCCAAAATCCATCCCAAATTACATCAAATGGACATGGACAAGGTCGCAAAAGTGTATGCCGACTTGAGAAGAGAGAGTATTGCTACCGAGTCGTTCCCTATCACCGTTCGTCATTTGGAAAGTATATTGAGAATCGCCGAACTGTTTGCCAAAATGAGGTTGTCGGACTTTGTCAGTCAGAACGATTTGAATAGATCGATCAAAGTGAGTATCGATAGTTTTGTGGGGGCTCAGAAGGTCACGGTACGTAAGCAATTACAGAGGCTGTTTATGAAGTATACTTTGCCCAGAAGGTCCAATTAAATTATGGATGTGTTTTAAGACGGAACGTCAACTGTTGTATAATAATGTATGAGGTTAAATTTCTCCCCCCCTCACTCTCAAGTGTGGAGGATGCGCATAGTTTCTCACGCGTTATGCTTGACCTAGACAAGTATGTATAAATTGTCACGGGGCATCTGGAAGATTGTCTCAGATGCCCGAGGCCCTACCATCCGGTTGCTAACCTCCAGAACAATAGAGAATATCAAAGAGTGCAAGTTCGTTCCCGAAAGCGACGTTGAAGAACTATGCACTAAGGCGATTGAACTACTAATAGAAGAGGGAAACATACAGCACCTCGATACCCCCATAACGATGTGTGGAGATGTCCACGGGCAGCTACATGATGTTTTGACCCTCTTTCAAACCGGGGGTCCCTGTCCTGATACACGGTATCTATTTTTGGGTGACTTTGTAGATAGAGGGTTCTATTCAGTAGAGACGTTTCTTTTGCTAATGGCGTTGAAGGTACGGTATCCCGACCGGATATTCTTGATCAGGGGCAACCACGAGACCCGTCAGATTACCACCGTATACGGATTTTACGACGAATGTCTAAGAAAATATGGCAGTGTCAATGTGTGGCGATATTGTTGTGAGGTATTCGACTACATTTCCCTTGGAGCGGTAATCGGAGGCGACCAGGGAGTGTTTTGCATTCACGGAGGATTAAGTCCCATGATAAATGATATTGACCAGATAAAGGTCATCAACAGAAAACAGGAGGTACCGCATGAGGGGGCGATGTGTGATCTACTTTGGTCTGACCCTGAAGATGTTGCGGGATGGTCTGTGCTGCCGAGGGGTGCTGGTTTCCTTTTTGGCGTTAATGAGGTGAAAAAATTCAACCATGAAAATAACATATCGTTGATAGCTAGGGCTCATCAGTTGGTAATGGAAGGATATAGAGAGATGTTTGATAAACAGTTGGTCACCGTGTGGTCTGCACCGAATTATTGTTATAGATGCGGGAATATTGCGTCGGTGCTTGCGATCGATGACAATTTGAACCGAGAGTACAAGGTATTCGAGGCTGGGGTAATGGATATAACCACTGTTCCATCCAAAAAGCCTACCACCGATTATTTTATCTAACCCTCGGAACCGGAATGCACTCGCGTATTTCGGGAATTTTCTAATCCGGGAACCTCGTCGTCAATTCCGGCACCTCGAGGCTGAACATGAACGGTGGCACCAATGACGATTTCAATGCATGCAGGGCTGGATAAGTTATTGGTACATACTCATACAGGGTGTTGTACAGGGTATTGTACGTTGTTGCACAGGTTGTTGTACAGGCCTACGAAGACAACGATCAATAGCGGCTCAATGTAACTCTGCGTGCAACTTCATGCACGCGAGACCACCGATTTTGGACTACTCGATACAGAAATCGACACATTCCGGCACAATGGGCAAATGGCCCACGCAGACACCAATTTCGAAGAACATTAATCTTTGCGCTCTATACGTCCACAACAGGTTCTACATCACAAATGGGTTCTACATCCCTGGCCACAATACAAACTCCCCCCTCCCACATAAATAAACGATCAATGTTAATGACTAAATCGTGTAGCAGCGGATTTCTCAGCTTAGTAAAAGTGCCCCAGCCATTATTAATCTCGCGAGTATAAATAGAGCCACTTTTTCGTGAGCCATTCAAAAACAAATTAGCCATGAAGGTAGCTGTTATCTATTACTCCACCTATGGTCACATTAGTACCTTATCGAAAACTGCCATTGAGGTGTTGAAGGCAGAGGGAGTCGAGGCTGAGCTCTTTCAAATTGAAGAGACCATCCCTGACTCGGTGTTGGAGCAAATCCACGCTGCTCCTAAAGACACTAGTGTGCCAGTTATAACAGTTGACAAGTTGACGGAATTCGACGGGTTTTTGATCGGATTGCCTACTCGTTTTGGGACTGTTCCCGGTCAATTCAAGAGCTTCTGGGACGCTACCGGTGGATTGTGGGCCAGCGGTGCGTTGTACGGTAAACCATTTGGGTTATTCGTTTCTTCTGCCAGTGCCGGAGCTCAAGAGGCTACAGTGAGAAATGCCTTATCCAACTTCGTTCACCACGGAATGGTTTACGTGCCATTGGGTTACGGAGCTGCTTTCCCCTTGTTGACTAGTTTTGAAGAAGTCCATGGGGGTTCTCCATGGGGTGCGGGAACGTTCGCTAGTGGTGACGGTTCCAGACAACCAAGTGAATTGGAATTGAACTTGGTGAAAATCCAAACCACTGAGTTCATTAAAATCGCCAAAAAATTGACCAAAACTCCAGAGATCAAAACAGAAGCCAAGGAAGCTCCTAAGGTGGCTAAAGACACCGCCAAGGCTGAATCAGCAGCCAAACCAGCAGCCAGAGAAACTCAACTGAAACCTAGTGTTAAAGAAGACGATTCTTTCTGTTCTAAATGTACCATCATGTAGTTAGTAACGTAACTTGGATCATAAATTAATAGATAAACATACCGATTTCAATCAATTCAGATGAATATCACAAACTTGTATCGTCATCACTAAAAGTCGCTCCAACGTAGTCGAGTCTACTAATTTCCTAGTCTTTTGATTAGTATCCCTAAGTTTTGGTCCGGGGGTCCGGAGAGGACACTTAGTAGACCTCAGATTAGGACCAACGAATAGCTCGCGTTCTCGAGGGGCCGGACTGGTGGGCTCTTTTACCGAAAGGTCTTTTGTAGCGAGCTTTCACAGTCTACTCGGGATCCTGATTTTTCAGTTCGTACACGAGGTTCTCCGCCTAGTCCAGTTCCAGATGGAAACCATACTGGAAATATTTAGAATAAGTGATCTGTGGGTGTACGGGTGTGGTGATCTGTCACGATATACTAAGTCGACTAGTGATCCACCGCTAGGTTTCACTTCGCCTATACTATTGGAAACCAGGAGACCGTTATAAGTAAATGACTTCTGGTACGTTTAATGATTTTAATTCATCTGATTGATGTTTACTGAAATCTTGAATTACGCGAATCTGCGCATTGGCTTTATGGTACGACCTCCGTTAGACGAATTGAATCTACAATACATACCTCCTGGGGGTGAAAAGAAGGGCTGGCCTTCATATGAACGAACTGAAACTGCTGTATCATTACGGCGTCTAGATGTTGACCGTATCAGTTGGAACAAGGAGAGTAAACAAGACGAGATAATAGACGATAGTGAGGAGGAAATTCCCCTTTTATCGAGCGAAATCACCCTACCGAGTCAGAAATTCAGTCAAAGGTTGAGTCAAAGATTGAGCCAAAGGATTCCAGGTCATAACAGCAGCGAAGTGACAGCAGAGGTGCAGAAGTCTCAAAAGTCAGCCCATGAAACAATCGAAACCAGCCAAATATCAGTGGGTTCGAGTCCCAAAACTATTCTGGTACTCAACTCAGGACATGCTCATTCTGAATCCTCTAGTTTTACAGATAACGAGCCAATCAGGAAAGAACAGTCTTCCAATACCACAGAAGAAGCTGAAACTTCCGCTAATAAACCCCCATCCAAATTCAAGCCCAAAATTGGGGGCAAAAAGCTTTCAGATCTACTTCAAGGTAATATCAGAACAGGCTTAAGTCGAAAACTCAAGATTGAGTCCCTTCATAAAATCAAAAAGCCCCCAATCAACCTCAGATAACGATAATGATAACGCGTAACGATGTATATTTATGTACCAGCATATTTGATTTTCTTAGTCTCTCACTGCTGAACGGTTTGAGATTCCTCCTGTGATTGGCTTTGTTGCGGGTGAGATTGCAGTTGTGACTCGGTTTCTACATCTTGTACCTCATCTTCTTTTTCTCCAGGCTCTTTCAACCCGTGATAAAAATTGCTCCATAGATTGCTTACGTTTTCAAAATCTTTCGAGACCTGAATACTATTATTCAAAGACCTATTCAAGGTATTCAAGTTCAAAACGATAGAGTTTATTGTGTTTGAGATTTCTTGGACTAACAAGTCTCTATGTTTTTCAAATTCACTCATACACTTTTGAGATTTGAGAGCGAAGTTAAGTGCGCCCAGCGACTGAGAGTTGTGGTAGGGAATACGGAATCCTAAGGTGGTGTCATGAAAAATCATAGGTTTTACCGTTCACGAACTTATTAATGAAGGGCCTGAATTGTCACTTGTGATAGTGCTTTGTTGAGTTGGTGTGAATATTCGAAACATCGTCATAGCTGCTCTGCGCCGTCTTATTTAAAAGATCCGTCTTCATTTGTAGGAGTTTACCTGCACCGTCTTGCTTTGGTTTCCGGTCAAAGTGATCTACAGTTTTCAGAGAATGTACTTACTCGGCACTTTCCTGCTCGGTGCATTAGCCGGGAAGAGTCAAGACGTGATGTGCCACCAAGATTCAAATTTAATGCCTGGCTTTGCGGTCCATTTTCCAGGCTTGCTGTCTCAACTATCTGTACTCTGCTCTGTAATGCCTGTGCCTCTATTTAATATCTGGCACCTGTGTATACTAAGAATAATTTTCAAATTCACTTGCTCAATGTAGCGTTACCCGATGTCCTTCTCCTCAAATATCTCTGTCAAGAGAACCTTGAACTTGAGTAGACTGAAACATCCTATAGTACATATATTACATAATTTTATTTACTTAAACAAAAACTTGTTGGAGCAGGACAACATTTCTTATTAAGCTTCTTACAACGTTTGAAATAATCTTTCTTTTCATCAAATTTCTTGAAGTTATTTGAATGAGGTAATTCAACCGACGAATTCGAAGAGTTCGACGATGTTGAACTGATTGATTTTTTCTTATTAAGGAACATTTTTGATCAATTTTACTTGGTACTTTTAATGGTTTTTAGTTTTTAGTTTTTTAGGTATTGACGAACAATACACGGTTTTCAGTTGAGTCGTTAATTTGTATCAGTTAATCAGATAATTAAATGATATTCTAATGAATGAATACTTTTGAGTTAATAAACCATAATAAAAAATTTTCGAATAAAAAGTGGAGTGAATTTCAAAATACAGGTGGAAAGCCGAAACTTGTCACTTGTTCTTATAAAGTAAACGTGTTAGATGTAACCTAATACAGCAGTATTAAGACACTGAATAAATAGAACTTGGAATATAAAACAGGAAAATTAACAATTAATTGATATTTTTTTAGGGTGGAAATGTAGAGTATAAATATTTTTCTCAATAAAACATAAAATGTCTCACCTTATTTGGGTGCTTCTATGTCGCACCATATGACTCTGACACGACACTCATTATTACTCGTTAAAAATGGCGACATCCAATGGGTTTCTGCCAGATTACCGCGCAAACATATGCCCCTGGCTGACTCCTATTCGCACCGACAACTGGTGGTACACTATTTTCTACCCTAATAGGCAGGTTTAGTCAAATGTCACCAGATGAGTGGACCGGTACACTGGGGATATTTGCGAAACTGGCTGTTGCGTCATAGCGAACTACCCCAGTTTCTTTCAGTTTAGGTCTTTGTTGCATAGAAGACAATAAAGGAAGTTAGGGGCTCTATGCCGACATCATGACCTCCAGGTGAAACGGAGATTACATGCTTCAGCATCTAAACTAGTATTCCTTTTGTATGAGGGATTTTAGATATGAGAAGACATTGCACATATTGTGAGATGCGCGACATCTGAGCGATTTAAAATTTTTCCCCATACTAAAAATGTCCTACTTAAGGTTATGTAACATGGACATTGTGACAGGCAACCAAAACCCCAGAATATAGCCCTAATTGTTCGGCCAATAGCAATGGCCGAGACTGAATGCTAGGGAAGATCCCTCTAAAGATTAACTTGACCGCAAGATTAGCAAGATGTGTCTGAATTTCAGCTAATGTCTTGCTGGTCATCAACTTTTCCATCTGTTCTGAAATTGTTACCGTTCGGCCACTTGTTTTCTTTTTCGCCACATATTGTTAGGTAAGCTATAGCCTATGCTAGAAATGTAACTAGAACAATCGATAAACAAATTGCTTTCTCCCATATTAGCAGATTCTTGTGTGTAATTTCATTCTACAATGGAGGCTATTGTGAGCAATTGAAGTTTTCTCCAGGTGCAGAAGCGGGAATCACTCTTCAATCACAGCAATCTCTATTTATGGGGTACGAAACATCTAAAACAGGCCTACAGTGACTCTATAGCGGGATTAGGCTGCCAGCCGAATTAGTGCAAAATTCTACTTTGGGAAATTTCTCAGGGTCTGTGGCACGACCTGTATATAATGAGAATATTTAGTTTAAGGGGATAAACAAACTGAGGACGGAACTATGATGTAATGTGCTGGTAATATTTTGTGCAGCAGAGATACTGGTGATAATATATTATTCACTTACCCAATCATCAAATTCATAAAGTATCGGCCGAAGTTTGAAATCAGCCCCACGATCGTTCTGTAGTTGGTCGAAGATCGTTTTGAACATTTCGATGATAGTGACCAATCCTTTCATAAACCCATAATCCTTGGATTTCTCAGCCGAGTAATCGAATAACGTCTTGCTGAAATCGATTAGCTTGATTGTTATTTTATAAGTCTTATTGCCAGTTTCATTAGTACCGTTTACCTTGCCATTATCTATATTTACAGGCCCCCGTTTCATGTCTATGCTTTCGTTTGTGTCGCCGTTGGAAGTCGAATCCGGTTCGTTGTTCTCGTAAATAATCAATATGGAACTACCGTATAATCTGAAGTTGTCTAGATCTTCCACTACTTTGTACAATTTCCCCAATTCCTGGATGATTATCGTGATTTTTTCCATTATGCTGTTAACACTGTCATCGGGATTCAAGAACTTGAACAAGTTTTTCAAAAACTGTAGCTCGTCTAGTTTCCTGCCGTAGTATTTATCGAAGATTTGCCGATTTTTATGGTGCCAAACCTGTAACCCACACAATCTGACCCCCAACCTCCTGCTGGTGCTCCGCTGGCATTTTAACTGCTGCCGTTTGACTTTTTCCGGTGAACTGTTGATGCCGTACTGCCTTGTGCCCATCTTAAGATCTATTATGAAAGGATGTAGATAGCCGTTTGTCAAGTCTTCCATGACAAGATAGCTTCCCGCCTCAGCAGCCACACCATCTGACTCCTCTTCGTTATCAGCCACTATCATGGTCACCAACCCGTAATATTGGGGCACAAACGGCTTTAGTTGGTTGTACTTGACATTTATTAGGTCGTATATTTCGTTTTCCTGGTTTCTCTTTATCAAGTATTTGCCGAACTTGTATATGATTGTATGGCCCCCGATCTTATTGAATTTCCGGATCTTGATCTCTCCTAATGGTATGTCCTCCACATTCGATGTGAGAATTGACCCTGTCAATGTTTTTATATAGGGCATCTTAAAACGTGGAAATTTTTGCGCATCGATGAAGTTATTGATTATATTGGTTATTTTGAACATTTCATTCTGTTTCGATGTGGCCCCCATGAACAGCACTGCTAGCTGCTTTTTGGTGTTATGTCGAAACGATGAGCTTTACGATATCCTCCCCACGATTCAAAACATCCAGGATCGTTTCAATAATCAATATCGGTATCCCTACGTATTCCTTAACGATAAGCCGTTCACATCGAAATTCGTCGATACCGTGACGAGGTACCTATCGCCTGCGGGTGTGTCGGTCGAGTTCGGAACCATCCCTCGCGATCACTGGTCTACCCCCTCTTTTATCGATGACAATGTCGTGAAACGCAATATGGACCTGATGGCACAAAAAGGCGTTGTCTATGGCGATTCCTGGAGCTATCGACACATGTGCCGATGGTATTCGGGGTTTTTCTACCGCCATCCGCTCCTTGACAACTATTCCTACTACTGGCGTCTCGAGCCAGGGGTCAAATTGTTGTGTGACGTGGATTATGATGTATTCCAAGAAATGGCTGCACGCAGCAAGAAGTATGCATTTACCTTGACATTATTTGAATACGCCGACACCATTCCTTCTTTGTGGAGCCGATATCAAGAGTTCAAGAGATCCCATCATTACAATGGACAATTGACCGGCCTCATAGAAGATGGAGACAACTATAATCTTTGTCACTTCTGGTCGAACTTCGAGATAGCCAATTTAGATGTGTTTCGATCTGCGGAATACCAGGCATTTTTCGACTATTTCGACTCCTCAGGGGGCTTTTACTATGAAAGATGGGGAGACGCTCCGATCCACACTCTTTTCGTTGCGTTATATTTAAACAAATCCGATCTATGGCACTTGAGCGATTTCGGATACTTACACGAGCCTTACATGCAATGTCCCTCTGAGGGGACCCGATGCGTGTGTGATCCGGTTTATGATTTCACATTTTCATTCCAAAGCTGCACCAGTCACTTCCAGAGGATCTTAAATGCCGAAACCCAGTAGAGGTTATACAGCTTAAATAACGATTCATAACATTACTACTTAACTCACCAACACATCGAACTCTTCCAAACCCTCCAATTCATCCTGATTGGCGACTCGCCTTAACACCTCCTTCTTACTGCTCTCCTGTATGTGGCCATCTAGAATCAACTCATCCAACACATGATAGGCCTTTTCGAATCCAAAGATGATGTCTAATTCACACACATTACCGTAAACCTTGTCCATTTGCTCGACAAACCGGTGGATTATCTCCAATCCGAGCAACTCGTTGTCGTCGTTGTCCACGCCAATGACAAAGAACAACGACGCATATCGCCGATAGATGATTTTCATATCTTGATATTCGATTATGTTACACATTTTGGCCCTTCTGGAAAGAATCAATGTGGTCAAATCTTTGGTGATTTTCGATTTGGTCTTTTGCGTGGTAGTGGTGTACCACTTGGTCAAACGGACTTTGCCCTGGCGGGACAACAAGATTAAGAACTTGATCGACATGTTTGTTTAATCGAGTGCGAATACTACAGAACTGCCCCAGCATTGCGGCCCACAGAGCGAGACAATAAAAAAACGTGTATTAAAAGGCGTCTTTCGTTAAATGAGTAGTACTGGTCAAAAACCTCAACCGGTCGTCGATCTCTTGACACAATTGAAGCTTCTCCACATCTTTGAAACTCTCAAACTGAATGTTCAAATCACAAAGAAAGTATTTCATATTTTGCCATTGCACTAACTCAAAGTCGTAACCAATGGATACTTTTATAGCATTACCGTAAAGTCTTATTCTTTCTCCGTCATCCAACAATTTTCCTTTGACTTTCAATTCCCATGGGTTCAATTTAGGGAAGTTGGAATGAATGAACAACAAGTCATCTCTCTTGTCTTCATCTTTCAACCTTTCGTTTCGGTAATCATGGACAGGGTTGTACTGGCCCATACCAGTGCCTACGAAGTTAAGATTATGGTTGAAGTACCCCATGGCTTTGAGAAATTTCTTCACTTGGTAAAATTTGCAGTCGAGAGCGATACAGCTGGCCAAGAACGTTTCCTTGTCGCCTTCTCCGTCGCTCCCCTGGGAGAACAATGGGTAATAATGCGAGGGTCCGAATAAATTATAGTACAATGCAAGAATAAGGACGTTCAAGTGGGTTTTCTTGTTCACCATGAGTTGGCCTGATTCGTTGGTGGGATCGGGGATTGCTCCTTGGTACTGGTGAAAAGGGATTTCGAGGTCCGGTAGATGGCTGTAATCGACATTTTCATAGTCATTTTTCAACTCGTTATACCTGGGCAAGAACTTGCTTTTATTTATTTTGATCCCGGCAATTTCGTAAAATGCTGGTGAAGTGGCTCTCTTCCAGAAATCTGGCCACACTATAAGCCCGTGGGAGGTGAAAGGTTCTGATTTGAAAAGATTGTCAGGGTTCTGGGTCGGTGTGTTGTCACTATCCAAAAACAAGATTTTTTCGAACGATGACAACAATAATGCTAATGCTTTATACTGATAACCCCTGAACTCGAACTTCTTAAAGATGTTATCCTCGGGGTCGTATTGCTTCAAGATATGCGGCAACACGATACATTTAGCGTTGTACTGCGGGAACACCTTGAAACATAAGTTGGATTCGAACTCCTCCAAAGTGGGGATCAATACTTCGATGGGCGACTTCGAGCCCAAATCTCTGATCTGCTTGATAGACAACAATGTTAAGAAGTTGAATCTTCCCCCGCCCACAAACACGATTCCGTTCTTCCGGTACATGTTTCTAGGCGCCAGCTTGGGGATATTTTTGATGATGTTACTATGGGATTTCTTCATCAGTTTCAATTCCCGCTCATCAAGCTGCAAGAAGCTGGAAAGGTACTCCTCATTAAAGACAATCCTGTTGTCTTCGCTATCGTCGTCCTTGGAATTGTATCTCGCGTGATAAATCCTCTCCTTCGACGGATAAGTACTCAAATCTACCACCTCCGGCTTATTATCGTGGAAATTCTGGAAGATCTCTTCGAAAAACTCCAACTTCGTCTCAGGCAAGTCTTCAGTGTATTGCTTGATGACCGATATCTTCTTTTCCGTGGACAAAGTCTTGAAGTTATTGATATTCAAGTTCATTTCAGTTTGTTTGGCGGCATTGGTCTCCAGAAACGGTTTGGTCTTTTTCTTGAAAAATTTGGAAAACGACAGGGAGTTGATGACGGAACTCTCAATCTCGATCTCGAACTCATTGTACTTCACCACATTGTACAATATAAGCAAACAACCGCTGAGTATGATCGAAAGTAGTAGCACTCTGTACTTCCTTTTAATTATCATCGTTGGCTCGGATTCGCGCTTCGTCCCAAGACCGTGTTTAATGACAGGCATTTCGCTGATCTCGACTCCGACCGCCCAAAAAAGGGTTTACTGGAGACCGTTACACAACACTTCCTGGCTACAGACCTGCCAATAACCATCGACGGTTTAACCTTGGTCACGTGACCGCGCTCGTGCCCCAGTGCGATCCATTTGAGATGCCATCTCAGAAAAAAAATCAACTATGTCTGATGATGAATTAGATATAACCAAATCGTTGGCCATCAACGCGGATTCGGACTCCGAGTATGAGTCCGACGCCTCTGGCAGTGACGGCGAAGTACAAGATATTATCTCAGATACAGAGGAGCCCCCCAAAAAAAAGCCTAAAGTGCAAAAAGTCGATAATTCCTTCCCTAGTTTAGAGCTTGACGATGACGCCGACGGCAGAAATGAGGACAAGGCCATCGCCAGTTACTTTGCCACCAACAATCCCAACGCCAAGAAGGCTAAGGCTGGGACCTTTGCCAGTTTCGGGTTCTCCAAGACGATTCTTCTGAACATTCACAAGAAAGGGTTCAAACAACCCACTCCCATCCAACGTAAGACCATCCCCTTGATCTTGGATAGCCGAGACGTGGTAGGAATGGCCCGTACCGGGTCAGGTAAGACCGCTGCTTTTACGTTACCGATGGTGGAGAAACTCCGGGCTCATCAAGCTAAAGCTGGCATCAGATCAGTCATTCTCTCTCCTTCCAGAGAGTTGGCCTTGCAGACCTACAGGCAGGTCAAAGAGTTCAGTAACAAGACCGACTTGAGAATAGCGTTGGTGGTTGGAGGTGACTCCTTGGACGACCAGTTCGGAAGCATGATGAATAACCCCGATGTGGTAATCGCTACTCCAGGTAGGTTCATGCACTTGAAGATCGAAATGGATCTCAATTTATCCAACGTGGAATACATCGTTTTTGATGAGGCCGACAGATTGTTTGAATTGGGGTTCGCCGAGCAGTTGAACGAATTGATAGCGTCGTTACCCCCCTCTCGTCAGACGTTGTTGTTCCTGGCTACGTTGCCAAAGTCGTTGGTGGAGTTTGCCAAGGCCGGGTTGACCAACCCCACCTTAGTGCGGTTGGATGCCGAGACCAAGGTCAGCGACCAGTTAGAAATGGCGTTCATCACCACCAAAAGAAACGAGCGTGAGGCAAACCTATTATATCTATTACAAGAAGTCATCAACATGCCTTTACCTGACGAAGCCCAGTTGAGAAAGTACGCTGTCTTAACCAAGAGACAGTTCAGCGACGATGAAGACGAAGAAGAAGAGTCCGACAAGAAGAAGAGAAAGTTCAAGAAGGAAAGATTACCCCCTGCGAATGTGTTGCCGTCTAAACACTCCACCATCATTTTCGTCCCTACCAAGCACCATGTGGAGTATATCACGGTGTTGTTGAAGGACTACGGGTTCTTGGTATCGTTCATCTACGGGACCCTCGACCAGACCGCCAGAAAACAGCAGTTGTACCAGTTCAGGTCGGGATTGACCAGCATTTTAGTGGTGACGGATGTCGCTGCCAGAGGGATCGATATCCCCATTTTGGCCAATGTCATAAATTTCACCCTCCCATCATCATCCAAGATCTTCATCCATAGAGTGGGGAGAACCGCCAGAGCAGGGAACAAAGGGTGGGCGTACTCGATTGTAAATGAAAAAGAGTTGCCCTATTTGCTCGACTTGGAGTTGTTCCTCGGCAAAAAGCTTTTGACCACTGCAGTTTACGAGCATCAGTGTAAATATTTGGAGAGCCAAGGCAAGGAGAAGCTTCCGTTGCTGTACACCAATCGATTGGTCATCGGGTCGGCCCCAAGGAACGATTTGGAGACGTATCAGGAGATTTACGAAGGGTTAATGAAAACTAATTACGACTTACGCACGAACATGGAGGTGGCAGCCAAGGGAGAAAAGTTGTTCTACAGAACGAGACAAGCCGCGTCAGCTGAGAGCGTCAAGCGTTCGAAGGAATTGATCGAAACCGGCAACTGGGACGAGCAGAACCTCTTGTTCGGGCCCAATTTGGAACGGGAAAAGCAAGACTTTCTCGACAAATTGAACAACCGGTACACCAAAGAAACGGTGTTTGAGTTCAATTCCCGTGGCAAGGACCGTGCTGATGATTCCGTGGTGGAATTTATGCACAAACGTCGAAAGCAATTGGCTCCTATCCAAAGAAAGGCCAAAGAGCGGAAGCATTTGATCGAAATGGAAAGACTGGCCGGTTTGAGTCACAGTTTGGAGGACGAGTTGTTCAACAACAACCGTAATAACAACGACACCCCCGACATTGCGGAGGAGGATTTGCAGCATTTCGAAGACGGTGACAAAGCATTAACCTCCAAGTCGTACAAAGATCCCAACTTCTACATGAGCCACTTTGCCCCCACGTCAGATATACAGGATAAGCAGTTGGCGATCAACTCGTCTTTCGCCAATACCGCAGCCAACGCAGCCTTCGACTTGGACACCGACGATAAGATCCAGGTCAATTCCCAAGTATATAAATGGGATTCCAAGAAAGGAAACTACATCAACTCCAGATCAACCGACAAGAAGTATATCATCAGTGAGTCGGGCCAGCGTATTCCTGCCACCTTCAAATCCGGAAGGTTCGAGGAGTGGAGAAGATCCAACCCCAATGTCGGCAATACGGAGTTTAACGGAGATTCCTCGAGTTTGATCAACGGAAAATTCAAACACAAACAGGCCAAAGCTCCTAAATTGCCCGACAAATTCAGAGACGATTACCAAAAACAAAAGAAGAAGGTGGAGTCGGCCGTGGAGGCCGGCAAAAGAGTCAAAGGGTTCAATAAGCCCGGCCAGCAGCAAGAACTTAGGTCTACGGAACAGATTAGAAAACAGAGAAAGATCAAGGAGCAAAGAAGAGCAAAGAACGCCAGACCAACAAAGAGACGTTGATAGCTATATACTATTAGTGGATTTTCTACTATTAATGAATTATTCATCTTCTACTGCCTCTTCCGTAAGGATGGTATCCTCCTCTGCCGTATCCTCCTCTGCCTCTGCCACCGCGCGGTCCACTAGGAGCCCCTGAAGGGCCCGAAGGAGCATTTCTGGGCCCTCTTGGCGCATCGTCTCTTCTATACCCTCCGTTGTATCCCCCACGATAATTGCCTCTGCCACGGCCTCTTCCTCGGCCCCCATAACGGTTGTAGTCGTCATATTCTCTTCTGGGAGGAGGGTGCGAAGGAGGAGGCAAGGGAGGTTTCAGATCGTCGTTTTCTTCGTTCAACTGCTGTGGGTTCAATGGTTGGCCCGGCTGGTCCGAGCCATCGGCCTGGGCGCCTTCCCCGCCCTGGGCGTATTGCTGATAATACTGCTGCCAGGCGGTGATTTGCTCGGGGGTCATTTGCGCTTGCATTTGTTGCATCTGCTGCATGTAGGCCATCATCTGCTGCTGCTGTTGTTGCTGTTGCTGCAACAACTGCTGGGTCTGTTGATGTTGGTTTCTTGGCTCCGCACGTTTGACTTCCATAGGCTTTCCTTTCATGGAAAGATATTTGTTCACACAAACTCGGTCAACGGCGTCGGGGGAGTCGTAAGTGATGAACCCAAACCCTCTGGATCTCCCGGTATCCTTATCGATCATCAATTGACAATCAACAATATGGCCGAATTGCGAGAAGAACTCGTTGAAATCTCTCTCGTTCACCAACGGGTCGATTCCTCCCACGAAGATCTTACCCACCTTATCCTGCTCGTCTCTGGCAATGGCTGTTTTAGGGTCAATCAACTTCCCGTCCAAAATATGATCTTGTTTCAATACCTCGTCCACGGCACGGGGGTCCGCAAACGTCAAAAACCCGAATCCCCTGGATCTTCCGGTGGCAGAATCCCTCATGATGGTGTGATCAATGATCTCACCGTACTTGCTGAAGTAGTCAATCAAGTTCTGTTCGGTGGTATCCCAATTGAGCCCCCCAATGAACATTTTTCCGCTCGATCTACCCAACTGTGATGGAGGCAAAGCCCGGGGGATCGGTGGCATTCCTGGCATGTTAGGCATCGGTGGCATCCCAGGGATATTGGTCCCTGAGCCCGGCACCGAAGCGGAGCTTGCAGCGGTTTTTTCGCCGTCGGTGGCAGAATTCGATGCGGGGGCAGAATTCAATCCGGTGGTGGAATTTGGCCCGGTGTCGTTGGTTGAAGCTGTCGAAGCAGCTGGTTCTGAAGTAGACTCTGAAGGGGCTGGCTCCGCCTTTTCCTCCTTGGTCAGAGTTTCTTCTTTGGTTTCGGGCTCGTCGCCGTAAATGTCCTCAAAAAGGGCCTCGTCGTCATCGAATGTAGACATATTGCTAAACACCTATCTAAAACAGTACAGGGTAGTTATTTATTAGTCAATTTATATAACTTAAACACCTATAAAAGCAAAAGGGAAAAAGTCTGGTGTGCTATTGTGTCGATTCACAAGATGTATTACTCACCACGACTAAAAACCTATGTGAACGATACTTTTGATTGATGGTAGGTGATAATCAAATGATTGTGTTTCGTCGAACTTTTTTTGCGACCTGTGCGACGATGAGCGAGGGCAAAAATTCGATGGGAGGAAATTGCTGCCGGTTTCGCGGGATGGCACGGCGGCAGAGAATTTGGACAGGGGCCAGACAACAGAATCACGACATGCCTCTGTATGCCTCTCTTATGGCCCTCTATTGCTTCTGTGTTGGGTCTTTTAGCTCTCTAGCAGCTCTATTTCCTCTTCTGGCCTTTTCTTTAAGCAGAAATACCCTCGACCTATATTAACTGCACCACCAACCCTCCACAAGTGCCCGCGATGCACCCTTAACCCATCTCTCATCGCAAATTTTCTCATGAAAGACTACTTGATATATTTTGCACAGGCGTATCCCAACTTTAGAAGAGCGGAACTCGAGTCTCTCGCCCACTATCATGGCATAGACATCGATTTACTGGGCCACAGCGAATCCACTCCGTTCGTAATAGTGAAGCTTGAAAACGACGAACAAGCCGCAAAAGTCATGCAAAGATCAGTGTTAAGTAAAGGAATTTACGAGTTGTGGGGCCAAGGTAACACTTTGGAAGAGTTGCACGAGAATGTGAAGGCCAATGACAACGGTAAGATTGAATTCTACAACCAGTCGTCCTTCAAGTTTGATTTCATCGGATATATGGGCAGAAGATCAAACAGGCAGAAACACCAAATGATCGAATCGTTTCAGTTTTTGGCATTCGAAGGACCGGTGTCAATGAAAGATCCCGAGCAGATATACACCATAATAGAGGAATACGAGGCTTTTGGCCGGGAAAAGGCTACTACACCCAAGAAATTATGGTTTGGTAGGCAAATCCAGTTAAGTGCCAGATCCAATCATATCTTGGACAAATACGACTTGAGTACCAGAAAATATATCGGCACCACATCTTTTGATGCCGAATTGGCCCTAGTTACTTGCAATATAGCGGAAGTGGGCCCTAAAAAAATTGTTTACGATCCGTTCAACGGTACTGGATCGTTCTTGGTTGCAGCCTCAAATTACGGCGGTTTGACCATCGGTTCTGATATCGACGTGCGGATACTAAAAGGCAAGGATGGATATAACATCAAGCTGAACTTCAACCAATACAACACCATCACAGAGTTCATAGACATTTTGACGATGGATTTTACCAACAATGCATTCCGCGATGATTTTGTCATTGACACCATCGTGTGCGATCCGCCGTACGGGGTTAGGGAGGGATTGAAAGTATGTGGGGCCAAAGACGAACAAAAGGCCGCGGGAAGAGAAAATGTCATAATCAATGGAGAAAAAGCCCATTTAAGAAGAGATTTCATTCAACCGAAAAAACCCTATGAACTTTCAGACCTATTGGATGATTTGCTCCAGTTTGCCTCCTCAAGATTACCTGTCAACGGCCGGTTGGCCTTTTGGATGCCAACTGCAAACGATGATTTCGAAAATAACCAAATCCCTCAGCACGAAAATTTGGAATTGTTGTACAACATGGAACAGGAATTTAATAAATGGTCAAGAAGGTTGTTGGTGTACGTGAAAAGAGACGCAGACTATAAGGGGGTCACAAAAAACGGTTTGAAAGAACAAAACATCAAAAACTTTCGTGAACGGTATTTCAGAGGGTTTAGTGCAAAAAGCAAATAGCATATATATAATAAAGAGTCTATGACGTCTATAACTTGTAGGATCCTCCGTTACCGGCGTCGGCAATTTCCTGGTTCATTCGAATCGATGCCTCTTGCGCAATGGTCAAGAAAGGTTTTCCCTTGAGATTGAAACAGGTGGTGTTGACTATACATCTTCCGTTACTGTATATCTTCAAGTTTGCATCGCAGAAAAACCATTCTTGTAAGTCAAAGTCGTTGTCATGGAACCAAAGTGAATGGTCCAAACTGATGATTCTATAACCTAAATGCTTCGGTGAGAAGGGGAGATTCAAATTCCGGAAGAACAACGCAAGTCCATTGGTATCTGACAAACAGGCCAAGTCAACGTACTGGTATACCTTCCAAAGTCTCTTGTCCTTGCTGGTTGCTTCATTGATACTTTTATTATCAAACTCGTTGAATTTCATGTAATACCCATGTCTTCTGTCGCCAGCAGCAGTTTCAGGGTTGAAGTCTGGGTTCTTGAATCCCGGAGGCACTGCAATCTTAAAAAAGTTTCTTGTGCAGGGAATTTTGTCAAAAGCATTGATGTCTTTGGCTTCGTATTTGAAAAAGACCGGCAACGGGGTAAATCCGTAACTGTAGGGAACTATTTTGGGATCGGGATTCTTGGCCCATTCTATTTGCCTCTGGTGATTGTTATTATTGGATGTGAATGAAATGATTGCAACTCCAATAACCTCATTGTCCACGTCAACGGCTTCTACTAGTACTTTGGCAAAATTCCTTGACTTCGAGGTCAACTTCAATTTGTATGTCAACGGTTTGTCGATGGGAATAGCTTTGCAAAAATCAAGATGTAAGGAGTGAGGCTCCATGTCACCTGCGATTTGAAAGGCACTGTACAAGCTCTGTGCGACTAGATTGCCGCCGTAACCAGATTTAAGACCATCTACAATACTAAGCAACGGTTTGGTACCGACATAGGTGGTGTCATTGATCCGTTCAAGCTCAAAGCACCCTTGCTGGTTCATTATCGGGAGAAAGGCTGCGAATTCTGAGAATTGGCTAACTTTATTATACCTCGGTTACAGTCAATGAGCATTGAAGTGATCTTATTCATCTTTCCACGACCCCTTTCCACACAACTAGCACGGGAAAGCCTTCAATCAATACAAAGTCTGAAACAATCAAATAATGAAGTCTATAAGTAGTCGCTGCTTTGTGATGAGTTAGTTATCGTGGTTTCTATGGTTTATGAAAATTGCAAAATACATTTTCCAATTTTTCACCCATACAAATCCAATTTTGCCTGCTATGAGCTGATATACCATTGAGGCCCTTATATAAGATCCCTTCTAAACATTTTTGTGTGAAATAAGCAAACATAACTCAAGTCAGCATAGAGTGTCGTGACACTATTGCAGCGGACGACATTGGTGCACTATAAACTTCAACAACGATTGGTAAAATTTTGAGGATGCTTTGATACCCTAAAGATATGACTCTTTTATGCTGAGCATCTACTTGCATTACTAAAACGGCAGAACCATTTACTGCTACACTCCATTACCAGTTGGCGACGGTGCTAATAAAAACTTTTAATTGGCTTATCAGCCAATTTACATGAATTCGGAGTTAGCAGATGCTCTAGTGGCGCAGAGGTTAGCGCTTCGTGCTTATAGCCGTTTGACTGACGAACAGGTTATACCTAAAGTCACGGTCGTGTGAGGAACGCGACGGTCGTGGGTTCAAACCCCTCCTGGAGCATTTGTCCTTTTTTTTTCAAAATTTGATTTTGACGTGATAAATCTTTATAATCAAAACAATAAGTCACAGTGCTATCTTTGAACCATCGAACACACCACTGTGTCTAAAAGGTACCTTCCCAAGGTGTATGAAGTTGGGCCCTGACATAATAAAGCCTCTCAACCGATCTCATCACTGCGAAAAAATTCAACTCATCTCTTCACAGTATGGCAGAAAAGGTCAGATACTACTTGGAACAGTCAGTTCCGGAATTGGAAGACCTTCAGAACAAGGGCTTGTTTGAAAAACAAGAAATAACCATGATTATGAGAAGAAGAACAGATTTCGAACACAGAATCCAGGGAAGAGGCTCAAGCACTAGAGATTTTCTCAAGTATGCCGAATTTGAAAGTAACTTGGAAAAGTTAAGGAAGAAGAGGTACACCAGATTAAGCAAAGTGGGGTTAATTGACATAAAACCAAGTATCAGTGACTGGGCTGGAGTGAGAAGAATTTTGTTTATCTATCAAAGAGGGACTTTCAAATATCCCAGTAACTTGCAGTTATGGGCTGAATACTTGAATTTTGCCAAAGAGAACGGGGCTATAAAGGTAATTTACAAGATTTACTCCAAATTGTTACAGTTGCAGCCAAGAAATACCGATGCATGGTTGTCGGCCGCCAAATACGAATTTGAAGTGAACAATAATGCCAAAGGTTCGAGAGTTTTATTTCAAAGAAGTTTGCGGTTAAATCCCGAATCAAAGGAGTTGTGGTTGAACTACTTTCAATTCGAATTGACGTATATCTCGAAATTGTTAACCAGAAGAAAGGTTTTGGGCTTGATCACAGACTCACAACAAATGGGCCAGCTAGATCAGGAGAAGACAGAATATGAGAATAAATTAAAGGATGATGAAATCAGCAATGATTTAGACGACGATCAAATAGCTTTACCAACGGAAGACTTGAGAGACGAGTTGAATAATTTACCCGAAGTGGATATGAACATGTTGGGTAATCCGGAAACAAATCCTGCATTGAAAGGAGACGTAGCGTTGGCAATTTTCGACAACTGTTTACTTCAATTGACAAACGACAAAACAGTCAATTTGAACGATGCCAAAAAATTCAATTTGATTGAAAAGTTCCTAAGAATTGTCGACAACTTTGACGATTTGAACCAGGATTACTTATATTTGCATATCCTAAATTATTTGCAAAATACTGAACCAGAGAACCCTAAGACAATTTTGATCGACATAACGTTGCCTATCAGGAATTTACAAGTTACCGGGAAGAATTTTGCAGACAATTTACAATTGTCGGTCAACAAATTTCTCGCCTATAAATCAAAATCTAAGGAACACCAGTTAACAAGCGATTTCATCAAGTTTCTCAACAATTTCATCACTAGTGAGTCTACCAAGACTAACGATCTATTGAGGGCAATCATTAAGAAATGTCAATTATAATAGGCAAGAATAATGTACATTGAGCTAATCTCTCTTCGAGAACCCTGATTCTTGGTCGAGTGGACTGAACTTCTTGGAATACTTCAGACTGATGAAATTGTAACTAAAGGCCAAAGTGATGGCCGAAGATGCCAATCCAATGATGATGAAGTAGACAATGAGTGATGAATAGGAAACCCCAATTGCATTTGGGGGCAATTTATAAAACCCATCAACGAAGGGAAGTTTTCCATATACATTATTGATGGAGTTGGTGGGGGAAAGCTCAAGCCACCTGACAGCCAAATTCAAAGTCAACTCATTCCCGATGACTACTCTTGTGCTGTTAGTACTGGAACCATAAGCCACAGCGCTGATAATAGAATATTGATCCACGTCGGAGAATGCAGGTTTAGTGAAGATCACATTCATCGACTGATCTATATCCAAATGACTATCGTGGATTTCGCCTCTGAAATTGAATGTGAGGGGTATATAAGCCCCGCCTTTCTCCAAGTAGTTGGCCTCGGTGCTCACAGGGATCCTGCAACTAAATGGAGCATCTTCGTGAATGTATAACTGAAACAAATGGTACAACTCGTCGGAAAATGTGATTGTGCAGTTTCTGTCTTCTGTGACTCCGTATTCGAATGTTAAAGGCTTACCTGTCTCTTTACAAGTTGGAAACGGAATATAAACGATTCTATCTTGGGCATCGAATTTGTGTTCACCATTATCGATATTTCTTGCTATACAGTCCATGAAGACTTCTTGGCCATAAACATAGGGTTCTATGGTAGGTATGTCACCGTTCTTGGTCAATGGGAAGAATTGGCTGGCCGCAACCGCCGTTACCAAATATAGTAATCCTAGTATCATGTTGTCAACTTGGTGCGATTTGTTTCAGACCGCGAATGCGGTCATAGTGGAATCCAGGCCCGCGTAGAAGACAAGCGTTGAACTCACATAGGGCTGACACAAAATAATCGTTATATTCATTAATCTAATATACACTAACCTTGAGAGCACCATCCCATCTGCACAAAGAATTCGTAAATTTTGGAAGCTTTGTTAACGTCAATCTTTAGAATTTGTCTAGCATCTTTCTTCTTCAAGATTCCGTTACTTTTGATTGCCTCTTTCATTAGTTGATTCTTTATTGCTAAATAGGGCTTGGGCAAGATTCTCAAGGTCGAACATAATTGTTTCTCTTCATTTGATAGTAGCTCAAAGTCTGTTGCATGGCTAATGTCTAATGGAGCTCTTACGTTACCTAATTTGGGTTTGAAAGTTTCTGGGGGAGGGGAGTAATTCCTATTCAGATAGGAGTTGAATGCGGGAACCGATCCATTGGATCCGTTCATATGCCTACCTGCATTCGATCCATTGCCCATCCTCTGATAATGGGCGGATTTAATTAGTTTATCTTTCTCGAATTTATTTCCATCTTCAATTAACGTGATACCATTCCTTCTCCAATACTGCAACTGTTGAATTCTGATCCTGCACTTAAGCTCCGTCAATATATCCTTGGAAAAGTTGTCGAAATCTTTCGGGGTCAAGATCTTGATAAATGCATTTATCTTCTTCTGTAGTTCTTTCTCCTCCTTGGATTTTCTTTTATCGTTAGCAATGTTCTTTCTATAATCTAAAAGATTGTTCAAAATAAGCACTCTCTTTCTTTCAGCCCTAGTGGTTAATCGAGAATTGTAAATGGACAACACAGTTAATTTCAACTCGATATCCTGGGCAGAGTCGTCGGGATCGAATATCATATCTTTCACTGAATGCTCAGCTTCATTCTCGACTTCATGGTCAAATTCCAATCTTCCCGGCATATAACCTTGGATCTCATGGCATAACGGTACCGAACTCACGGTCTTCTGTTTTGGTGGCGGTAATGGTAGATTCTTTCTATTTTCCAATCGTTGCTTACGTTGCTTCAAGAATACTAATGGCTCAATCTCGCCAAAATCTTTATCCATCTCAGGTAGTGGGTAATCCTTAGAATTGAGATAGATTTCCTCGTAATGTTTACTGACTTCATCTTTAAACCTGTTACCTATATGGTCGCTGATGTCGGCCCAATTACCCAAGCCGAACGTTTCGCACCCTTGAATCAATAGTAGCTCTTCGTCAGCTCCCCATTCCTTATCAAATATTGGGTATGTATTTTGTTCGATGATCTGATAATCGTGCCATGGTTTATGTTCGTTACTACTACTACCAGATGCAAAACAGGGCACACATAAATCGTAATCGGCGCATATAGCACATTTTATTCTTATTCTGTTTGTGCAGTCTGCTGAACATACATCGCAATGATACAAACGATTTTTATTCTCCATGACTGGATTGATTGATTGAAGCCAATGTGTTTTACTGCGTTTGATATCTATTAGGTTTATCGCGCTTCTGTTGCGAATGAGCGTCACGTGACTTTTGGCTAGGAACCTCAGGTTGATAGTGGACTAGAAGAGGCGTTCAGGGAGTGCAAAGCATAAGCAGAGATGTGGGAATTTCTGTCAACGAGAAGTAGCCAGACTGACGATTTATACATAATATCGGCCTCGCACCCCTCCAGCACCAGGCTCGGTAATTTTACTGCCAACCCTCGCCAATTGGAAAGTCGACATGATATTTTTGTCTCGAAAAGCAGTCACGATCGTCATGTGACTCGCAAACAAAAATTTTTCATTTTTTCTGCAGGACTATTCAAAGTATTGAGAAGATTGAAAACCTCAGAAAACTTTTTCATATTATAGGAATAATTAAAAATGGTATGTTGAATCAAAAGAACAGATAAAGGAAAGAACAGGGTTGTTCCAAGGAACGAGACATATGAATGATCATGAAGTGATATAAGAAATCTATGTGAATCAGAGGCGCAAGATCAGGTTATAAACAGACGAAAAAGCATTTATCGACATAACGAAATTGAAGCACAAACTGCCGAATAATACTCGCATCGAACACCTTTGCATCCTTTGACTACTATCCTGGTGACATTTAATTTATACTAACATATCTAGGCTCGTGTTAGAACTAAAACTGTCAAAAGAGCTTCAAAAGTTTTAATCGAAAGATTCTACCCAAAATTGACTTTGGATTTCGAAACCAACAAAAGATTAGCCGATGAAATCGCTGTTATCCAATCAAAAAGATTAAGAAACAAAATCGCTGGTTACACCACCCACTTAATGAAAAGAATTCAGAAAGGACCAGTTAGAGGTATTTCATTCAAATTACAAGAAGAAGAAAGAGAAAGAAAAGATCAATACGTTCCAGAAATTTCTGCTTTAGATTTATCTCACACCAACGGCCAATTAGAAGTTGATTCAGAAACTGCTGATTTAGTCAAATCATTAGGTTTCAAATTACCAATCCAAACTGTCTCAATTTCTTCTCAAAGAGGTCCAAGAAGATTTGCTAAAAAAAATTAGGTTACTAATGTAATTATAATATAAATCATGTATTATTTTGCTTACTCTCGCGATTTCTACAGGTTGGTTGTTTGTCTAAATCTAGTCGCTCCATCAGATTTTTTTGATATTCTCTAACAATTCCGTTGCTTTGAATTGCAATAATCTGAACTTGTCGAGAATTCTTGTATTGAATTGGTCAATTGAATGACAGTAATATTCGATTAAAACATTCAAGTGCTTGAAATGCTTGAACAAGTAGTATCTTCGAACGATCAATTGATTCTTCAAAAACTCCAATCTGGAAATCAACTTATTGCTGTATTTAACCCAGTTGATGAAAGATAGATTTGAAGGAACTTTATATGCGTTCAATAGGCTTAGAATCGATTCGTCAGTATCGACAACCTCTGGGGAGGGATCTGAATAAACCTCGTGTTTTAGCGGAGATCCATTGCGTTTAGCTCTTTTGGGTTCCATATCTTCTTTCTCAAGGAGATGTTTAGGTGCCAATTTTGGAATAGAACAGAGGGAATTTGCGTAGGGTGTCCCAAAGGGCGTCAATACCCTCGGTGCCAACTTGATAGCATTTATTTTTTCCATATCATTTCCCCCATTGTTGGCATCAATCTTATCGGATCTCGAATACAAATTTTCTTTGTCGTGGGTTCCGTCTTTAAGTGGCGACGACTTAATGATAGTAGAATCGAACTCTGAATTGTGTATCACTGTACCCCTCTGAGTTGTTTTCGGTGTCGATGTGATCATAATTAGTAAGGCTTTGATAACGACTCTGTTTTGTGGATTTCGCAGCCAAATGTTAAATGCGAACAGCTGTTGCAAAAATCACTACAAAACTACAAAAGCAAAAACGAAACCAATAGATATATTTACATGGGAATTCGTAACTCCATACCATTAAAACTACAAAGATCATTGATCGAATAAATAACTTAATCTTCACCTACCATTATACTAGCATCGAAATACAAACTGGGGTTGAAAGCTTGAATTTTTGCTGATTTACATTTACCATCGAGTAATAATTCACTCATGATTTTACCAGAACCTGGTGCATTGTTGATACCCCAACAAGAATGTCCCGAACATAAAAATAAGTTGTCGACATTCGTTTCTCCAATCAAAGGCCCTGACGAAGTAGGAACGTCCAAAACCGGTAAATAACAAGCTTGTTTTTTCAAAATGTGACCTTTTCTTAAATTGGGGGAAAATTTGGCAACTTGATTAAAAAGTTCATCACATTTAGTTGTTACCACTTCAACATCGTCGGTGGTTTCGGGAACATCAACCGTCGAGTCACCTTCACCGCAAACGTAAACTTCATCCAGACGAGCGTATATCTCGGGAGATATGTAGCGGTCGGAATCTGTTTTAAATTCGGTGAAGATTGCGTAGGGGCTGACAGGTTGATCTTTGAAAGGAGCAATAGTAATTGAATGAGCTCTTAATCCGCTTATTGGACAATCGGGCAAGATTTTCGAAGTCCACGGTCCAACAGTCATAACAATTTGATCCCCAATTAAGTCGATCACTTTAGGTTCGCCATTTTTTGATTGTGAGGTGGGTTGATATTTGACACCGATGGCAGAATCCGATTCTACCGAATATATGATTTCATCGACTTTACCCAAAATCAATTCCAAAGATCCATTACTTAATTCCACGGCTTTTTTTAGAATGAAGTTGGTGAATTTGTAAGGGTGGACTTGTGCAGTAGTATCAGTTGATCCCAATGTGGAACAATTATTAATAAGAGCAGAATTAATCCAATTCAAGTCATTTGGTAAGATACTCTTAGAATTGTTCGCTTTGTTTTTCATTTCCTTCTTGTTTTCGCTTCTTCTGCTATACTTTTTTTGGGGTTCCGAGCTTAAGGAGCTTGAGCTGTCAAAGGAACTTTTGGAATTGGTGGAATTCTGAGAAACGGAATTTGAAACTGACGACGATTCCATACTGGATGCAGTTTCCAATTTGGTATCCAAACTTTGCTGCTCGTCATCGCTAATCAAGACCTCTTCTCCAACCCCACTTATATCACCTTCCAAGGAAACGGTGGTTAATCTTCGATAGCCCCACTCCTTAGCTCCGTCGTATTTGTCAGCCAATTCCTGGTGCAAATTGAACGATAACGGCACAATCTGGGACGGGAACGCCCATACAGCTAGCAAACCCCCCGCTTTCCCCGATGCACCCCCCGCGATTCTTTTGCTTTCGATTAATGTGATATGATATTTGTCACTATCATACTTGGGATGAGTTATTATGAAGTACGCTGTACACACCCCGATAATCCCAGCTCCCACTATAATGATGTGTTTCTTGCCTTCTGCTTTCCCTGAAGGAGTTGAGTTGAATTTTAAGTAGTCCATGTCTAATCTTTGGTTATTACAGCCCAATGATCCTGTTTATTGAAGAAAATACAAGGATAACAATAAAAACGGGAAATATTCACTTTTTGAGGTAGGAACAAAATCTCAAAAAAAAATCATTCCACTTTATTGATTACACTTTCAGTGCAAAGAACTACTTTTGGTGCACAGAATTTTGACCAAACTAGCGAGGCAGAAGAGGGGAAGAAAAGGCTGCGGCTAAGAGGGAAGATATTCTTAAATATGTACGATTCGTTCATATAATGTCAACCAAATTGGGCATACCTAAGCCTGGGGCGTGCACGTGATAGTTTCAAGTGAGGGGCCGGACACAACGCCGATGAGAATGATAGCAGTCACGCCCCGAAAGTTACCCTGGTTGAGGGTTTTTGGTGTCAGGGCCAGCTCAAGGCACTGTGGATGCGAACAACCTGGCCTAAGGCACTCTGGATGCTAAGTAAATCTAAGGCAATTTGGGTTTGATGGCGAACGTAAACAATTTCTTCAATTTCACCATGATGATGGTCATTATCATTAAAATCATTGTCATTATCAACTTTTCATTCTTCATCCAGAGATCATGGTCCAAGAATTTGACCAACTGTTTTTCTTTTTCGATGATGTACTTTTCAAGGGGATTGAGCTTCTCCACCCAAAGTGGTTCGCTCGTTTTATAATTGTGATTAAGCTCCACCTCAAAATCTCTTCTTTCGTCGTTTATGATCTTGTTGAAAATGGCATACTGAGAAGGGTCCGCTTCCATCACCCCTTCGGGCAAAGGAGTGATTTCCACCATCTTGCTGGACGTTAGTATTATCAGGTAATGTGGTGATGGCAATTTCCTTATAATACGTCTTATGAACTCGTCATTCTTAAATATCTGATCTGATCTTATGAACGGATCGTCTTCGTTTAGCTCGCTGAATTTGATGTAGATGACTTTCGTTCTGGAATCAATGTAACTAATGCTATTTTCATCCTCGACGTTGGCATTCAAAACCTCTGCTTGGCAGTTGTTTATTATATAACTCTTAATAAATTCCAAATCGATTACCCCATTAATAAATGGTATGCCCAAGTCAGTGGAGGCGATTTTCAAGTATTTGGTCAAAAACGGCCAATTGGACATTTTCTCGTCGTTTAAATCGCTGTATCTCAACCCGGGGATGTCCAAAACTATATATTCGTCAGAGGAACATTGGGTAATAAGTTGTTTCAACATGTTGGTAACATCGTCGAGATTTTGTCTCTTGAATATATCTGGCACAGTCAGCCGCAACCCCTTGACAAGCTTGTGCGACGCCACCACCAACGGCACAGAGTGGAACCCAAAAGTGGCCAAGAAGAAGCTGATCAACACTATGAGTCTATTCATGATGGATCACAATTTCGCATCGCGTTTCAGATGGTGTTTCAGATTTTGCCCATGAACCCTATATAAGAAACTCGTTATCTCTTGCAATGGGCAATGAACTTGCTTTTTATGTGGCTAGCTACTGCATGGTCAGTGTATGTTACGAAATATCAAGTAGTCACTGTATATCTACAATACTATGTTCCAGCACAGGGGTTCACCCGTCCTGATCTTCCCTCCCCGACCTTTGACCCCGGACCTGCTGCCACCGACTCCCTGGCTATTACTTACACAGGCCAGTACCCATTCAACAAAACCTACAGCGACGAGATATTAGCTCTACACAACACCAAAAGACTGTTGCATGGTAGTCAGCCAATGACATGGAACACATCGTTGTTCGAGTATGCATCTCGATTTGCAGCTGATTATGACTGCTCAGGGACTTTGAAACACAGTGGCGGCCATTACGGCGAAAATTTAGCTCTCGGATTTTCCGTTGAAGGGGCCATTGATGCCTGGTACAACGAGGGGGCTACCTACAACTACCAAACCCACGATCAGTACAACCACTTCACACAATTGATTTGGAACAGTTCCAGCCAACTAGGCTGTGCAACCAAGTACTGTAATGCCGTTTGGAACAATTATATCGTGTGTTCCTATTACCTTCAGGGCAATGTTATTGGACAGAGCGCATGGAATGTATTTCCGTCTTTGTATTAAACTAATATAAGCTCTTCTAATCTGTGGTAGTCTTTGTAAAAACCCTTGAAAAGCTTGGTCAACTTGATGATATCGAAAGTTCCCCCGGTTTCCCTGATGGAGTGCATGGACAATTGGGGATTACCCAAATCCAAAGTTCTGATTCCGAGCTTGGAGGCCAATAAGGGACCGATGGTGGAACCGCATGGAGCGTCGTTTTTGACCACAAAAAGCTGAAGTGGGATTTTGTATGTTTCACCGATGTTCTTGAGCAAGACAATTCCGGGAGAGTTGGTGGAGTAGCGTTGGTTGGCATTGATTTTGAGCACAGGTCCTTTGTTCAACTCCGGCTTGTTTTTGATCTCGTAGTACGAGGTGTAGTTGGGATTGACACCATGTGCCATGTCCGACGAAAGTAAGAACGATTTCGACATCGACTGGAAGAATTTCGTCGACAATCTGGCCAAAATATCGGGCAAGAATGACGAGTCGGCACCTTGAGCAGACTTGGAACCGATTTCCTCATGATCGAACAACGAAACCAAGTTGATGCCTCGGGATTCCTTCAAATTTTCCACGCTTTCGATTATTCCTCGGGTAGCGGTGAAACAGGTGACCAAGTTATCCAATCGTGGAGAAAAGATAAACTCGTCGTTGATACCACCGATGACCGATTTCTGAGTGTCGTATAACAATAACTCAAAATCCTCGATTTGGCCGACCTCAACCAGCAATTCCTTGGCTATCAAGTCAATTAAGGACTTGTTGTGTCTTGTTATCACTGATTTGATCGATTCGAATTCCTCGGGTTTGATCTCGGGTTTGCATTGATGGTCCTCTTCGTCTTCGCCGGTGTGCACTTGTCCAGCGATTGGAACCATCTTGTCTTCTTTGTTGAACTCCAATTTGCCGCTTAGTTCACGGGCAAAATGGATGGCCAATGTGGGGATTCTAAGTAGTGGCTTATCGATCTTGATCAACTTACTCACAAACTTATCGCCTTCCTTGACCATGACTCTTCCAGCAATACTTAAGTCTCTGTCGAACCAGGTTGCGGCCAACACCCCTCCGTAAGTCTCAACACCAATTTGGATGTATCCTTCGTTGGTTCTGTCACTCACAGGCTTGATTCGGAAACATGGGGAGTCAGTGTGTCCCCCGACGATGGCAAAACCGTCTCCCGGCTGGTACTGGCCACCCACGGTGAAAGCAATTATGGAACTGCTGTTTCTGGTGGTAAAATATTTGCCATTGGGCGATAAAGTAGTGATGTCCCAGTTGTCCCTTTCTCTCAACTCTTTGAACCCCAGTTGGGTCAATTGTTGCTTCAGGTTGTCAACCGCGTGGTAAGGGGTTGGCGAGGCATTGACATAGTCCACAAATGCTGCTGCGTATTCAAGGTCTTCAGTTTTGGTCATAATCGAGGTGATAGTTCAATGGGGCAATTTTTGGCCTTTTGATCGAAGGGCTCGATGCGATCGTGAATCGTAAATTTAACTATATGCAATCTGAAAAATTGGGGTTACAAAAAGATGTGGATTTGCTCCTCGGCTTCAATGTCGGTATCTCCAATCTTCCCATTAATGTCTAGATCCTCATCATCAAAATTGACTCGTGCCTTGGAAAGGTCGGTAGTCGACTCATCGATGTTTTGGACTTTTAGGTAATAGGCCAAGAGCGAGTTGATGGCAGTATTGGCACTGACTTTGACTGCAATCTTCTTGCCGTCTTTACCCTTGAGGGAGATGGTGAAGTAATTATCTCGATTAGAAGCGACTGAAGCATCATCGTTGATCAAGTCAATGAAATCAGGCCCTCCTTCACTGGACAGTTGCCCGGCAAACGCTGGTTCATCGAACTCATCATAGATCTCTAGCTCATCTTCGACAGAATCAGCTACACCCACCTCGAATTCCTCCTCGTAGACGGGCATTTTAAGCTCGGCATATAGTTGCAATGCCTCATCAGCACACGACTTGGGCACCAATAGCACTTTCAACAACGTGTAACCGACGTTTTCAACATAAAACATGTCCTCCGGCTGTGGGGGTGGGATTCGAAGGGAGCTGGGCTTCAATATCGGCGATATCTCTGTTTTTCCGGTAATCCAAAAGAACGTATAATCTCCAGAAGTATCACTCGATAATATCAGCCCCATCTTCTGATAGTGGTGCACAATGGCCTTTAATATCAAGCCGAAGGGTTTTGTTCCTTTGGTCTTAAAGTGATTGGGCTTGGCCCCCTCGATCTTTGGAATAACTTGGAGCAAATATGCTCTGTCTCGTTCATTGGCATCGGTGAATGCGTATCCATTGGGAGTGGCTTCTCTTTGTTTTTGCTTGATGTCTTTAATAGAGCTCAACAAATCCTTGGTTATCTCATCATCCTCATCGTCGTCGTCCTCATCAGTCAGTACCTGTGAGGGAGGGGACACATAACTGATGGTTTCGGGCCCTTTTTGGTGCTGGTCCGGCAGTTCGTCTACGAGAATGATCTCCTCTACCTTAGGTCTCGTCAGTGTGGGTGTGAGTCTCTCTCCAGCGACAGATGTTGTTTGTGGAGTGTGATCCCCAGAAATAACATCCCCGCTGTCGTATGGGGAAGTCTTCGATTTATCGGGCCTTTTCTTTCTTTTTTTCTTCTTCTTGTCTCTATCTCTTTCAGCTAACGAAAAGAAGTCATCATAATCGTCCACAATCCGTTTCTTCTTCTTGGGGGTGGTATTAGGACTGTCTTTATCAGGCAAACTGCCACTCATTGTCTCACAGATCCTCAAAATTTCGCGATTGTTTATCATGCCAGACCAAGTGAACCCTGTGAGGTCCATAAAGGACTTGACGTTGAAGGCCCGGTTCACCTTCAACTACGGCCCCAACGAAGATTTCTTTCAGGAGTCCATTGACTATATGAGGTATTGGCACGACAAGCTCTTTTATATCGAAGAGGCGAGCTTCAAGCAATCGGTGGAATCGAAGAAATTGAACGTAGTGGAACTAGCGGCGGGAGATGAGAGCATATACCCGGATGTAGAAATCAACAAAGTCGAAAAACCTCAATTGATTCACGATTTGGGCTTAGATAGGTCGATTGTCGTTGGAAACGGTAGCGAGGACTCGAATATAGGCTTTAGCCAAGGTTTCAATAAATGTGATAGATTACTTAATATCCTAAATTGTGGGGGTTGCGTAACATCGTTGAAATGGTTACCAGGAAGTACTCACAAGTCGATATTAGCGGTGTCAGTCATAACCGGTGACGACCTAGTGGGGTCAGAGGAGTTGAGCATCTTTTATCAGAATGGGGGCAGAACGTTGAAAAGCTGTTTACAGATTTGGGAGGTGGAAAACGACACCTCAGCCACGCTTTTGAAGATTCTAGATACCTCAAAATATGGTGCTTGCACTGACATCCTCTGGGTTCCCAATGCCTATTCAGAAATCCTAGGAGTTGTAGCGGGTGTGTTTAAAGATGGAAGAGTGCATTTTTTCAAGTTGGACCGAACACCCCAGTTCGGGATTGTCAACAGGTCCTCGTTATCGTACGAAGTACCAGGACAACACAGGATTGACGGGATAACGTCGTTTGATTTTCTACTGAACGACAGAATCATTGTGGGGACGATAAATGGCTTTATAGCGGAATTCATTCTTCCCAATTACCAACCTGAACACCGCATCAATGGCGAAGATGACGTTTCTGTCCCCTCCTTCATCCATTCTATCACCGATGGCCCAATCCTGTTCGTTACCGTTGCTAACCCTGCTGCGCAAAAGTATGTCATAAGCGTCAATACCTACGGGCCTCAAAGCTGGACCCTAGATTACGATAATCTCATCACCAAAATGATTGAAAACTTCACAACTTTGGTGAAACCTAAATTAAACTCGTATTTGAATGTGATTTTGTGCAACGATTCCTTGGATTGTGCCCTGTTCTCCATACTAAGACACACAAACGAAAAGCCCACGCAAATCTTGAAAGTCGACGGGATTGTCAGCAATATGGCATCTTCGACAATTCTAAGACATCCATTGATCCTAATAGCCACTAGCTACGGCGAATTGTATGTGGTGAACATCGCCAGAAGGATCTTGCATGCCTCCAAGACATCGTCCAAATCGTTGGTCCCCTTGAAATTGTGGAAAATTATCTATAAAGGCCCTAGAGAATTTATCTTCGATGGGAATTATGAGGTTGCAAAAGTCGATAGATCCAATGAAATCAGTCCCAGTCCCATGGAAGTGAATGTCGGCAGTGTTGACTGGAACGAAACCATCGATAATTGCTCCATGTACGCGGCTGCAACTCATGGGGGGTTGCTCATACTCGAGAAGTTGGACAGCTAGCTGGTGCACTAGGACGACCGCTGAAAAGATCTGCGGGCGCTGAAAAGGCCCGGTTGCGATATAGATTTGTATATTATGTACTAGTATTTGGGGAAATCGCGATCTATATGTTCACTCCATTGGTTTAAGCCTCCTATTATATCCTTCACATCGGTGAACCCGTGTTTTTCCAAGATGGTCCGTGCTGCAATTTGAGAGTCATTGCCGTATCTACACACCACGAAGCATTTATCGTCCTTGGTGTATCCTTGAGGGATATACTCGTCCAACAGTTCTTTCTTGAGGAACTCAGACCCCCAAGGGATATTGACCGAGTTGGGAAGTGAGATTATTTCAAACTGCTCCTTGGGTCGCACGTCGATCAACAAGTGTTTGCCTTTTCTTTTTTGATTGTACCCCTGTACGGTGATCCTGTGTTCAGGATCAAGCAAGTAGGGATCACTTCTGCCACAGAATACATGATAATCGAGGCCACTAGACTCTATCAATTCTTTGGTGATGGTTGGGTTCGAGCCGCAAACTTTACAGTCCTTCTGCCTATTTCTCATTTTGAACATCCGAAATTGGTTCTGGAACCCAAAGTAGGCTCCCATGAACGGTTTGAACTCTGTGTAATGGCCTATCAAGACTTTAATGGTTTCCATGGCCATGTTTAATCCTATTATACCAATTGCAGGGCCAACAACCCCGCCGTCTTGGCACGAAGTCACGGAGTCAGCAGCTGGGGGTTTGGGGTGAAAACATCTATAACAAGGGCCTTCGTTGTCGTAGTTCAAAACCGTCCATTGGCCGTCAGTTTTGAGACCGGAGCCGCTGATGACCGTCTTCCCCAATAGAACCGCCACATCGTTGATCAAATACCTCACGGCCGGAGCATCAGTGCAATCGAGTATCAAATCAAACGGTTCCAAAATTGCAAATGCATTATTGTTCACCAACCGGGTGGGAAAGGTGGTGATTTTCACGTGGGGGTTCAATCTGGTGAGGTATTGCTTTGCGGAGTCACATTTGTACAACCCCACGTTGTCGGTGGTGTGCAAAACTTGACGATGCAAGTTACTCACATCCACTACATCATTGTCCACAATCCCTAATTCTCCAACCCCCGCGGCTGCAAGGTAAAGCAAAGCCGGACACCCGAGGCCTCCGGCACCTATCACCAAAATCTTAGACTTCTTAAGTTTTATTTGCGAGTTTAGTGCCCCAAATCCCGGAACTATCATTTGTCTGCCATATCTCTTGTACTCATCTAGCGATAGAATACGTTGGCTATCGAGTTCTGTGACCTCTTGAGACCGTCTAAGACTGGCATTTTCCACTTCCAACGCCTTAATTCTCTCTATAAGGTCGTCTCTAGACAAGCTGTCCATCTTCCACCAATTCACCTAAATCAGAAGATGGGAATATTTGAGATCAGATGAGTGCGGATCAGGTGAAGCATGTATTGACTATACGATTTTTTGCTTGACAAAGAAAGATTTCAAGTGGTTCAATTGGTAGTAGCAGGTACCAACCAACACTATTAACTGAATGATAGTCCATCTGATGACTCTAGAGTTGGTCAATTCCGATTGGTTTCTGAAAGCAGCTTCTCTCTCTCTTATTTGTTCTTGTTCAAAGTTGATTTGTTCCAATTTCTTGTTCAAGTTTCTGATTCTGGAGGTCAAGACATCGACTTGGTTGGTTGACTTGGAGTCGATGTAGTCGTGGGCTGATCCAATGGCGATATCAAAGAATATTCTGTGTTTTTTATTGGAGGTTCCATCCAAGTAGATTGGTTTGACACAAAATTTGTGTTCACCCTGGTCCAAAGAGGTGAAATGCATATCTCCAGATGCTGAGGCCTTTTGGTTGACAACTCTGTGGTCGTTATCGAAGGTTTCCTACGGGATGTTAGTATTTAGCTATCACAACGGAACATTTAAAGCCTGGGGGATGATAACGAGGAACAAAGTACTGCTCGTCAGCTCATCACCCCAACACTAATTTTACATACGTCGACGGTGAATTCTAACCTCAAGTTGGGATTCTTGTAATAATCATTAGAATGTTCGTTAAACTCCTGAGCTTCGATCTTGGCTACAACCAAGGTGTCTCTTGGCAATTCCTCAAAGAAACACCTGGTTTCTCCAGTGTTCAAATAGAAGTGCAACGCATTGACCTGAATGACACAAAGTAACAACCCCAATAATTTCACTGTGAAGTTCATTTTCGTTGATTCTGTTTTTCTCAACGCGTGTTGAAATACACCTGAAAAATTTTCAGGCGCTGTCCTTTGCAGCCAAATAGTGCGGGGCCGGCGCAAGAAAGGGAGACCCTGGTGCGCTCAACGAGACTGAAGTGAGAGCGAGAACTTGAACCTAACTGAAACCTAAGGAGATCTCATTGGGATTGGTGCCGATTACGTTCTAATCTGGACCTACATGAGATCTAGTGGGACTCTATATTACAATGCTATTTATGTTTACGTTTTATCTTATCCACCAAAGAATTGATGTCGTTCGGCGTGGTTTTTTGCTTCTTGGTTGGATTGCCGTTCTTTGACTTGTTCTGTCTTTTGGATCTCTCGTCCAAGAGCTTCTTCATAGTCTTGGTCTTCTTGAAATCAGTATTACTTGGATCGATATTGTACTCTCTGTTTTCGAAAATTTCCTTGAAACGGTCATCTTGCAAATCAACCTCGAAATCGTCTTGTATCTCACCTGGGGCGTTCTTTCCCTTCTTTTTTCCCTTCTTCTTTTCTGCTTTTATTATATCCTTCATATTGAAATGAACATCTTCCTTCTCACCGTCCTCGTTCATCATCAACAATTCCAATTCAGCCTTTGATTTATCGTCAGTTGGAACTGGCTTTGATTTTCTCTTTGGTTCAGCTTCCGGTTGCTTGGTTTGTTGCTTGTCCTGTTTAAATTTGTCTAATCTGGCCTTACGACGCTCCTTTTGTTTACGTTTATACGCTGACAAAGTGTCCTCTTCTGTAGTTTCTTCCTTCTCCACAATCTTCCCTTGATCTTGCAATCCAGGATCAAAGGTGATTTCCATATCGACCTCCTCGTCATCTGAACCAGCCTTCTTGGACCCGAACAGCACACCTCCTAGTAAGCTTTTGTATTTATCTTTGGAAGATTCGGCTTCTTCTTCGTCATCTTCACTGCCTGAGGCTAAATATGCTTTAAAGTCCATTTCATCGATTTCTTTCTGGGAGAATGCCCGGTTAGCAATAGCCAACCTTTCTTTTGGGGTTTCATCCCAGGTCAATTTGACCTTTGAATGTTGTAGTGCATCAGTGACAAACAATGTATTGGGTTTATAGTTGGTGGGAATTTTTGTGCAAGTGTCTTTGGCTTCGGAATCGTCGAAATCCATGCCTTCAGGAACATACCTCAAGTCAAAGATATTGGCGGTGGACTCGTATTCGGTGCCGTCGCAGTTCTTGTAGATCGACTGAGCAGTTGCAATGCTGTCACATTTGACAACAGCATAGTAGTATCTCAATCTCTGCAACTGGTAACGACGTAATGCCTTGCTATCATAATCTTCCTTCCCATCGCCTTCCTCATATAGCTTTTTAGCAGCTCTTTCCAAATCGGCAGCATTGGTGGTGTCAATATCGTCGTCGTCATCGTCCGACTCGGCTTTTTTGGACTTTTTCTTGAATAGTTCTCTGGAGGGACCTTCAGTCTCCTCTTTTTGCATTTGTTCCTTGCCGAATTCTGAGGGATAGATATCGATCGATTGGATTGCACCTCCTTTTGGCACGAAGGAAATGAACGTAGCCATCAAATCAACCGCCCTTAAATTGTCCCAGTCCATATTGACAACGGCAAATGCACTCGAGGGATCACCTTCTTCCGGTTTTGTGTCTTCAATCTCGATGTCAGATTCCTCATCAGTAGCTTCCTCTTCTAAGTCTGAGTCTGAGGATTCTGATTCCGATGCTGATTCCCCTTCTCCTCGAGCACGATCCAAAGCACTTGTTTGCTGTACTTCACTGTCGTCGGAATCTGACTCCGACAGACCAACTTTAACCTCCTTTGCGTCTTCTTCATCACTATCGCTCTCAACGTCGCTCCCTTCAGAGCTGCCGCTATCCTCAGAAGCTACACTGTCTCCAGAAGCTTTGTCGTCGCTGGAGTTTTCATAATACTTGTCCAAATTGCTTTCTTTCTCCTTTATTTTCCTTCCATACCGATCAATTGTAGTTTTCTTCCCATTTGACCCAGTATTCAATTTTTTCAATTCTTTTTTACTGAACCTTTCATCAACCTTGACTTTAAGCTTATTCAAGTTTGGGAATTTGAACCTTGGGTCACTGTGAACAGACGAGAACCTGCTATCCTCAGTAATGGGTTTTCTTTCTTGCTTGTTTTTGGATTTATCTTTAGCCATCTTGAAAAAATTGAGATGAGATGCGAATATTGATATCAAGAGAACATTGATATAGAGAGATTGGTGGTACTTCACCGAATTTGTCCGATTTGCATCCATCTTGAAAGATATTGCTTGCTTAAATTCGGGGATTTGATCCTAGGAGTGTGGCAAATGTCCAGAGAACGACAAATGAACATAAATGCATTACTATACTGATCCCCCAGAGCCACCGTGGTTCCCCACGAGCCCCACCATCTCCAAAAACGCTCTGTCCTCGTCCATACTCTTCAAATTGACACTCCGTCGAGCTTCGGCTTGTTTCTGCTCCCATTCCCACTGCTTCTTTTGGTGCTCCAATTCTTTTGTTGATCCAACACCCCACACTTCTAGGTCGGTAATTATGAAACGATCTTCGTAGTCCTGAGACTTCAACTGATGTTGGTTAGATTTTGTGAAATAACGTTTGGCATTACCACTGGTGACATGCCTAAACACCGCAAATTCGAGGTTCGCTTCGATAGTCAACGAAACATCACCAGGTAGATATTTTTTCACGCCATTCTTATTCACGGGCTGATCATTTCCAAACCCTAAGCCTAATCCCAAGGTATTGAAGTACGTCAGCTCTCCGTTCAAAACGGGGTTTTTGCAACTTTCAAAATAGTCGAAATGTGGAGAAAGGCTAAATAAAGTTGTATTTGTATCGCCGAAATTTCTCTTGTTGGAGGTCCGCCATGGTTGTGTCACTAACACTGCATATGTTATTCTGTCGTAATCTGATTGCCAATCCTGAAGAGGATTATCCAGTGGCCGGAAATATCGGGGAAAATCATTATCGAAGTTCAAATATCGTTTGTTTGTGGTCTTGGTCTTATGCTTCAATCGCTTACCAGAAACGATTAAAAGTGTTGGTGCTTGCCATTTGAAGATTTTCAGTTCTAAAGACCTTATGGAGAACCCTGCCTCCTTACCAACGTACAATTTGATTAGATTTTCAGTTGTAATTTGAGTTTCTGAGCCAATAGCTTTGAGCGTGGCACTAAGGCTCGCTATGGTAGCGTTAGTTACCAACTTGGAGCCCTCAAAACTCTTCATTTTCTTAGGCTCAACTGCAGGATTGGAAATCTCCTCTGTATCTTCAAAATTCGAGGATAAGAATCTTGTTTTGAATAGTGACGAGAACCCGTCCTTGATCAATCCAGCGATAAGATGAACGTCAGTGTTAAATAACTGATCGTACTTTATCTTGGTGATTTTAAGGTTGTGTTGGGTGAGATTGACATCCATGAATCTCAAAAGACATAAAGCAGAGTCTTCAAAGTCAGACCACTCTTCTTTTAACGACTTTTCCAAGGCCATATCCATTTTCCGTTTGGTGCTAGGCTGTATGGAAGACAATAGTAGGAACAATGTCAACAATTGATGTAAACTAGTTGCTGGTATGTACAAGTCGCTTACATCGATATGGTCGTAATTTTTTAGGTTCGAAAGAGTTTTCCAAATTAATCTTGGTGCCACAGACTGATTTTCTGCCACCAGCTTTACAGCCTTCATTAGAACAATGTCCCTAGTTTTCGATGCATGGTACTTGCCGTATTCTTGCAAACTTTCTGCAGATAAGGAAATGAATATCAACTTGAGGAGATCGTATTCAGGCAAAATCTTCTTGTATCTCCCACTGAGGAACACCGTGCTCACTATAAGCTCTTCGATGGTCAAGGGATTGTCGCAATGAGTTTCAAAGTCGCTCAAAAAGGGACTGCCACCCATAACTTTTAGTGAAACATAAATGATTTGTATGACACTGCTGAAATGGCTATTGATGGTGGAAATGTCCTCTTGTTTCCTCGTCATCTGCAAAAGAAAAGCCAAGTCGCTTTGTGTTATCAGTACCTTCTCATTTAGGCTAGTCAAATTGAACTTTCGACCAATGGCCTTGATTTCCACTGGTCTTAGCAAAGATAAACACTTGGCCCGAAACATATCACCCACCTCATCTTTGTTCAATTCAACGGTTTCGCAATCCCGTGTGCTGATGCCGTCTCCATCTACACTAGCGCTCTGTCCCATTTGCCTCAATTACTTAAAGAATTGTGGCAGCTATCAGTCTTAATGCTATCCGCACAATTAACTGACTTATCGCACTTGTGATGTATAGTAAGGAAATGAGAGTGAACAGAAAATTTGAGTTTTGGAGGGCTAGAACAACTGTTAGTTGATTTATGCTAAGAGAAAAAGTCTGTCGTTATTTCCTTTGATCTCATCTCCAACTCAAAGATGTACTTCTTGATTTTGGCCCAGGTTGAATGGTTTGAAAATATCTCTTGAGCTTCCTCGTCGATGACATTTACCGTGACATTTTCATTGGAGTATTGTTTGATCAATAACCTGCAGAACGACAACAAAACTAAATTGAAGTAAAACCTCACGAAAGTGGTTATCAAAGTTGCACTCACAGTCAAAAACAATTCTCTTGCAGGAGATGCCGACTGAGACATGTCGGTAGTCGACGTTGAGGAGTAACCAGTAGTTGAAGTCTGACCAGTAGGTGTGTCTCCAAGTGCATTGGTAGCACTTCTTATGCTGTTGCCTGTGGGATTTGTGTCTTCACGACTAAACCAGAAATAAGTGAAGTAAAGGGTATACAACAATCCGAATACGGTGTCGAACGTGTACACGATACACACCAAAGACAATTTCCTCACATTTCTGAATTTGGTGCTGATGTTCACCAACCCGGAAATATACACCGGTAATATCATCAAACAGGACATATTGAACAACCACTGCCAAAAATTGATGGGGTGGCCCGTTAAAATAGATAAAATCCCAAAAGCGCCACCGGCCTTGTTCAAGATGGAAATTCCCAACACCAACTCAGCACCAATAAAAAGGGGGATCACACCCAAGAATCTCTATTGAAGTTAGTAACCGGCTCTCGGCTTCAACCACGCTCTGATGTTGAGCACTCCTGAATACATACCTGTGGCAATACAAGTAACAAGCTCGACTTCACATTCATTGCCTGTTTAATCCCTATCTATAATCAAACAGCCAAACACTACTGCACTGGAAAATAAACTGAGTGCGATTTTATCTCATCTCACATCAGAATGGGAAGGAATGAAAACTATAGCTCAGATTCGGATTCTGACAGCGACTCAGATTCAGGATTGCAAAATGGACCTGCTCCAAAGACGCTAACGGATAACGGGGACATTGTAACCAGGTACGCCGACAAAATCAAAACCGATGACTATATAAAGAAAGGACCAAAGATCACTAAAGATAAAGCCAACAGAGCGACAGTTGAACAAGTGTTGGATCCAAGAACCATGAGGTTTTTGGCCAAATTGATAAATAAAGGGATTATCTCCAGAATTAACGGTTGTATAAGTACCGGTAAAGAGGCAAATGTGTATCACGGAGACCATGAAGATGAAGAGGGTAATATAACAAAAGAATATGCGGTGAAGATTTATAAAACGTCGATTTTGGTTTTCAAGGACAGAGAAAGATACGTCGACGGAGAATTCAGATTCAGAAATACCAAAAACCAATCCAATCCTCGAAAAATGGTCCGAGTGTGGGCAGAAAAGGAATTCAGAAACTTGAAACGATTATACACCAATGGCATTCCTTGTCCCGAACCTATCGACATACGATCACATGTTTTAGTGATGGAATACCTCACCAAAGGCGAGGGTCAGCCGTCGCCCAAATTGAAAGACCATGACTTCAAAAATGAAGACGAAATAGTTCATTATTATCATCAAATGCTTTTCTACATGAGAAGAATGTACAAGGAATGTAGGTTGGTCCATGCAGATTTGAGTGAGTACAACTCGATTGTGCACCAAGACAAGTTATATATCATCGATGTTTCCCAGTCAGTCGAATATGAACACCCGATGTCGTTGGATTTCTTGAGAATGGATATTAAAAATGTTAATGATTTTTTCAATAGGAAGAAAATAAATGTGTATCCTGAGAGATTGATTTTCAAGTACATTACTGAAGAGAGTGCTGTTTTAGGGGTTGAAAGCAACAGTGATGAGGAATTGGGTAAATATTTGGAAACCTTACCTTTAAAGAGTAATGAAGACGATGAGATTGAAGACGAAATATTCAGGTCGGTTCATTTGGTTAGATCATTGCACAACATTGAAGATAGGGATTTCAATAAGTTTTCTGAGGGAAAAATTGATACATTGACCGATCTTTTAGGTAAACAGGAGTTGGATCCGGAACAAGAGAAAGCAGACGAAGTCTTTGAAGAAGAGGAAGAGGATTCAGATAGCGACGATGACTCTGACGACTCATATTATGACTCGGATGATGATAAGAAACCTAAGGGAAAAAGATTCGAGGATAAAGATGAAAAGAAGCAGAGAAAGGAGGTAGCAAAGCTAGCCAAACAAGAAAAGAGAAAAACCAAGATGAAAAAACACTTGAAGAAGAAGTTTGTCAACAAGCGGAAGACCAAGTAGAGACCCCTGGTGACTTTCATGTAGATCCTAAACAAAAAAAATTGAATACTCTCCACTTCTAATGTGTTGCTTGTGGTAATTGCTCTCACCGAAGCTGTAACTGATTATTCCGGTCCTCGTATTTAATCATTGTGGCACCAAAGTTGTATCAACGCTCCCGCAGAATTGTGTATTGGCATCGATCAGAAGAGAAACAGGAGACGTCAGAAACGAGGAACATACTCCCTTTCGGTTCGAATGGCTCACACCATAATCAACACAGACACAAGTCTTGAATTTCCGTTTTGGTCTCCTTACGTTCCTTAGTCTATGGTTGTCTAAATATACGAACTAAAAAGGCAAACCAAACGGCCGCGATCCGGGTAACACCACGAAACGGGAAAGATACGCAAGCTGAGAGGGAAATTTTTGAGGAACTCAAAATATTATAGAGGGATTTCGAAGTTATATTCGAGCCAAACATGGATCAATATCTAAAGGATAGTCCGACTGAGGGAAATTATAACCCAGACCAATTTGAAACTGGGCAAATCGACCACCACACCGTCGGTAACAATCAATATGATAATTTTAATGATAATGAGAATAATGACAATTTTAATGAAAATGGCAATAACAACTTTAGCTTGAATATGGAGCAACCATTTGAAAGTCATATAAACGACGATTTTGACAGCAATTTCCCCACCATACCAGGACTGGAATATCTAAGCCCGGGGGGCACGGAACAGGATAATTTTGGATCCTATCATAATGAGCCATTCATGGACGATTTGGATTCATCCAATTTTCTCGCCCAACCCCAGAGCGATTTGTCCCCGGACTTTGTTGGCAGCTACCAGGGTGGCAGTGGAGTGAACAATCCGGCCGCTAATCTCGATGAGATAATTTCCCCACAAAATTTCGGCAATAATAACGGTTTTTTGGATTCTCAGTACTTCTCCCCGCCCACCAAGCAATCAATTGACTTAAATGCCTTGAGTCCTCAATTATCATCACAAATTAATGCCAGAACCATCCCTTTTCAAAACACCAATAACTTTGATTTGGACTCGGGATCTTATTTGTCTCCCGTTTCCACCAATTTCGAGAATAGCTACGATACGTTAAGGTCGCCAAATTTTGGTTCATATTTAAATTCCCCTCCTCAATATGGCCAAGGCAGATCTATCTCACAAAAGATGCAGAATTCAAGCGCCCCCAACAACGGCAATGGCTTTTTGTCCCCATCCAACACCAATGGTTTGAATAATCAGACTGCGAACGTCAATTTCGCTCCAAGCACATATCAACCCCGAAGCAATTTTGCAAGTTTGTCACCCAATGACAGTTCTAGTCAATTGGGCACTTCAGCCCCCAGTAATAGCCAATTCGAGGAGAGTCTCAACTCCAAACAATTGAGCAAAGAGGAAAAATTGCGGAGACGGAGGGAATTTCACAATGCGGTTGAAAGAAGAAGAAGAGACTTAATCAAGGAAAAAATCAAGGAGTTGGGTGTGTTGGTTCCACCGTCATTATTGAATCCTCAATTGGTTGCCGTTCAAACGTTTCAAAAATCTGCCCAGCTAAACAACGAAGAAATAAGCGAGTTATTAAGTACAGTCAAGGTCAAAGAGTCCAAGCCCAATAAATCAACCATATTAAACAAATCAGTGGATTACATCATACACCTAAAATACGTCTTGGAGCAACAGGAAAAGACCAAGAAATCGTTAGAGGAGAGCTTAGCTAACCTCGAGACAAGCTCCATACCGAATAACAATCCCATCAACAGTGCTGAAGAAAGCAACAGCGATACCAATTTCATGCAAGATTTCCAAAACCACCAAAACGAAGATAGCTTCAATCCCGACGAATTTTTCCTGGAGATTATCACTGGTGGTGATCACATATAGACAAATCTACCTGTACTTCTGTCTCTTTGTCTCTGCCATGCTCGACACTCTTCTATAAATGTGTTGGAATTTTCCTGTCAGGGTACTTATCGTCATCGGTCGCGCCAAAAAATGCCAAACATGGAATCAGAGAACGCATTCAGAAACCAATTTAACAGCTGGAGTACTCGTAACAACACATCGTCAGGTCCAGCACTACCAGTATTTTCAGAATGGACAGACTACTTGAAAAATGGAGCAAATGATTTGTATTCTTCGTTACCAACCTATAGAAATGAGAACCAAATACAAGAACCGTCTTGGTTTCAATTAACCAATTTCGAGAAAATTGTGGGGTTTATCATGTGCTTGGCGGGGTCGGTGTTATGCTTTGCCATAAGTTTCTTCCTTTTTCCGGTCTTAGCCTTGAAGCCTAGGAAATTCGGTATGTTGTGGTCTTTGGGATCATTATTGTTCGTTATCTCCTTTGGGATATTACAAGGACCAAAGAAGTACTTTTACCATTTGGTTTCCAAAGACAGAATAGTGTTCACCACAATTTTCTTCGGGTCAGTATTATCAACCTTGTACGCATCGATAGTCATGAAAAGCACGATTATGACCATAATAACTGGGGTGATAGAATTGTTTGCCGTTCTATATTACACCGTGAGTTATTTCCCCTTCGGAGCCCAGACATTGACGTTTTTCTCTAGTTATATGATCGGGTGGTTTGGTGGTTTTATAGGTGGCATTTTGTAAGAGCTATTAATGATAATTTATAATACCATAAAAGACATATATTCATCACAATTTCTCCAATTTAGCTTTCAAATTGGCGTGTAACTTGTTGAGTTTGTCAAAATCGGTTTCCTGACTTGGCCACTCGATTCCAAGACCGGTTTTGTCGTCCTTCTTGGGAATCAAATGGAAATGAACGTGATCAACCACTTGATGAGCAATTCTACCATTATTCTGCAAGACATTATACCCTTCACCGTCCGGAGTATTGTTTTCGTCCAAACCCAAGGCAGCAGTCAATTTCTTAACCACAGGTAAGATATCTGCCAAATAGTCATCGGGAATGTCATGCAATTTGGCTCCATGGTGTTTTGGGATCACCAAACAGTGATAATCAGCGATAGGCTGAATGTCCAAGAACGAATAAGAATACTTGGTCTCAATAAGCTTCAATGAGGGAATCTCTCCCTTGATGATTTTACAGAAGATACACGATGCATTGGCCGACATATTTCTTTCAGTCTCTGTTGTTTAAAATAAGGGTTCTCTTTTTAATTGAGGTCTGATTATATAAGAAACTCAACGAGTGCCACTTCGCACTTTATATCGCAGAAAGTTCCAGGGGTGGAAATTTCAAAATTCGGTGGCGATAAAAATCTACATATATTGGTTAATTGCAATTTTCAAAAATATATTAACAATCTACTAGTGGGCAAAACCGAAACTAGCGGATTCTTATACTACCAAATTCAATTGATCATATTCCCCGTAAATCGTAACAATGACTGGTGAAGAAAAGAAACCATTAGTTGATGCTTCCGGTATCAGAGCCGATGAAGATAGAACAGCAACTGCCATTTTAAGAAGAAAAAAGAAGGACAATGCATTGATTGTTGATGATGCCACAAACGATGATAATTCGGTGGTCACCATGTCCTCAAATACCATGGAATTATTGCAATTGTTTCGTGGTGATACCGTCTTGGTTAAAGGTAAAAAGAGGAAAGATACCGTGTTAATTGTTTTAGCCGATGATGACATGGAAGATGGAGTGGCTAGAGTCAACAGATGTGTTCGTAACAACTTGAGAGTCAGATTAGGTGACATCATAACCATTCACCCATGTCCTGATATAAAATATGCTAATAGAATAAGTGTTTTACCAATCGCCGATACGGTTGAAGGTATTACTGGTTCTTTATTCGACGTTTACTTGAAGCCTTATTTCGTTGAAGCTTACAGGCCAGTTAGAAAAGGTGATTTGTTCACCGTTAGAGGTGGTATGAGACAAGTCGAATTCAAAGTTGTTGAGGTTGATCCCGAGGAGATTGCTATTGTCGCACAGGATACCATCATCCATTGCGAAGGTGAACCTATCAACAGAGAAGACGAAGAGAATAACTTGAATGATGTCGGTTACGATGATATTGGTGGTTGTAAAAAGCAAATGGCTCAAATCAGAGAATTGGTGGAATTGCCTTTGAGACATCCTCAATTATTCAAAAGTATCGGTATCAAACCTCCAAAAGGTATTTTGATGTACGGGCCCCCAGGTACTGGTAAAACCATCATGGCCAGGGCTGTTGCTAATGAAACTGGGGCTTTCTTCTTCTTAATCAACGGGCCTGAAATTATGTCGAAGATGGCCGGTGAATCAGAATCCAACTTGAGAAAAGCCTTCGAGGAAGCAGAGAAGAATTCTCCGTCCATCATCTTCATTGATGAAATCGATTCGATTGCTCCTAAAAGGGACAAAACCAATGGTGAAGTTGAAAGAAGAGTTGTTTCTCAATTATTAACTTTGATGGATGGTATGAAAGCTAGATCAAATGTTGTTGTGATTGCCGCCACAAACAGGCCAAACTCTATTGACCCTGCATTAAGAAGATTCGGTAGATTCGATAGAGAAGTCGATATTGGTGTTCCAGATGCTGCCGGTAGATTGGAAATCTTGAAAATTCACACCAAAAACATGAAATTGGGTGACGATGTTGATTTGGAAGCAATTGCCTCTGAAACTCATGGGTTTGTTGGTGCTGATGTTGCTTCCTTATGTTCTGAAGCTGCAATGCAACAAATCCGTGAAAAAATGGATTTGATTGATTTGGAAGAAGAGACCATCGATGCAGAAATATTGGACTCTTTAGGTGTCACCATGGACAATTTCAGATTTGCTTTGGGTAACTCTAATCCTTCAGCCTTGCGTGAAACCGTGGTTGAAAATGTTAACGTTACCTGGGATGATATTGGTGGTTTAGATGGAATCAAAGCAGAATTGAAAGAAACTGTCGAATACCCCGTTTTGCATCCTGATCAATATCAAAAGTTTGGTTTGTCGCCATCTAAGGGTGTTTTGTTCTTTGGTCCCCCAGGTACGGGTAAAACTTTGTTGGCAAAAGCTGTTGCCACTGAAGTCTCAGCAAATTTTATTTCTGTTAAAGGTCCCGAATTGTTGAGTATGTGGTATGGGGAATCAGAATCTAATATTCGTGACATTTTCGATAAAGCAAGAGCTGCTGCTCCTACTGTTGTTTTCTTGGATGAATTGGATTCTATTGCCAAGGCTAGAGGTGGTTCCAATGGTGGTGACGCTGGTGGAGCTAGTGACAGAGTGGTCAATCAATTATTGACTGAGATGGACGGTATGAATGCCAAGAAGAATGTTTTCGTCATTGGTGCCACCAACAGACCCGATCAAATTGATCCTGCCTTATTGAGACCAGGAAGATTAGATCAGCTAATCTATGTTCCATTACCTGATGAACTTGCCAGATTATCGATTTTGGAAGCCCAATTGAGAAATACTCCATTAGAACCAGGCTTGAATTTAACTGAGATCGCTAAAATCACCAATGGTTTCAGTGGTGCTGATTTATCTTACATTGTACAAAGATCAGCCAAATTCGCCATTAAGGACTCCATTGAAGCCCAGGTGAAGGCTGCCAAGTTGAAAGAGGCCAACAAAACTGGTGAAGACGTTGAAATGAAAAAAGAAGGTGATGCAGAAGAAGAAGAGGAAGAAGATCCAGTTCCATTCATAACTAGAGCTCATTTCGAAGAAGCCATGAAGACTGCTAAGAGATCAGTTTCTGATGCTGAATTGAGAAGATACGAAGCCTATGCTCAACAATTGTTATCGTCCAGAGGTCAATTCACCAACTTCAGATTTAGTGAAGGCGAAAATGGAGAAGCCACCTCCTCTGCACCTTTGGGAACTACCGAGGGCGGAGCTCAATTCGGTAGCAATGCTGAAGAAGATGACTTATATAGTTGATTTGGTTTTGAAGTTCTACTGGTGATGAATCTTCATAAATTTATATATACTGTTTGAAACCTATGTTCTTGAAAATCCTTTGCTTATCTCATCTCTCCGCAACTATCCTGTACAGACACTATCGCGGGATCGTGGCAGGTGCGCATGCGCTTGAAAATTTTTTAGCAATTGCAGGATCTAATCATCTTGATTATTTTCATTTTATACCTGCCATTGCCTTAGCATCTTAGAGCACCCTGACACCTTTAGACGTCATTATACCCCAAACACCCTGATTTAAAGGTAATAAAACAGATATAGCATTTTCCACGTACAACTTAGGCTGATGAATAAATTTCAAACGAATGGTTTATTGTTGATGTTGGCTCCAATATTTGTACTTTCCAGCGATTTGTTGGTTACCAAATTCACCACGCATGCAGCTGTTGGTCATATCAATAAGGCTAACATACAAAACGAGAAGACGAGTTTCTCGTTATCCAGAACCTATTTTAATACTCAATTTAAGAAGTATCCGATTGAAAGACATTGATGTTTTAGAGAACTGCTGGACAGTCCTAAATATGCATATTTAATATAACATTTGAACTTCATTTTGTTCTATTTCTGGATGTATGTGCTACGTTCTCCCAACTCTCCTTATAGGTGACAAAATTATATAAAATCAAATCATATACAGTCATATAAAATCCTACTCAAAAGATTGATATTAATTTGGTCGTACAGCTAAAGACAAAGGCCTATTGCTTTTTTTGTCTTGAACGCTTTGGAACCCTAAACAACCAGTACAAGAAACATGCAACTATCCAGTCAAAGACAATGAATGCGATAAAAATTCCCATATCTCTATATCTGGTACTATAAGTGGCGTTAATTCTAGCCAAGAATTGATTGGTTGATGAGTATATGCAAAATTCACACAGTGATGTAGCATTAGGGTTGATTAAATTACCTTTTGATATTGAAACAAATGGGCCAAGATACTCACCACAAGTTTTTCCTTTGAATGGGTTGAATTTTATAAATTCTATTTCAGCACAGTTAACGGCCGCATTAGCTAGCCCGGTTGACAATACGGCACTAATGTAATATGTAAAAGGATTGAATCTGTACATAAAGATCCAGAATCCTGGCAAGGAATCCTTTGCTGCTAAAACCCCACAGAAAGCTAAACACATTGAAAACATCAAATTAGCTGAATGGGCAGCATTGGACTTTGATTCAAAAAATGAAATCACTAGTTGAGCCATACTCGAATTATAGATGTAAAACAAAACCATCATCCACCACATAAAACCTCCTCTTTCAGTTACGGTATCAGTCTCAGAAGCGTTACTGTATAACCCAACAGGATAATACCAACATAAAAAGGCAATGGTACCGCAAATTATATCCCATGGTAACTCTACCGTGATTTGGGCTGCCATGAAGGAAGCCCAACTGAAGGTCCTCGACGGACTCTCTCTTACCTCGTAAATTTCTCTCTGTGAAATGAATAATGGCAAGTATTGTTCCACGTAGGTGCCAAAGGCTGTGATAAACATGAAAATGGAGAACATTTGATTTTGCAAACCTTGAACAGATTTATTGGCTTTGAAAAATGTAAAACCATTCAACAAAGACGTTATGATGGCCGTGGCAAACTTGGAATAAAGATAATCATTAGTTCTCCAATATTGCTGGAATACTCTGAGGGTGACTAGAATGTATTGCTTCCAGAAGGGTGCAGCAAAACTTTTCATGCTTTCAGCAGTTTGATCCTTTGGTAATTTAGATAATTCGGTTTCCATAGTGTCTAATTCTCGCTGGACCTCTTGATATTCCGTAGAATTTCTCCAGACTTCGAAGTAGTCTTGCTCGGTATGAGATCCAGGAGCAGCACCAATTACATGCAACATCCATTCAGCAGGATTAGCTTGAGGAGGGCACTTTGGAGCTCCGTATTTTTCAAAATAGTTGATTAAGGTTTTACTACGTTCACCTAAATCACCAAAATAAACAGTCTGTCCACCCTTTTGTAAAAACAATAACCTATCAAATTCTTGCAACAATATTGCTGAAGGTTGATGAATAGTACACAAGATAGCTTGTCCGTGGTCAGCAAGTTTTCTGATCAATTTACAAATTGACCAAGCGGTTTGAGAGTCCAAACCTGAGGTGGGCTCATCCAAGAATAACAATAATTTTGGTTTAGCAACTAATTCTACACCAATAGTTAACCTTTTACGCTGTTCAACATTGAGACCTTCCCCTTCAACGCCCACCACTGCGTCAGAGTACTTTTCCATTTCCAATAATCTGATGACATAATCAACGTATTCGTCCTTTTCCTTCTTTGGAATATAATCCGGTTGTCTCAAATAGGCAGAAAAAGTCAATGCTTCCCTTACAGTAGACGTGGTTAAATGCAAATCCTGTTGTTGAACGTAACCAATCGATCTTTGGAAGGAACTGTCTAATGGATTACCATTGACCATTCTAGTGCCGCTTGTGATCACCCCTGAGGTTAATCTTTCACTCAAGGCATTCAACAAAGTGGTCTTTCCGGCACCCGAAGCCCCCATCAAGGCTGTCACTTGGCCTGGTTTGACCCATCCATCAATACTGTTCAATATAGTCCTATTCTCCGCCTTTATTTTTACTTCGTAGCTGATTTGTCTCCAGTGGAATATATTATCGTTCTTTTCAATTTTTACATCGTCTTCTGCACTTGGTTCGTCTTCAAATTGATCTGGGGTCTTCTCATAAGTTCCTGACTCTAAATCCTCAGCAGAAGCTTCATTCTTGTATTTCTTCAAAGCACTTCTTTGAAATAATAAGATTTCACCCTTCTGCATAGCACCTTTGTTGTACTCACACAAGATGATGTAGGTTCCAAGGAAGAAAATCAAAAATCCCAAAGTGATTCCGAAGTTTCTCCAAACATGGCTATAATAATATCTGAAAGACTCGCCGATGTAAAGATCTCCATCCACAAAATTACTACCCAAACGACCACCAACAGTGGAGCATGCAACATTGTCATTACCCTCGGCTGATGTGGGGAATCCTGGTCCTTGAGGGATGAACGTACTACACTCAAACTGCCTTCCGTGAAATTCATTAGCAATCAAAGCCTCAAACGTATAGGCAACGGGGTCTAGATAATTAATCCAGCGACACCATCCCAACATATCGGGAGTAGGCACCACAAACCCGGTGAATACAATCAACAAAAGCAAAATGATGGAGGCAGGTGTCATGGCCTGGTACAAGGTCTTGGTAGCTGCCCCAATGGTTCTGAATATGTGCGACATAGTAATAGTGGCACTTATGGCCATTAAAAGGAAAAGGAAAAATGAGCCTGGTCTCCTGTTCAAATTCACCATGAAGTAAATCACTAAGTTGAAACAGATACCGGTGATAAGCTTATTGGGTAATTCCGTTATGATCGACGCAAACGCATCGGCACTGGGATGATACAACGCATAAGTCTTATGTTTCTCGACAATCGGACGCGCCTCGTAAAGACTAAGGATCTCCAAAATTGATGCGAAAGCATTGAACAAAGTTGCAAAAAATAGTGCGGCGGTTCTTTGAAAGAACGAATCGGTGGTTTGAGGTAAATTGTAAAACAACGAGGATATGATCAAGGCCATGGCAGTATTTCCAAGGGACGAAAAAAGAGTAATGGAAGGATCAGCCTTGAAACGAAGCCAGTTTCGGTACATGATGTACTTGATTTGCATGCCGTAGGAAACAACATATGGCGAGGCAGGTCTGGCTCGTTTAGCCTGTTTGGCTCCATGGTTTTCAATTATGCCTTGGCTGTTTTCTCCGGAAACGGCCAAATACTCGTCGATCTCAACCAACAAGTCCTTTCTGACTTGGGAATTTTGCCAATATTGGTAGAATTCCACCGAAGTTCTAGGAACCTTGTTTTCGAAACCTGGCTTGACTATTCTTTCAGCAGGGTTGGACAAAGAGGTCAAAAAGTCGGCGGTGGTTTGTCTTGGAGGACAAACGTACCCCATATCTTCGAAAAACTTTTTTGCGACATCGGTCTTGCCAAAAAATATCTCATAACCCTCATGCAATAAGATAACCTTATCGAAAAGATCATAAGCGTCTTGGGAACATTGGTAGATTGCCACCAATGGGGTGGCCTTTTGGATGGAGGCGCTGGTTTTTAAGGCATTTATGAATTCATAAGCAGTAGCCGAATCCAAACCTCTGGTGGAGTTATCCCAACACTGGATCTTACTCTGCAGAATACATGCTTCCGCGATCGACACTCTTTTACGCTCACCACCAGACACACCTCTTATAAACTCATTTCCTACCTTGGTGTAACGAGTATGAGATAAACCCAAAGTGGCCATATAAACCGCCGCCAAATGTTTGGCATAAGACTCTCTGTCCACATCTCCTCTATTTCTGGGGGTTCTCATTCTGGCTGCAAATTCTAAAGTCTCACCCACTGCCAATTGCGGAAAATGGTGCTCGGTCTCCGCACAATAAATTACGTCCCCTCTATAGTGCTTGGAGATATCCTCCGGTGTCAAACCGTCGTAACTGATCAACGAATTAGGATCCACGTGGAAGCCGTAGGTCTGGGTAGCAAACGTTTTCAATAACGTGGAGCACCCAGCACCAGGTCTCCCTAACACCACTGTCAATTCCCCCGGCTTCAACAAACCATCCATGGGTTTCAAGATATCGAAATACCCATCTTCACCCTTCCTTGTATATTTTGTGACGAGGTTTTTGCACCTTTTATAAACCCCGTTGGCAAAGTTCGCTTGGTAATCACTACCCACTGCAGTACCAAAACACCTCAAATTCTTGAATGCCACACCCAATTTGGAAGGCTTATAGTAATCCACGTCAGAGTCCATTAATTTACGCAAGTTCTTGACCCAAAACCTTGAGTCGAACTCATCGCAATCAGGATCTAATCTTGGGTCAACATAATCGCCGCTGAATGGATTAGATCCGGGCACTTGTGACATGTTGGTCAATGTTCTTTGTAACGACAATGAGTCGTCATTCTGGGTCTTCAGCTGGTTCGAGTACTGTCTTACCAACCCCTTGATTTCGTCTGCCACCTCATCAGTAAACCCTCTATACTCTACTCTATCATCCAGGTCATCGCTGACACTTTTAGATGACATCTTTCGATTTCAATTTCTAATATAAGACGTTTAAAAGTTAAAAATGGACAAATGTGTTATTTTATAAACAAATACTTGGGGTTTTGTAGCCGGAGGAAATTTTGCTGCAAGTTTAATCCCGAGCCATACGCTTTTTTAGGAAGGGCCAATTTTCGGTTATGACACCTTAGATTTAGTTACAGCCACCCGGGTAGTCCATTAGCATCCCGTTCCTATCATTTCATGGATACTGCGGTGGGTCGCTGCTTAGGCGGGTGGGTGCATTGACAGAGATGATAATTACGAACAATTACGAGGAATGCATGCAGAGCTTGGCAATGCGAGAGGTGGCATACCGAGCTATACCCAGCTGCAAAGTTCAACACACTCATTGAAAATCGAAGGTCTGGTTGTTTGTCTCCGAAGTGTGGAACTCGGAACAAAACGTAATACCGTTTCGTAACGTGGTGTGAGGTTTTCTGCTCTACCGAGGTAATGTTAGATGATGTGTACAGGAAAGGGCTTTTGGCAGCTGCGCGCGGTAATTGCGTCGTCTTAACACCGACCTGTGGCCCCAGACCGACTGCGGATCTGGGGTCTGGAGTAACGCACGTGAGCCGTTCGGGAAAAAAACATCTGAGTCCGACCCGAACTCAGAGTGACCGGTGGGGTGAGAGGCCACAGAGAAGCAATGAATGACGAGTGGAGTAATTTTCAGGGGGTGACAAGGAGAGAGATGGAGTGACGAGGAAACAGACGGAGTACTTTTAATCGTATGTTAAGTTTGTATACTAAAGTTTAAAGAGCTCTTCGTCCACGCCATCAAGTGTCTTGGGAGTTCTGATGGCTATTCCGGTAGGATAAGCCACAATTGAGTCGATATCCCAAACACCCGCCTCGTAATAAGGGTCTTTTTTCAAAAAGTCCACGATCTCCTCTTTGTTTTTGGCCACCAAATGGTAGGTGCTGCCGGCGAACTTGGTCTTCTCCAAGTCATGGTAGAATGCTCCTGCGGCTTTGACGGTACCATTATTAACCGAGGGGGGTATATTTTTCAAATGCAGTGGTCTCACTTTGGTTCTATCAGCATTTGGTTTGTCGAACACTAAAACAACCCACTCTGTTGACATCTTGTAGAATCGCTTGAATATCAAATTACTCATTTTTCGAGCATGGATGACTGTAAGAACTTCGCAGTGGTGGAGAACTTAACTGGATGTGTGATACGGATCTACTATTTCGGACGCCACGGAGGGATACATCCGATAAGGGGGCTATGTGATACAGCGAGGCCTTAAAGGGTTTCTCACTCTATTGTTATATGGAACAACTGGTTTTAGTTTCAAAACAAAGCGTAAGCTCTCACTCAAGCGGTTTACGAGGCCTGGAGCTCACGTGGGCAAGTAAAAAGGCAAGCCGGCTTAAGAGAAAACCGTGCAAAACATACAACATACATTAAATCAAACTAAATCCCAACATCTGATTCTACACAACAGACTTATTAAGATCTGAGTTGCTTGATTGGGTGTCTTGGCCCAGAAAGCTGTAATCCTGTAAAAATAAGCTTCCCGGAAGTAGAAAATGCCTGCCCCCAAACGACCGGAGCTGTTTATTGTGAAATCTACTCATTTTTACGGTAACTTGGCAAATTACAATCACCATCGACACCAAAAACGAAACAGTGAGTATAGTGGCTAGGATCAACAACGCCAACCCTATATTGCATGTGTGTGTGTCCCAATCACAGAAATAAGGTAGGTTTGCAATGTACAAAAAGGCAAGGTTGACAGTCCAGTTGATGAAGAATGCAATTTCGAAAAAGGTGACCAACACTGGTGGTACAACAGGAATACAAGCTGCTATTATGAACACTAACGCAAAGGCTGAAAGAAGTAGGTGCCACAAGTACGAGCCACCTTCTGAGGAAGCTTCTCCTGCGATACTTAACCCAAGTATGGCGCCTGCAACACCGCTTTGAAGCGATCTGAATAGCGTGGAGAATGTGGATTTGTTCATTGTATGCAAGTCTACTAGTCTATTTCGAAAAATCAGTACTAGGTTATTTACAAAAGGTGGAACAAGGCTCATTAAATATGCAGCCGTTCAACTCCTTTTCGTAACTGCAATGCTATAGGGGAACTGTCGTAAGTCATTCAAACTGCACTCAAGAAATAGTGAATGCGCTTTTCATGCAGGTGCTCATGATAAAGCCTTTCCCCAATTTTCCCAAGACATGTCGTAATACTATATTTATCTGATTGCGAATTCAGTGAAATTTTCTGGCCCCTGGCGATCACAGATCCGCAGGGCCTGAGATGCCACTGTCATTAATTTCATCAAGCTTCAGCCTCATGTGTTTGTGCAGGCTCCTAATTGTCGTCTACAGGCTGTTTTGATAAATGCGATATCCTGGCTATGGCCTTACCCAAAATAAAGTAATAAATGACACTGTTGACAAGACAAGGTGGTGCAGAGCCTCGCAACGCTCGAATTAAATTTATAAGGTTTAGACAACACAGCCATTCGAGTGTGGAATATGTAATTTCAATGTATTGTAGCATGAGCTAAGGTGAAGAGGTAGCAACTCTTGTAGCAGCACCAAGTGACACCTTGAGCTATTTCTATGCTGGTAGCTGGTATTTGATACCTTCCACCATGCGCTGGATATAATTGTGTCAACTATTTTCTGCAATGTTGTGGAATTCACAATATGCTCAATATCAGGAGAAGCAAATCTACCAGTAAGTCTACTGAAACTCTCCCAGTGATTCTACTAATTGTTCTATCAGTTCTGAGGGTATGAAAACCCTCAAATAGTTCTAGTACCGTTTATTCTATTTATTAATAAATAATGCAAAATGTAAACCTAATTTACATAAATTTGACCTGAATTTAAGTTTCAGTAAAATCATTTTCAGTTGGGAATGAATCTGTTTGAACACCATAGACAAAAACTAAAGGTCGCCATGTGTCTATTGCTTTAAAGGAGCGAAGTATTGAGTTTGTTCTCTTCTTGGACCTAATTCGCTGGTCTTAATACCAGCTCCAAATTGATTGCCAATTTGTGAGTGGGTTGGAATCAAACTGACAGGCAAGATTTCGCTGCTCATCCTCTTGTATTGTTTCTGACCTATACCACCTTTGTCTCTGATGACACTTTTAATGAATGAAATTTGATACTTTCTCTTGTAATTTTCACTCCTAGCGTTAATTCTCGACTCATCTTCTAATTCGTTATATAATTTGGTTTTGATGACTGGTTCGTTACCGTTCTTGTGATTTTTGTAGAACATAAATGTGATACCTCCTAATGCTGCAATTCCAAACACAGTAAACAAATTGATTTCTTTTTCTTTAGGGGGCTGGTGATGGTGGTCATGGCTACCATGACTATTGAATCTTTTAGAGATTAAGTTCAAAGATTTTGAAGTACTCTTTAAACCTCTAAACATACTTGTTAATATCTTCACAGTTATTGGATACTGGGTTTTTTTTTGAGATTCGCATTTGTCCAATCATTACCGTCGTGGGAAAACGAGGTTTCAGGGTAGTGCAAACACCAGATCCCAAGCTGGAGAATTTCACTAGAGGTTGGCAGGGATGGACGACGGCAAGAGCAAGCTTCATATGAAAAATGGACCTAAGTCCAATCACGAATCAAAGAGGAAAGATGAGCAAAGCGCATTCGAATTTATGTATCGTATCCGTAAATCGGTACACCAATACCACCGATACTCAGTGACAGGTGTGAGTTTCGTTTCTCTTGTAGACAACTCAATTACAAGCAACACTGATAGCTTTTTAACTAAGAGCAGGATGCCGGTCAGAATGTCTAGTACCCTACACTGATTAAATACTCAGCCAACTTTTCCACAACAATGGTTGCCTCACCAACTACAGCAGTAGGTGGGTAATGTGCCACCAAAATGGCTTGTTGAGTTCTGACACACACCACACCTTGTTGACCTTGTTTACCGTAGATGGACCTTTCGTCGGCTCTCAACAAAAAGTATTTAACTCCCAATAAATGTAAACCGGTAGCTTGTAATTGAGAAGGATCATCAAATCCCCTTGCCAATTCAGTGATCTCTTTGGGGTCTAATTGGTAGCCGTTGGATTGAGCCCATAAAGAGTCACCGGCTCTCGAGTATAAAGCTGCTTGGTCAATTTTACCTGTGGCGATTAAGTTATCGGTATATGCTTGCCAGGACATCTTGTTTGTTGGTATTAAATTCGTTGAGGGCAAACGATTAAAGCGCGGTCGCGCATTCACCGCTCGCATAAACAGAGGCTACACGATGAATTAAGATGTATTACATTTTTTGCTTTTTCGCTGGTTGGTCGACCTCCACTATGTCGTCGGCTTCAGCTTCTTCCGACAATTCTCCATCGTCACTCTCGTTGTCCTCGAACTGCTTTTTGGCTCGTAAGTTGATGGGTGGTAAGTTCAACCTGTCGCCGACAACGATGTATAGTTCTAGATTTTCAAGTTGATCGTCTTCATCCTGGACCAATAAGACTTCCCCCGCCTTGAAGCCGAGGCTCTCTAGGGACTTGTGAGTGTTGTCTTCGAAATCGAAGTCGTAGATTAACTTATTTTTACCCAAGATAAGTGAGATATCTTCATATTTGTAGACTTGTTTAATTTCAACCACCAAATCCCCTAGGGTGCCAGCCAAAGAAGGCAAGGTGAGGAATCCGCGCGAAGACAACGAGCAGCTGGCACATTTTGGGTTTGGCGATGATAACGACACGTTGGTGACGTATTTGTTAGGTCTGATGGATACAAATACCGATTTGCTATCGTTGTTGGTGGATTCGACAGATTGGAAATAGGTCAATGACTGAAGGTCCGAGAAACCTGAAATGATGGCATTTGTGGTGGCAATGGCTGGGATAATGTTTCCTGCGATTTGTTTGATACTAAACTTACTTAATGTTTGAATACCAAAAATGGAACTTCGTAAGTTCGACGACGATACCACAAAGTTGAGGGTCTCTTCATCATCCTTGTCAAAGGAAATGAATTTCGTCCCTTTGTGGAACCGTGCAATGAGCGACTCACTCGATTTGTACAAAACGTAAAGATTTTCTAAGATTGACCAAGCTCGAGTTTCGTCATGCAAAATATCCAACTTGGAGGGGTCGGATAGCATAGAAGTCAAATCGGATGCATAATTTTCAAAAGCCAAGGGAGTTGGGGGTTTTCGGAATTTCCATAAAGACTCAATTCTTATCAACTTTTGAATGTCTTTGATGAAGATTTTCGACACTAACGTGCTGATGAACTTTTCAGCGGATGCTGCTATCAATTTTCTCAACTCATTCAACTCGTTGGTTTCATTCATTAAATTGTCAACCTCTTTGGTGTCGTCAGTTTCACCTTCAAGAAACTTCCGTTGTTCGGCTAGCTTTTCGGGCAGCAAGATCTGAACCTCATCGAACAATTGCATGAATAGAAATTCCTTGGCCCAGGTAATGCTGTGAACAGGCTTTGAAGGAGTGGACCTGATCGTGCAAACAGGGTATGTGGTGGGGGTTTCCTTCTCAGTACAGTCGAAGCACTCTGATTTATGGGGATATATCGGCTGAACTTGGCCTTGAAACCCAGTTGTCCCGCTTTCCATCAACGGCTTATTCAAGAATAAAACTATCAGATTCACATACGACCTAGCTTCGATGTTATCTAAGGCATTGTACACGTAGTCGAATTGCGACCACCAGGATATCGGAAACAATTCGGTATTCATGATGTTCCCGTGGTGAGGAACGAGCTTCGAATTGAAATAGTTGAACTTTTCAACAGCTTTGACCAAAGTAATGGCCTTTGACTTGTTGATATCCTTTTGTCGGAACAAAAACTGTCTGTTAAGATTACTCAAGGTAATGGTATCCAAATCGACAATATGGATTTCGCCAAAGCCAGTCAACATGAGGTTTTTGATCAACTCGCATCCGATCCCACCGGCTCCTACCATCAACACCCGGGAGTTTCGCACCCGCTGGTACCTTTCCTCTCCCAATACTTTCTTGAGATATGTCTCTTTAGCCATTTTGACAATGTGTGAGCGAAACCGCGAACTAGAATTATGTATACACTATAGACTTATCAGATCAGGAAACTGAACTAAACGTCGGTAAATAAGTTCCAGATTCCCTTTAAGTATTGGACAATTTCCGAGGCCCCCAATTTCGAGTCCCCATACAATCTGTCAACAAAACTAATTGGTACTTCGGCGATATTGTAGCCGAGGTTTCTGGCTCTCACAATCATCTCCATTTGAAACACATAACCTTTGGATTTGGTAACATCGATGACCTTACTCAACACGTCCTTTTTGTACAATCTGAACGAACCAGTCAAATCAGAGATCCGGGGTCTTAAGAAGAAATCAGCCAAGAAATTAGCCCCGCTGGAAACTAATTTTCTTTTCAAATCCCAGCCGTAAACCCCACCGTTTCCACTGTATCTGGTACCAGTGACAATGTCGTAGTCACCTTCTTTTTGTTTTCTGATAAATTGAGGAATAGCTTCAGGATGATGAGAGAAATCAGCATCCATGATAATCACAAAATTACCCGTGACAAACTGCAAGCCGTGCACGTAGGCGGTACCCAAGCCCAATTTTCCTGCTCTTTCTCTTAATTGGATGTGGTTGGCACCAAAAACATCGATCAATTTCCGGGCGATAACTTGAGTTCCATCAGGAGAGTTGTCATCGACAATTATCACCTCCCAGTCCAAATTTGCTTCTTTGAATGATTTGTCCAACAAGTAGATCAATATTGGCAAGTTCTTTTTCTCATTGTATGTTGGCAAGATTACGGAGTATTTATCGCCCATGTTGCTGTTTTCTAATCAACGATGTTCAACTTTGTTTTACGTGTCGATAACTTTGCACCCTCGCACTATTTTCGCGGAGGTTTTGTGTAACTATTCTGGCTGCAAATATTCGACACAAGAGTGCACAACAAGGGCGAAAACGAGGATATAGGAGGAAAGGTATGTCTATTAAGTGTGAATTAATGCGAGGGTGAATTAATTATTGTTCAAGTTCAACGAACTGAATTGGTTGGTGATGTAATCGTTATTATTTGATAATTGTTGCGTTGCGTATGGGTAATTTCCAAAAGCTTGATACAACCCCGGGGAGTTGGATGGAAAATTCGACCTGGTGGCGGTGCTTGGAGGTGAAATCGACTGCGACTGCGATGGCTGTGACTGGGTAGAAGCAATCGACGAGTTAGATTGTGCCTGGGCCATATCGGTGGTTTGAGGAGGCAACGCCGATCCCATGTTGCTGCCAATGCTGACCGTTGGCGAAGGTGAAGGGTTACTCATCATTAAGTACTGGTTATTGAGTAATTGTGATTGGGGATTCGAATTCGAGTTGGTTCTTGATAAGTTAGTTGAATATAGATGCATCGAGGGTTTGAACGTTCTAGCATTCACGGAGTTGATTGAGTTGACAGAACCCATGGGATTGCTAGCAGTTAAACCAGGGCTCCCATACCCCTGACCTTGGTTGAGATTGATCTGTTGGCCCATTCCTTGGTTCATTTGATTGAGATTTATGTTCTGATTTTGATACATGTTTAAATTTAATGATTGTCCCGAAGCCGTAGCAGCAGCGATGGCGGCGGCAGCAGAATTGACCGAGTGCTGGTTGACTTTGTTGTTGTGCATATTCATGGGCTTCCCGTTCCCACATTTCAAGCAAACCAAATTTTTGGCGAAATTATGGTATTGACATAATTCGTTTGTACATTTCCAATCGCCGGCTCTAAAGGGCACCGACGAGTTATTGCTTTGGAAATTCCTATCATACATGCCATATCCGTTATTATTATTCCCGTTCCCATTACCGTTGATACCGTTAACTCCGTTGTTGTTAATGTTTACACCATTATTGTTGTTTGCTGTTGAATTTGATTTCCCATTGAGTTTGTCACTGCTGCCATTAGGGCTGACGCTTGATCTATTTGTCATATTGGATGGATGCACTTGCTCCTGGAACGTCACTGCACTGGTGGCAGGAAACAGACACCTGAAACAAGCGGTTCTTCTTTGAAAATTTGAAAATCCACACGAAGGGCAGGTCCAGTCTCCGGGTCTTGGTCTATTTTTGGAGGGTGGGAAAGGAGTTAATAAATCATTGGCTCTGTCTAATATTCTGGTGGAGGAAGGCTGGATTTCCACTGCACGATCGTTTAATGCCCGGCCATTGAGCGATAATGAATCCTTGGCCTCTTCATGACTGCTAAAAACGGCAAACCCACTTGTACCTTTGACCTTGTTCTTGATGTTGGAGGCATCCAAGTTTTTCAATGTCCAAAATGCAATTGGCCGAGCTCCGAATTGGGTGAACCATGACTCGAGCTCAGACTGGGTGGTATCGAAAGGCAAGTTTGTCAAGTATATGGTTTTTGACCTTTCATTGAGGAAAACTTTGACATCCTGACCAATATCATAGGGTTTAGTCAATACGTTACTATGGTTTTCCAACGGAGAATTTTTGATCAATTGAATCAAAAATCTAGCATGGACGGAGATTTCGTTGTAATTTTCGGTTTCTGGCTTCTGTTTCTTTTCACTCCAGGTGGTTTCTCCTCTTTCGTCCTCTAATGCTTCCAAAATACTGTGTAGGTTGCCGTTGTAGTTCAAAAACTCCGGGTGGTTGACTTGCCATTTGCTGAATTCGTTTTTTAAGTCAAAGATTCTTGGATGCTGTAAGTATGAGGGTAATAATATCCCTTTGTCTCTTGCTTCTCTGAGTAATTGCACTTTCAAGTTATTTGATTCCATGGTAACTAATGAAAACTCCTTTACACCAACCTTTTCTTTGATGCAGGTTTCGAATTCCGACACTATATCCTTCAAGTGTTTCAGATCCTTGACTTGCTCCCAAGTGATCCCCGTGATCTGGTTACAATAGGTTGTGATTGGAGTATTGACTGGCTTAATATAGTTCGTTGACTCGTTTATCACTTCCAATGTGGAGCCACTCACAACACACCACGAGAATTCGATGATTTCTGTGGAATCCTTCGTCACATAAGTGTTGGTATCATCACAAGTCGTGTTTATATGGACCACCACATATACTTCACTCATGATTACGGTTGAGAATTCTGAAAATTTTTCAGTCTTCGCGACTCTCTTCATCATTTGGTATTACAAGTGTATATTCTATTTATTTTGGTAGTGAGCGAACACGGGAGCCTGAGCAAGTGTTCCGTGGACAGGAAAGGACTCGTATTCAATTGGTTCACCATTATGGATTTTTTCCAACGCTAGATTCGACTGGAAGGGCTTTACTGAGGGATCAAATGTGCCTATAGTGATGTGACAGTTAGTGGTTAGAATCTCGAAATCGGGCAACGTCACCGCCACTTCTATGCAAATCAAGCTGTCAGTGATGATCACATTTTTCAACTCTATGTCCCCGTAAAGGGAGCTGACCTGGTATTCCTCTTCATAGTCCTTGCGGGTGCCAATTTGCGAATGATAGTGTTCCCATTGAAGTTGGTATTGTTTCAGTTTGCTGGAATGGGCTAGTGTTATATGAAATCGAGCCTGAACACGGTTGGCTTCCTCCAAGCGAATGAACGAGGGATGTTTCAACGACTCTAGAATTCGAATGATCTTGTCATGATCAACGAGAAGTCCGAAATAATCGACTTTTCGTTTGGGTTTGCCTTGAGATCCAAAAGTCTTCGTGTATGTGGGGGTATATGCAAGAGCTACAGCTATAGCATTGGCTACCTCCTGATCGGACGGTAAAGTGGGGATCAAACCCTGATATTTAGATAAATGACTCACCACCTTTTTGACAGTAACTTCGGTGCTGGCAGTATAGTCAACATTAATAATGTCATCAAACTCACTGTCAGGCTCGTACTTCGGGGATAAAGGCTGGAACCTTTGAATGAAACCACCTACGATCTTCCTCGACAATTCGGGATCACTGATACTTTTTATGGATTGATGATTATCCCCACGAGTGTAGATTCTGTCCATGGTGACATCAAGTAGTTGCTGCTTGTCGGTTCCAGGAGGGACAAAGTTCAAGGCGATAAAGTGCAAGGTGTGATTGGATGAAAGGTGGTCCACCTTATACTGATAGAATTGATCAAATAATTGTTTGCGTTCACGTTTGACATGATTATTACGATCGCAGATCACCAAATCTTTTGTAGACAACTCAGCCAAGCAATCGTTTACCAATTTATTCTTCTGTTTGCTGGGGATATTGTCATTTTGAACATGCCCCCAATTAAAAAGATTGACTAGCGTTTGAGCTACTGTTGTTTTTCCGCATCCAATCGTTGCAATAGGAATAAGAACGTATTTCTGTTTAGTTGTTTCGCTGGATGCTGAACGCTTCAAGTCCTCATTGATGGCAAGCAAGTTCATAGCAGTGATCTCGTTCAATCCTAAAGAGTTCAAAAACATCTTTCTTATCTCAATTATCCCATGTCCCTCCAAATATGCATCTTTGGCTTCAGGATGCAGCTCAAAGTGTTCAGCAATGAACTCGATGTACTTGAATATAATAAACTTTTCCTCCTTAAACTTTTTCAATATCTCGTTGGTTGGACGCTTAGATATCCATTGTTTAGTGACCTCTCTAAAATTTCTGTAAATCAAGTATGGTTGTTCGAATTTGTACTTGAAGAAAAAGTCCTGCAGGTTGAGCTTACAACGTATGACAAACCCCTCGATTTCCCGGCCATTCCACGTCCCCGTAGACTCACAGCCTTTCAAGAAATCCATAAGCGGTTGGAATTTTTCGATGGTGAACCATTTCACCATCTTGAAGCCCCATTCCTCAGCAAAGTCCTCTACCTCATTCATGGGGTAGGTAATGAAATCAATGGTATTGTAGTTTATTCCATGTAGATATAACCCCGCCTCTTTACCCTCATAGCTCAAAATGTGTTCTTCGAATGAGTCATCACACAATTCCATCACCAAAGTGATATTTCCTTTGTGCAAGAATTTGGCAAGGTCTTCCACCAGCTTACCTTGGCTCAGTACATGTGCAGTTAATTGCTTTTGACCCTCCACCGCATGGTTTCTCGTCAAATCGTCTCTAACTCCTGTAGAATGTTTGGAGCATACAATGATGGTTCCATCAGCGAGACCACTGACAAATATGATACATCCATTCTCCTTGACAGTAACAGTATATGGACCACTAGTTTGCTGCAATCGCTGGAAGGCGGTACCTGGTACTTCTCCAATGTTGAAGAACTTGTCGTATCCCCTGACGGCAATTCTATTGTCAATTGTGAACAAACCTCTCGCTTTACAAGGTACTAGATCTTTATAGTAATCCCACTCATTGAACTTCCAGGAGGTGATGGCGTGATTGGAGCCGGCAATGGTGTTCTGTATCTTTCTTGCACCCCCTCTCTTTAGCGTCAAGGAATCCGCAAGACGGGTCGCAAGACTGTCAAGAGAAGATTCTGGATCTACAATAGGTGTTAACATGTCTTCGCATTCAGAATTGTAAACTGAGATTTGAGACTGCGCAAAGGTACCGGAGACGTCAAATATTAATTGATCAAACTGACAAGCGCACTTTGAATTGACGATGGTAGACGTAGATGAAGCAGATATTGCGGTCTTGAATCAGAATCTTTTGAGGTCCAAAGAGTTGTTCAATTCGATCTCCAAATCATTGACCACAATATCAACAAAATCAACTAATGCATCCACCAGAATCAAGCCTGTGTTGGAGGATGTCAACAAGCTAACCAACGACAAAAGGCGAATTGAAAAGGGAATCGACAAGCTCCAGGAGGTGAGTGACTACGCTGAAAAAGCTAGCAATTACGAGACAATACTAAACACTTCTGTTGATGTGATTGGAGCGAAGAAATATATAGACACGTTAACCAGACTGAAGCTACTATTGGCTGAAATGAAATCTAGCATCAGAAAGTTCATGGGAATTTTGATCAACTTCGAGAACATAATAGACAAGCTGGAGCTAAACCTAGTTAATTATTTTCGTAAACAGATATTGGGGAACAACTTCACGGAAATTATGATGATTATGCTGTATTTCAAAAGTGACAATAGACAGATCAATAAGATACTCGTGGACTCAAGAAGTAGTAAAATGATAGAAAAGATGTCGGCTGTTGAGCAATCTTTGGAATTCAAACCCAAACCAATGGGACCCAAATCTCCGCCTTACGAGAAGGGATCAAATGGCTTGAATATGTATTTGAAGGACCTTATGGAATTGCTTAGTAAGGAAATGGAAATTTTGAAGAAGTTGGGATGTGAAAAGTTGTTTAATATGATCATCGATCATACCATGGACAATTTCAACGATTTGCTCGAAAAAAACTATGTTTCGGTCTTCAATGACCAGAATTTGACTTCGAACGACTTGCTTATCTTGGAGTTGGTGGAGATCATATTCAATTTCATGGACAAATTCCACCAATTTGACGATATCAAAAATTTCAAGGTCAACTTAACTATCACCAAGTTAATCAATATCATCAAAAACTTCCCCAAAGAATTCTTCAAATATATCGAAAGCAAAATATTTCTCACAGAGCAAATGAACGAATTAAATCAAACCGGGATAGTTGTGGACCTAATCACCAAGATAAGGAAACAGTCGGACTATCCGGTGGGGTTGCACAAGATAATCGAATTTTACAAAGCGGGGGATTGGCTCAATGTCAAGCCAACTTTGAGGTTCATCACTATCTATACATCCGTCATCAAGAATGACAATACTACCAATAATGTGTCAAATTACGTCAGCGACTTAATCGATTGCATTATGATAGGCATGGAGGCCAGCTTGAAGGAATTCAAAAAATCAACCCAAGGTTATTATCTTTTGAAGGATATGGTGCTCTTGGAAACTATGGTGAATAGATCACAGAACTTGTTTGACCTATTGGGCAGTACTGGTTTGGAAAGGATCAACAAATTGAAGAACCGATTCTTAAACTTATTTTTGGAGGACTGGAATCATGCAAGTTACTTGATCATCAAAGAAATGACGGAAATCAATGCCTTGGTGGCCATGAACCAAAAAGACAAAGAAAAGGATTTGGTCAAAAAGGTTTTTGAGAGATTCAACGATGCGTTCGACGAGGCTTGTAGAAATTACGAGAAGTTCAATATCAACGATGCAAATTTGAAGAACTACTTGAACAGCGAAATCAAGAAACTAATCTTGAATGCATATTTCAAGTTGTACAATAAATATGGGGAGAGCTTGCGGAATAAGAAATACGTTAAGTATAACACAATCGAGTTCGAAAACACTCTAAATGACAGGTTGAGGTAGGTTGATGTTGCTTTTGAACTGCGCAGGTGGACTGTGCAAAGTGGAACAAAAGTTAGAAATGTATATTAACTGTTCTCATCCGGACCGGTACCTAAATTAAATCCGAGGCAATCGAACCTGCATAGCGCGCACGCAGAAGCCTTCAACTCTCGATTGGGTAATAGCGCAAGAGCCAACGACAGCATCGTCGATGCTAGTAGCGTAATTACAGTATATCGATGACTAGTACATCAATGACGGGACATAAAATTTGAAGGGGACACCCTCCACGGGGCGGTCCCCACGTTTTAATTCAAAAAGCTTGGGGAAAGCCCAGAGTCCAAGAAATCCAAGAATTACGAAAAAATAAAAATAGAGTTCCCCGAAGACATAGCGACGATCTACTGGCTAAAAAGGGCGAAGACACCAGGACCCACTCACTTATTATTGGACGATAGGTGTGTTTTATGGTTTTGCCAAATATTAGCGGACCCTAGCCACATGGTGTAGTAGGGTATGAAGGTTCTGGTAGGTAATCGTACCCCGGCAATATGGCGTCATTCCTATTGCCGAACAAAGAAGCCCAGATATTATTGACGGCTGTCATTCCATCATTGCGACATGTCAAGAAATTTGATTCTAGTTTGGATGGCACTATATACAGGACACACATAAAGCCCCGAGCCAAATTACTGCTAATATGGCAACAGCAACAGGGTGGCCCTGAATGGTTTGTGGTGGCGTTCGTGGTAGTTGAGTCGTTGGCCACGCGATAAGACCCAATTCCCACCACCCAATAACCAATAACCCCTGAAAAAATCCAATAAACCCGAATACCAAGTAATTCCAAGAAATTCGTATATCAAGAAATCTCAAATAATATAAATAATCACAAATCTCTCAAATTGAATTTACCCATCGCAATGAATAACAAAATTAGTTTACCCCCAATCAGTGATATCTTGAACACATCGATGTTACCCTTACCTTTGCCATCAAGTATAAACTCCATCCACTCCGTACATAATGCCTATGCTAAGAATTCCGTGAATTATTTCAACCCAATAACCCCAATAAATCCATTACACAAATACACACCCACCCATATCCCCAGCTACCAGACAGCAAACACCAGCTCCGCCAATTCTTATTCGTATTCTGGCGAAGGACAGTCTCCCTCAAGTTCCAGTTCCAGTTCTCCCGTGCAAGCCAGTGCCTTCAAGAAAATCGAATTGCCACAAAAGATAACAGCCAACACCGTTTCTTCCAATGAAAAACGCAAAACAAGAAACAACCTTCCCAAAGAAACCACCTACGTGTTGTTGAAGTGGTTGAATGATCACATAAACCACCCATACCCCAACAACTTCGAAAAGAACCAACTAATGTTGGCAACCGGGTTGAATCAGCAGCAATTGTCGAATTGGTTTATTAACGCCAGAAGAAGAAAGATCAAGATGTTGAAGCAGCACAAGTCTGCAACATAAATTGGTTGAGAGACCAGGTCATGGAGGCTCCATGTAATTTACATAGTTTAACGAGTAATGAATAACGCGAATTTTTGCAACCATTCCTTCTAGGATAGATTGTCTGCTATGAGATGTTGTTATTTATGAGCTGCCTCTGATGGGGTTCACTCCATAACAGTAACACCGCGCAAGTCTAAAGAGCTTGGTTTTACCCCTATCGGTCATTTGTGTCCTGGAGGCAAATTAATTAAGCCACTGTCAAGAAATTTCTAAAAATCTTGGCATCGGGCGTGCACCGGCTAAAGGCATCAAAGCCTTTCTTTATTTAGAATCATCTGCGACATCTCAATTGAGCATGTCGGGTTATTTTTTGACACATTAACCTTCTATCGATCTAATCTATGGTAGGGTCGAATAAGGATTTGTTTGTGGTAAGGAAGGAGTGTGGTAGTCTGGCATTAATCTCGAATAGGTCTGATTCAATGATCATTTGGGTGTTGAAAAGGTGGGTTCTCTGGGGCGTTGAATCGGCGTTAACCGTCCGTAAGCTACCTCAAGCTCTCGTCACGTGAACTAATGGTACAAACAGTCTTCCACTCCACAGCCCATCGATTTGACCCTCAACCAGGCCCCACCCGCCTCAGCCTGACCCTCAGCCTGACTCTCAGCCACCAGAGTGTGGTAGTGTAATATGGCCTGCTTATCGCAGCAGCTCGGAAATAATGCGATTTTGATATCCGGTTCGCAGTGTTTACATTTCTATACGAGAGCGGTTTCCCAGAACACTTTCTACACAAAAAGACGCCATGAACTCGAGCGATGCGTTGATAGCTATTTCTGATCATATCCTTGATTCAATCAACTCCCTCAATAGGTTGGAGTACAACAAAAACGGCCGGAAGTATAAATTCATCGATAATGGGTTCCAGAGAGTAAAAAACGAAGATAAACACTTGATGATTTCCGACGATTTTTCAATGAAAATGGCCCTCATATCCTCCTACAGTATATTAAACAGCATAAGCCCCCAGATTTTCGAGAAATATCCCGATTTCTGCTTAAGTATAATGGGAGTAGCAAGAGAACTCGAGGTGAACAAATGGTATGAAACCTCCAACGTTATACATTATTCTCCATCTTTTCAACTAGAAAGTGATTTGGTGAAGAGCGCTATAAACTTCAGTCTCAAAATCAAGCCAATCCACCTTGAAATGGGGTACAACTTGCTCATCGCCTCGAAAATCAACTTTTTCCACACCGATCATCATTTGGGGACGAAGATTTATGGTTTTTACTTGCTCAAGTACATGAACGACTATTTCGGGGAGGATTCTGTCACAGATCCCGATATTTCGACGGCGTTGAAATCCTTTGTTCACTGGGGTTCCATCAAATTGATCTTGTATAAACTAGAGCTAAAAGTGGAGATCAATGACGACGAATTCCTATCATTCAAATCCTTTCCCAACCCGTTGCCAGAATTGAAGCAAGAAATTACTAAAAAGTACCCCTCAGGTACCTCAAAGTATAACCTCATCAAAAAGTCCCTATTGTCGTTGGCTTCTCACCCATATGGCAAGATAATTCCTTTTCCCAAAGATGAAATCTATAATTTGACTTGGATATTCGAGATATGCAAGGATATTGAAACAGATCCATTGAAGTACCACCTTCGGTCTAAGCTGAAGAACCTCACTACTGCCACACCCACTTTGAACCCCACGTCCACCTCGGTTCAAAATCTATTAACCTTAATCATTTCCGTGACCACATTGTTCAGTATAGAGCTTGAATGTACCAGCAAGACATCAAAATTACCGAAATTCGAGAACTTGAAAGACGAAGGGCTAATACAGGCGTTGAAAGCGGTCAGTAACCAGGTGGAGAGCTATCGCCAGAAGGATTGGGGAATCGATGATATCAGCTTGAGGTTGAAAACTGATCATTCCTTACAGTCGGTCGTTGAGTCGTTTCAGCAGAAATGGCAGTTGAATGAAAGCTAAATATCGGAATGATCTATATTCTAGTCTAAAACCACGGCAACTTATTGTTATTTTCCCATATGCTCTTCTCGCCTCTGAATCTAATAGCACTCAACGAAGAGTTGTCGCTGAGCTCTCCCCCAAATTCCTCATCAACGTCACTGGTCCAGACTGTTACAGTGTCCACAGTGAAGTATTTCTTAAAGTATTTCATATAATCGATAAGCAAGTCAGTTAATAGCTTCTTGACCGTGGAACTGGAACACGACCTAGTCTTGGTACCTTCCACAGCGTACATGTGCAACACTTTACACGATAAAATCGGTTCGTCGGCGATTTTGAACTCATAGGTCCAGATTACGTGTCCTAGCAACTCGCCGTTTTTACTGACTTTAATGCCGAGCTTTTGCGGTTCCAAAGGTTCAAAACTTTTGTTGATTTCATGCAAGGCCATGTCAGCCAAATCTTGCAGGGAATATTTTAAATTATGGGTAAAAAACTTTACTCGGAGATGAAACCAGTCTACTACCTCTTCATCAGGTTTGAAGGTTACTCTAGTTTTTCCGTCGTTCAAACTCATCAAACGACGGTTATCTTGCTCATTGTAAGCATCCATGATTTCCTTGAACTCTTTATAACCTATCAATTCGACATCAAACCCCTCGACGGTGTACTTGGTGTTATCATCAAATATTTTTGCATCATAATCTTCGATGGGCCGGGTTCGAACAGGTATATGGAATGACTCGTATCCACATCTGCTATAGTATTCCCCCACCTCCGAGTATAAGATCGTAAACTCCACCCCTTCGGCATCAACAAGCTTATTGACCTCGTCTATCATGTATTTTGCAGTGCCTTTTCCCCGGTATTTTGGATTAGTGAACACTCCGCCTATGCATCCCATCTTTATTGTTTGTCTTGTGACTCCATTAACACCTGGCAGGTACTTATATCCTTGTCGAATCACTATTTCAACCGAGCTATAGATGTCATCAGTGGAGGAAATGGTGGCATTATCATCAACAACTGCATAGACTCTCATATCCTCACACATTGCCGACTTGGCGAGAACTCTATCCCGTAATTGGTAGTCTGGCAAACTCAAATGGCCCTTCCAAACATCTGAGTTCAATTCTCTGGTCAAGTCGACGGTATCGTCAGTTAGCTGAATCAACTTCATCAATCTCAAATTTCGCGGACACCCACGGCCGCTCGAGACAATTTTAACGAGCAGTAGTGTCTGTGAGGAATGTTGATGAGATGATGGCCCCAATGGTCCGCAGCGAAAGGAGATACACTTACAAGGGTAGGTGGTGTGTGGTTGATTGGCAGAATGAAATGAAATTACAGCTTTAAGTATCCGTCGTACTACCTGTCGTTAGTCTAATTCTTTAATAAGCTCGAAAGATATGGAGGTATGCACAGGTGAGCTTCAGCCGCGCGAAAATAACCGCAGTGCGTAATTAGAAGTATATATTTAATACCAAGCTAGTTTGTTGTTGTTTTCCCATATAATATTCCCATCTTGTAATTTTTGTTGCTCGCCATCGTTCAACATCCTTATGGCACCGAGACTAGAATTTTCCAATTCCTCGCCCTTGAAAACATCGTTGGAAATATCGCTGGACCACACTTTCAAAACAGTGAACTTGAATGCTTGAAATGAGTTAAGGTAGCCGATGTAGTCCTCAAGTAGTTCTAGGAGTCTTGGCTTATGATTTTCCTTGCCCGGAACGGTGAAAAGACTCAATATTGTTACGTAATTCAGCGATTCTGCCCAATCATATGTCCATATCACATAACCAACCAATTCGCTGTCTATCTCCAAAGTGAGACCGAATTTTTCGGGTTTCAAGGATTTAAAGGTTTCCTCCACATGGTCGTGGTCAGTAAAATCTATGAAATGAGCTGGATCAAAAGTCTTGTAGTGGATATACTTCGCTCTCAAATGAAACCAATCGACTAAATGCTCGTTTATGTCAATAGACACCCTCACTTTATCGGTGTTGTGACGCAGTATCTCTTCATTGGTGTATTTATTGTAGATATCAATCAACGGTTTAAATTGGTGATATGACACGAGTTTGACTGTTTCTTTATCGAACGTGTACTCGTCTTTGATCTCATGGAAAAATTTAGCAGTTGTGTCAATTTGCTTTTGCAATAAAGGGACGTGGAAGGACTTGTAGCCGAAATTACTGTAATATTCCCCGACCTCTGAATGTAGAATGGAAAAATCAAGCTCCATTTCCTTCATTAGTTGCACAACCTTCCTTATCAACACACGAGCATACCCCTTGCGTCTGTGCTGATTATAAGTGTAAACAGCCCCTACCGAGCCGGCTTTGACCTGCTTGAAGGTATTGGCTTCGTATTTGAATCCAGTTCTCAACACAACTTCACAGGAGCATAACTTTTCGCCAGTTTCAGCGTTTACCAACATCAACACCAAATAATTTTTACCCATTTCACTGTTTGATAACACATATTCACGAAGAATGTAGTCTTTGGGGTTCAATATGCCTTTCCAAGTCTCTGAGCATTGTAATCTTGTAAAATCGATGGTTTCCTGGTCTGTAACATGAACCAACTTGAGCTTGTCTGTCTCTGGCATCCTGTCAAATGTTAGTCGTGGTTGGATAGTGATTTAGTTTATTTATATATTAGTACTGTGTGGTGCAAAGGAATCCCAATTAGGTAAAATAGTCGACTGCGAAACTAATATGTTAGTCATGGGGCAGTTCTGGCTTTTATGATGGCAATTAACCCGGGGAAGATTACTGCCAGAGGCCAAGAGGAGTAGTAGGTAGTGGGGTATCGCATGCAATCGCCGGGTGGAGAGTTTCAAACGTTGACCCAATTTGAGCAGTATTGCTAACGGCAATTTACCGCGATGGCTGCATCGTGTTCCGCAAAATGAGCTGTAAATTGATTTTTGAGCCTCAGCCTTCAGACTTACGGCTTCATCGGCGTACGGATTCACTGCTGTACGGCTTCACGGGTGCACTGTTGTGCCGGTCTTAAAACGGCCACAGAAACCTATGAAGTAACCGAGAGTGAGAATTGGGTGATGTAGTTTCATGTACAACGAAAATCGCCTCTGTGTTGATGGCGCAGATGATGTTCACGAACTTTTTTTACGTAGGACTGACCGCGGGATGGTTGTCGAGCCTCACACGTTAAAAGCTGGTTTAGAAGAGGCGGCTTGATCCATCTGCGGCCCCTCGTTGAATAGATATAAGCAGGGACATAAATCTCTTCGAATTGCTATCATAGACTCCCTTTCGATAGCATTGACTCCTCCCCGGCCCGTGTTGCAGTTCTCTACAGTTTTCAGCTTTTATTTCAGTAAATGTAAGAATCAGCTCCTTGCAATACCCTAGAGTATTAGCGCAGCCACCTGCGCCGGACAATTTCTCACCCGAATTGTGCGAATCGACAATGGAGTTACTACCTGAGGGTCAAAAGAACTCTGTACAGGTTTTGTGGGAGGATCAACAGAAGATCAACAAGTTCAGTTCTTTGATAAACGCCAAAGATGAGGTTACGTTGGCTCTTGAAAAGTTGAAGACAGAGAAGGATTACATCGATGATTTGTCGCTTGAATTGGAGTTGCTCGATGAAGATGAAAAAATTCAGTACAAGTTTGGTGATGGGTTTATCTTCTTGAAGGTGTCGAAAGTGTTGGAGAAAATCGAGGCTACCAATGAAGATTTGGGTGCCAAAGTTGACGAATGTGAAGCCAAAATAGATCAATTAGACGAAGAATTGAATCTATTGAAAACCGACTTGTATTCGAAGTTTGGCAAGAATATCAATCTCGAACGTTAAGTGTCAGCGCCGTCCCGCTGGGTTGTGCATGATGATTCGGCGGCCAAAAATTCCAATCGATATGACCTGGTCAATTGCATTTGTAATTAGTTCACAGTGTAATATTAGTTATATAAGGTTTTCAGCTATCACTCCTGACAGGACAAAAAACACCACCCGTTTTGCCTTCGGGGTAATTGGTGGTTGCGATTTGATCGAGGATGCCCGGGTGGCTTACATAGGCAGTATTGAGTATACGATGTATGGTCTACAATGTATTGGCGTAGGATGCATTGGGTATATAACACAAAGATTGTGAACAGATAGTCGTGAAGCCTGTCAAATACGGTCAAAGCGTATCGGTTAAGCCCTCCACTCTCACTTGTTTGAATTTAGCCAAATGACTAAGGTTCCTCAGACGCAACTCACAGTCCAATCTTTGCTTATTAAGGCCAACGAACTGGGTGACTCGCTTCACAAGTGAATAAACCCGGTTCTCCCATGAATGGTCCCATTAAACCGACTGCACATAAAATGATTTCTGAATTCAACCAATAGCCATTGTACCCTGGTATGGGATCATAGACAATTAGTCCCTATAGTAGACCACTTCCCACTATTACAGCACGCAAACACTACTGAATTCCAAACCGCTCTAAGGTGCCCCGGTGCCCCGCATTACGACCGCAATATTCCTTATTTAACTTCAATTGCGAAAACCCCCGAGAACCTTTCAACCGGTTTTGCAGCCACCTGCGACATGTGATCAGCGGCTTATAAATCGGTATCATTGACATTTAAAACGGGGTATCGGCTATCGGGTCTGCGAACGTTTTGAATTGTACCAGAAAACACATTTAGGTTCCACAGCGGTAAAATAGCTTCAACCACTAACGAGCGGGGAAAGGAAGAATGAAGTTGTTCAACAATGTCTCTATGTCCATTGCATTGGTGAGCAGAGACGTTTATTTCTGTGAGTACAGGCCCAATGCCATATTTGGCGATATTGTACTCAAGTCCAAGAAACTGGTCAGCGTCAAGAGCTTTTACATCGAATTAGTTAGCGACTTGACCAACGCCTTTTACCAGACCGACGACGACAAACGCAACAAACAGTACTGTAAGAAATCCATCATCAAGCTGCAGAAGCAAATTGGGGTGAAGCAGATATCCCCGGGGGAGACTGTGGTGCCTTTTGAGTTTTTGGAGATTTTGAGCTACGAGTCCGTCAGTACAAGAAATATATTGTGCCGGTACGAGCTACGAGCCAGGTTGGAAACAGATAAGGGCACCGTGGATACGGTGGCACCTTTGACATTGATAAAGAAGATTAATGAGGAATTGATCACTTATGAGGGATCAATTTTAGACTACAAACTCACAGTCCCTCGATACGCTTTCCTTGGAAGTCCAATCGAGATGAAAATCGCCCTTGATCCGAGAGTGGAGATAATGAACATCCATGTGTCATTACTCCAGAAGTTCAAGTTCAACTGGGTTGATGGAGACCAATCGAAAGAAGTGGATGTTGTCCAAACTGCCAACGTTCTCGATACCACAGAATTGACGTTACCGGTGACGTTTAGCGAGTTGTACAGTACCAAATACGGCTTCGTGTTTGTGCATCCTTGCTACACCTCAGATTCGTTCCAGTGTACTCACGACGTGAGATTGACAGTCAATACCTCACAAGGCAGCTACGACATCGAAGAGCCTATTCTGTTGATGGTTTGCAAGGCGAAATCTGGTATTTTGCCTCCTCCAATTTATGAATGTAGTAATCAGGACAAGTTGATTGACACCGACCGGGTCACCTTGCCTCCTCACTACGACTGCGTGTAGTATCAAATGTAAAGATAAGATAGCCAGAGCTCCACATACATACCCTTGCGTTAGGTTCCCGGGTCTCAGATTACAAATCAATGGTCGCAAACGGCGTGGCTCAGAAAAGGAGTGGCTCGGAAAAAGAATGGCCCGGATAACTGTCCCTCCCCACACCGTCGCATGGTTCCAATGCTGTTAAGCATACAGCAAGCTTTTACAGTAAGCTTTCAGAATGGGGTTCTAATGCACAACCTTATTAAATCAACACACTAGCAGAAATCACGATAAGTCATAAGTCAAATTCCGCATCACCACAATTTCCCCAGCCTAATTTTCGTAAACTGAAATTAGTCACTTTCGTATTTTCTGTGGTATGGGGGATCTCGACTGTCATTACTAATCAACCCAGTTATAAATCAGTGGTTCCCTTATGTAAAATATAACATGAGATTATCGATCAAAGTCCCCAAAAGGCTCTACTATAACCACCGACTAGCCATAACCGGAGAAATACCCTCCCTGTTTCAGGTGGCCGATATCTCAGTAGTGTGCACCGTTCAAGATTACTATCTCGTCAAGTCCCCGGTATTGCTCAAATCGGTGACCCACACATCTCGAGAGGTGGTGGGAAGCACCGTGGTGGAACAGCCCCATTTCACTATAGTGCTATCGCCTCGGTATGGCAGCTCACCCCACGTCAAGTACACAGTTGAGGCGAAGGTGTGGGTTGATGGAAAGTGCAAAACCCTCATAAAACCCCTCGAACTCGTGCCTATCACGTTTGCGAGAGAAATCCGGGTCAAGGGAACCATTGTTCCCACGGTGGTCGATACCAAGACCAAATACCAGGTGGTACAGTACGAGAGAATAAGGGTGGACAACGATAAGGATTTAATTAGTATTACAAATAAAAAGCTGGTGAGCTTTCACTCCCCCAACATATCCAAGCTGCACAAGCTCAGGATTAAGATCAGTGGTAAGGAGTATTTGGTACCAGTTACTATTGTACAAGATCTGCAGGCGGCCACGGCTCCCCCTGAATACGTATATGCCCCAAAGTACGCCCTAGACTGCGCTCCGTGAGCATGGTCTGGATTCGGTTTAGTTTGGGATGGTTTCCACTGTTAGTTTAGGATGCACGGTTGGTTTGAGATAAGTTCATCTAGTTCAATGGATGGTCAAACTGCCCTCTCAGCCTCAATCCTCGTCACTATCCTCGTAGGTGGGTATCTCATCGAAGGTTTCCTCGTGTTTGGATCTTTTGGCCTGAGGCTCATCGCTGCTGTCTTCACGACGGCGGGCAGATTTGCTATCGACGCCATTTGTAGGAGGTGCTCTCACATGAGCCGCCTCCTTGACCGGCGCAGAGCCATTTGCCCCGTTGTGATGTGCTGCCTCGCGTTTGGCCTGTCTGGACTTCCAAGCCTTCTGTATTTCAGGGCACGCTTTTACAATTTCTTCTTCTGTGACCCCATCCTGAATACTCACCAACACCTTCTCCACTGTGGTAAAATGATTGGCGTTGACTTTATCATTACGAAATCGAAGCATCTCCCAATATCCCGGTTTAGTCAACTTCTTTCTACATTCGACGATTCTGCCTTGTAAGGGTTCATTGAGGTTTTTCAAGTCCTCCCAATCTTTGTCTTCCAAATCCAATTTTGTGAACTGTTCATACTCTTTATTACCTTTCCATATTTTCAAATTCAACACATCGGGTTTCGAGTCGTAGTCAACATAAGTTGAGTCAGGATCTCTAGGATCCATGTCGGGATCTTGATATTTGTTGAACTCGATGTCTAACTTGTAGTCGATGGTATTTTCATGTGCCGGTTTCCATTTCAACAATGTGGCGTCGGTGCCAAACACATACGGAGTTTCAGCACAGGTGAAGATCAACCCGTCAGATTCGTGGAACAATTGATCTTTTTTACTTAAAACATCATCGGAATGATAACTCGAGGTCATGATCTTGAATCCCACTTTGAATGGAAAGTTGGGGTTGTTGACAATCTCGGGGTTTTTGAGTTTGAAGTTATCGAAAGGCTTCATAATATTTTCAGTGATGTACCCCAATCTGGTGGACAAATGACGGTTGGTGATATCTTTGCCGTGGATAGCCAATGCATCGAATATACAGTACCTTAAGTATGGCTCACTGACATTTTTGGTTTCCAACACTAATTCTCCATCCAACAACGTTCCGTGGTGATAGGTTCTTCCCTTTTCTTCATTCTTGGTCAAAGGAAAGTGAATATTGGGTATATGATAGTACTCATTTTCCCTGGTGACCAAAAATACCCCCTCACCCCTCTCTGGGTGGTTTATTATGAACAATAGGCATCTCAAACCGTCGGACTTCTCACAAACAAAGTAGTCTTTCTTCATTAAACTCTCGCGTAAATGGAACCGTTCGAACGACACAGGCTGAGATCCAGGAAAATTGACATTCCTACGATTCAATAGATCCGCGACAATCATTCTCAACTCCTGGGCCTCCTCCTCGGCAAGTTGAGTCCCTGGTATTACCGGCGTGTATCTTTCATCTAACAACATGTTTGATTTTCGTACCTGCGACTGGTGCGAACTGAGGTAGAGCCGACCAGCGAGAAACCGAGAGAGTGGGCGAGGTAAGAGAGCCTGTGGGGATGACTCGAGCTGGAAGACGAACCAGGTTTAAGTGGTGTACCTCAGGATTACAAAGCCTCAACAACAAGTCTACAAGGCGCATAAGAGAGAATATTTCCGTCGAAGTCCTCATCGACCTGCCTCAGTGCGAAAAACTTCAATGAAGCTCACATCTCAAGTCATTGAAAATGGGATAACTTATTTCAACCCGTCGAACCAGGCCACTCTACAGCTTCGGAACTCCAATCTCACAGTCATAGACGAGTTTCCTACCACATACACATTTGATGCCTTGGACTTGACCAACAACAATTTGATCGAGATCTCCCTCACCGATCCCCTCAGTGTACGAACGCTCGTGTTGAATAATAACACCGAATTTCACCAACTATCCACCTCAAGCTTCCCTTTTCTTGAGTCTTTGAGTGTTTTGGGCACAAACGTTCGATGGGAAGACTTCCAGTCCTGGAAATTGCCCAATTTGAAACACTTTGTAGCCGTGGATACCCCGCTACTGAGCATCAAGAACTACCGAGAGTTGGTAATCAAGCAAATTCCGTCGTTGGAGGTTCTAGACTTTGAAAGAGTCAGGCAGAAAGAACGTCAAGCTGCTGCTTCTGTCAAGGCCGTCAATGAAATCGACGACACCTATAAAGCTGAGCTCATAGAAAAGCTTAAAAATACCGAGGACTTGGAGGAAATCGAACGTATTGAGAGGATCTTGACCTCAAAATCCCATGCCTGACCCCGCCGACCGGAAACCATCGTATCGTCGTCAGTGGGTATTCAACGGACACGGAATGCATAAATAGCATGTTGGCTGTACAGCCTCCAATTTGTAACATAATGTATAGATAGCACGATTCTCTAGATGGTTGAAATTTGCCCTTAACCACTCCCCCCATTCCATGTCTTCGTCAAACATTTTAAACTTCAAAATCCCACGCTCATGAAAATTTTCACCCCATGAGACCTAAGAGAAAGGCTACGGAGAACAAATCTTACAACGATAGTATTGATTACTCATCGTTCGAGGAGGCCAAGACGAAGAAGTTGAAGAAGGAGGCCGATGACACAACCAGCAGTGCTGTGGTGGTCAATGGCGACGTCAAAGACCCAAAAGACTCCCTCGTTTCCAGTAGTGGGCTATCACTCGCAGGGGTGAACTTCCAGCCAATCCCCACAAAAGACGACTATTTCTCCCACAAATTGGACCTTGGCGACGCCGTACTAGACTTGGCCTCCAAGTCGCTCCAGGTGCCGCTGATGAAGTTGAAATTGGCCAAAGGTGACTTCATTTATATGATAAGCGAACCTCCAGGAGAACCGTACTATATCGGGAAAATAATGGGATTCAAGGCCAAAGACGACCACTCCAGCCCCCCTCCACTGCAGACTGTAGCCGGGTACAATCTCAAGGGATACAAGTTTCAAATCCAGTGGTTTTATCGGCCCCGAGACATCCTGAAGCTGTCGAATGACTCCCGACTCCTTTTCGCTTCAATGCACACGGATACTTGTCCTTTGGCCAGCTACAGAGGCAAGATCGACGTCAAACACAGAGACGACATCGACAACCTCGAACAGTACAAGGCCATGCCCAACCGTTTCTACTTCGACAAGTTGTACGATAGATACATGATGAAGTTCTACGACGTGGTAAGCACCTCCCATCTCCTCCGGTTATCTGATGACACCTGCAAGAGTAAGAATTTCTTGATCACCATGAATAAGAGGTTCGAATACATCACGGTGGAGCCCACCGTCACCAAATTTTTGATCAGTGGTTTCTTGTCCAACTCGTGTACCTGTGAGAAGTGTGGCCAATGGTGCTCCAACCAAGACAGTGTCAACTGTGCGGAATGTAAGGAGTTTTACCACATGTACTGTCTAGATCCCCCGCTCATGAGAAAACCCAGTCGAGGGTTCAGCTGGCATTGTGAAAATTGTACAAAACGCCATCTTCAGGAGCTTAAGATGAAGAAAGTGTTGATGCTCGGCTCCGATAATAAATCGTCCAATATCGACGAAATCGAAAACGCACAGATCCAGCAGCTTGAGAGCTCGTCGGAAAACGAGGAAAAGGAGCCGATCAAATCCAATAATGTGGTGCCGCGATACGAATTGCTCGCCAAAGAATTTCTCGCCCATGATCCCTTACTGTTCGCCGAGCGAAGATTGGCCGAGGAGTGGAGCATGAGGTACTTGGGGATGAATGCCAAACTCGAGGACGTTCTTGATGTGGACGACCGTTCGCCGTACCCGCGGTCTGCCACCAGGCTAGGGTCGAAATATCAGGCCCACCACATTCCCGAATACATCGACCATCCTATAATGTACTACGATCCTCCGGCAGTTAAAAAGAAACTGAAGAAGCCGGAAAAAGAGAAGTCCAAGTCGCCTCAAATCGAACCCGATAAGCTAGTGGTGCCGAAAGAGTATCAGGATATCGATATCAAGGAATATCCTCAATGGTTACAGCCTCGTCCCAAAGGATTCATTGAGCGTGGCACCGACGCCACCGCTACTGCATTGTGGATCCCATCGCCAGACGATGAGGCTGACAGCTTTGCGAAGTTGAACGATTACATTGCCAGATGTAAGCCCCGAGCTGACAAATTGGGGCTCCTGGAGAACTCTCCCAACTTCATGGATGCCATAACCAGATCTTACTTCAAACATCAAGGCAGGGTGGAGGAATCTCTTGAGGAGGTGTCCAGAATCAGTTTGAAATCGTTGCATGAACCGATCTTGAGGCCTGATGAAATAGCCCGGTTCGAAGAGGGGGTTAAGAAGTTCGGAAGCGAGCTTTATCCCGTCTATCAGCATGTTGGGACCGTGCCGAGATGGATGATAGTGAGATTCTACTATTTGTGGAAGAAAACCCCCAACGGACGTGAGATCTGGGGCAACTTCGAAGGAAGATTGAAGAAGAAGGTCAAAGTAGTGAACGATGACCATGTGAATTTGTTCCGTGACGACGACGATTCCGGATATGACGACGATAAGATCAAAAATATGCCCAAGCGATGCAAATACTGCCACACTGGGGACTCCATTCAATGGTACAGACTCACAGGATACGACAGTGAGGATCTGGTGACAGGATTGTGTTTCAGATGCCTGAGATTATGGAGGAGATATGCTTTAGTGTGGGAGGATGCTGGTGAAACAGAAAAGAAAATCAGTAGAATCGGAAGAAGGAAACTTGAAGCCGAAGTTCTTCGAGACTTTGACGCTATCGTTGACCACGTAAGCAAGCATTCCAACAGCCCTTCGGTAAAGAAAGAGAAGCCAGTGGAAAAGAAGGTGGAGAAAAAGGTTGACAAGAAGAAGGAAGAGAGAGAAAAGGAGAAGCAGAAGGCCAAGGAAGAAAGAGAAAAAAAGAGACTCGAGGAAGAAGCGATACTCAAACGCAAAAAACTCGAAGTGATTGTCAACCCATTGTCTGCAGATTACATCCAGCCGGCCGAACTCAATCTCACGCTCTCTGGAGAGCCTCCCCACAACAAACTTGGATACCTTCTCAACTTTTCCAAGTACAATAAACCAGGATATGAAATCATCCCCAAGAAACCAAGTCCTTGCGACTTATGCAAACAGCCACAAGATCGATTCCAAGACCTCCGAACCTGTGAGTCGTGTGGCGTTTCAGTACATCTACTGTGTATTGGTGCCACAGGCAAGAAGCTGAAGTGGCTTTGTGACTGTTGCATCAACACTATCAACCCAAATCCCTCATTGTCCCTCAACTATAACTGCTACATCTGCCAGAAGTCTGGGGGCTATCGGAGACCAGTGCTCAGCAGTGGCTTGTGGTGCCATTGGAAATGTGCCGTCGCGTATCCCATCACCATCAAACCCATCAAACCGTGGGGTGACTTGATTTCCAACTGGTTTGACATAGCGTCAATCGAGGTGTTGGCCAGCAAGAATTGTCACAAATGCGGCGCCGATGGCTGCATCTTGAAGTGTGTTAGTTGCGACAAGTTCTGTCATCCCAGTTGTGGCACTTTGCGGTGCCGTTTGGCAGCAGAACCTGGTATAAGAGTCGGTGATAAACTGGGCAGGTTAGAATTAGTATTGGTTTGCTGCGAACCTTCACTGCCGGTGTACGATTTGAGAGAACCGGGAAAGAGAACATCGTCATCCAGAGAAACTGGCCCAATCATCAAACTTTTCATTGAAGATATCAAAACCAAAACGAATGCAAAGACTTATGTTGATCTTGTCAAAGATTATTTCGCATTGAATCATCCCATCAACACATTCAAATCACCCACCCACTCCTGTCACATGTGTCAAACTACGGTCTCGCCTATGTGGTATCGCAACGAAACAGGCGAGACCTGTCAAAGTTGCCATGACAATGGTGACTCGATAGAGTATGATAGACCAGAGTTGCTAGAAATACTCAAGGACCCTCTTCAAGGGCAACAGTTTGGGATTGTAGATTTCAACGACAAAATTCATTTAAATTATTTAGAAATCTAAATACATAATCATTACGAGCACCGTCTACCTGTAGACAGTTGAACTCTAGTAAATAGTGACACAGCTGATGCAATCACCTACGACTTCCCAAATAACATGGGTTTCACAATATACCTTAGAATTTCCCCAAGCAAACTCAGTAAGACTCTCGACCTTCAAATCGCCGACCTCGGACTCGAGCCTATTTAGGAGAACAGGAGGCTGACTTATGTACTTCTTGATATCGTGGAAATATGTGTCGTTGGTGATTTTGGGCTCATAGGGATCGAAGGGCTCGGTGGAATTGAAAAAAATTTCGTAATTGCATCGACTCCATTTCCCAAATTGGTCACTTTCGATCAAGTCTGAATGAACCACCACCTTCTTCAATACTCCAGAATATAGATCGTAAAGCAAGTCTAGACCAAGTTCAAAATAATTGTGAAACTTGTAGATCTGCTCGTTGGGGCTATCATGGATAAGCAACCTCGAATCGAACTTGTTGAAGTAGTCCAGCGGTGGGCCCAAAAAATTGAGAATTTCCTGTTGATTTGACTCACCTATTTTGGCCACATACTCATTGTTATCCAAACAGAATTTGATGAGCCCCAATTCAATGTTTATTTGAATTTTGAAGCTGTCATCGTTCTCCGACTCATAAAAGCCCGGATAGGTCTTGTGGTAAATAAGCACCGACTCGCATGCATAATCCTTGCTATCGTCCAACATCGTACTCAAATCCACCCTACTAGAGATCTTGAAACTGATCCCGGGGTAACTCAAGATATACTTACTTTCGATACTCCTCCCCGGATACGTAGGCCCAAAAATTTTATTGTAGATGGTTTTGACGTTCAAATTACTCAATCCAATCCCATTATAAGTATAGTTGTCCCCAGTCGATGGGAACTGGGTCAACTCTATGATAACGAGCTTATAGTCCAGGAACACAAGTTCAATGTTGGACCTTTTCAAAATCACCTTGATAGGGGTATCCAAATAACTCGACTGAGAGTAAATTATTTGGATGTCCTCGGTTTTCAAATCATTGATCACCTTGTGGAACGACGACCCTAATTTTATATCATTTAACCCTTCATTTGGTATCACTTGCATACCGCGATAAGGATAATCTGCGTGCCTCAAAACTAACCAGATTGACCACATGACCTTCTGATTACCCGGACACCCCGAAGCGGAATTATTACGGAAAGGGGTCCTGGTATCGCAGGGGCAGACGTGTTTTCAGATCGCAAATCCTTCCTACTTTGGGACAGTATCCGCATCTAATGCAAGTCTAAACTCTAACAGTTTGGTGTAGTACTACATGATATTAAGATCATGTTGTGATAAACTCTAGCTTTTGGGGGCTTCAAACAAGCTTGGTCACCAAGATATGGGTAAGCAAATAAACAACTGCTGTTGCATTTGCTGGGATGTAGGACACATCTGAGGGGGGTTCCACCCCAGGACTAATGCTCTTGCGAATAAAAACCTTCATATGAAGGTTAATTACCATGTAAAATTAGGTGTATCGCTGGTGACACTCTCTCCTTGTATTGTGGCCATTCAATAGGGCTAACAAGGGGTGGAGGGGCACAGGCCTGAAGGAATACATGGTTGTGGCTTCAAGTCATCATCTACAGTCGGCCTCAGTCGTGGCTTTGTGAGCAAATCACTGACGTGTCCTCCCGCCGCTCAATTCCGCATGTCAAGTCTACCCAACTAGTTTATCAGATTCATTCCGAGTTACCCAAACGGCGTGAATAGTTTCTAACGGCTGGAACCCATATTCCAGCAAATTTTGAGGTTGGGGAGTTTCTGTCTGGTCGGAGTTTCTTTCTGCCTCCACGATCTTCATTGCATAAACCCGCATAGACAGGACGATTTTGAGCTATATGGAATGAAAGGCCTTCTATTCCACGTTTTGGATCTATGAGAGCCCCTTTATCGTTGCGGTTTCGTTGTTCTCAATTCCCTCTTCCAATTGGTTAGTTCCAATAATCTTTTCCCTTCAGCAAGGAATGTACATACGTCGTATCGCTACGGGGATATTCCGCAATTAGATTATTTGGCTTCGCACGTCGCCTCCTAGCAGCCAAACCATTATTCTTGGTACTACCTCCCATGGCTTGGTACTACCTCCCATGGCGATCCACAGAAACTACAACTACTGTCACTTCAGTACCTGAGGCAAGTAACAATCTCGTATCCGCCTGTCGAGATGATACCATGTCTTTAACAGCGGATCTTCCAATTCATCAGAAAATGAGTAAGGGACCTGTCGAAGGTGTGCCCCCATCAATTATGCCCCTAGCTCTGCGGAAACAGGATTATACTAGTTTGCTATAGTTTGACTGATGAAGGCAGGTGAAGAGTCTTGAACAGGAATCAATGGGTTCAGCACCATCACAGAGCAGCTCTTGAGATCCCAAACTGAAACATGGCCTCTTGAAACAGGAATTGTACCCTGAAACCAACACATTCTACCGCATTTATGAATCACCGTATTACCACATGGCCCACAATGCAACTATTGCCGAGCCACTGTCAAATAGAAAGAATTAGCAGCATGCGAAGGGGCGGGCCACGGAATTGGCACCGGAATGACAAAAAATATCGTGAGGTCAACAGGAGGGTTTAGGAAGGGATAAGGATAAGACAGAACTACACTATTTTTACATAATATACAAATGATGGTCGTTATCGTTATTTCTATAATACTACTACAGGTGCAGGGGGCTAAGTCCTGAAAAAGGCCTTTTTGGGGGTTTCAGCTTTGGTTGAAAATATGGAGTCTACGTCTGAATAAACTCTAGTCAATTTGTTTTCTTCATCTTCGTCGATCATGTCGTTCTCATCGTTTACGACAGATTCCGGAGACAATTCAGGGGGAATTGAGTAACTCGACAGATCGAAATTGTCCACTTTGGAGTAGTTGGGAATGTTGAACGTCATATTCGACCCAGATTCAGAGTAGTTGGCCCCGGGGTGACTCTTGGGGCTATCGTATCTGTAACTGGTTTGGTGAGAATTTGCTGAATCCTTGGAGTAAATGGATGAATTAGTAGACTTGATTGAAGGTCGGTGCTTCGTCTGGTATTTGATTATCTCATTAATGTCGCTGTTGTGACTATAGTTATAAGTATGTGACCTCTGTTTCTTGTCTTTCTTCCCTTTCTTGGATATGCTGCTTGTGTCGTTAGTTGATTCCACATACAAATCCGAGGAGATACTCAAACTATCCAAACTAGTGATTTCATCTATTGATTTTTTCACACCATACAGTCTGCCTGTAGGGGACATATGAGGAGGTGATTTTGACGACACTGATGGGGTTCTAAGGGAGTTGAACATCGACGACGAAGAAGTTGGAGTTGAGGTGCCGTCTTTGTATGACGAACCAGACTCTCGTCTCGAGATCGATGAATATGTTGATGCAGTGGATGCAGAACGCTTCTTCTGTTCTTTCTTCTGTTCTTTCTTCTGTTCTTTCTTCTTCTTATCTTTTTCCATTTTGGCCTTCATTTTTTGCTGAGTCTGATAACTCACCGGTGGCAACAAGTAAAAACTCATAGTTGGTTAGTATTTGCATATATCAAATCTCTGTATTATGCTGGACAAAAAATAACAGGGAACAAGGGATTTGTCCCTTACTTAAATGTTATCAGAAAACCTTCCAAAAACCTGGACACCCCTGATAAGAGGATAAAGTCATTTTGGGATAAAATTTCACCTTCTGACAAAGGATTACAAATATCGGCAAGATTGTTTTTTTTGGATTCAAGGTTTTATAGTACAGGACAATACAACTGCAAATCCCTTCAGGGATTCGCAAGATAACTATAAGAGAGCAAATACTATTGGTCACTGACATCGGCTCGCAGTTAATTTACTCTGTGGGGTCTCGCATTCCCTGCAGATCCCTGTACGCCCGATTCCGTGGGTGGGATGTCGATCCCCCTGGAGTGCACTTTGACTCGTTCTCGTCACTTGGCTCGCCCTCCGTCGCTTTATCTCCGTCACACTATCCTCATTGATACGAATTTATCCTAATCAGTAACTAGTTCGCTTAAGAGGGTGCATTATTGATTCTTTTGGGTTAATTTTGATTTTAAGATAGGAACACCCTGGAAGATCAACCAAGATCAACCAGAGGCCTTTCAGGCTTGATGCCCATGGACCTCTTGACTATCACTGTCTATGTGGCTTTCTTAAAGCTAAATCATTTTAGTCGTTATTCTATTGTTGTCTTGTCCACCCTGAGATCAGGTGAAATTCTACAAAACAGGAAACCATTGTCCCTTAAGTTTTCACCGATTGTTCTTTTCTTCACTTTCTCGGTTAGGTATTTGAGTAGTTAACCGTGCAACACTGTGAGTTTTTAACCCAATTGAACAAAGAGCGGTTGTTGATCGGTGGATAATGACAACGCGGAAAACCACCTACACTTCCTCGCCTTTCCTCGTCTTTCCTCTCAAAACATTATCCTCATACACTTTTTCTCTCATTATCCTCAACACTTTTCCTCTCATTTTCCTCATCATTTACTCTACTCTCATGTTTACATTATCATCACTTACATTACCCAATCTACCAAATAAAAGATAACTCAGAGACTATAAAAAACATTAATATATTACACTATTGGTCCTTGGATTTGGTATCGCTATCACTGCCCTCCTTGGGCGAAGTGCCCACGAGCTCCTCAGGTTCAGGCTCTGTCTTGATGGACTTCAACTTCGCCAACCTGGCCTCTGTGGATCTGATAGGCTCAAGCAAATAAGGAGCATGCTCCTTGGTTTCTTCGTCTTCGTCGTGGTAGGTGAATTCCCCGATTTGAGCCATGTCTGTACCCATTAACTCTTCGTCTTCGTGTAATCTAATTCTCAATTTTGGAACTTTATCCATCAAGAATAAGATGATAGCAGTCACCACAAACGACCAAGCGCCCACCGAAACTGCACCCGCAAATTGGTATCCCAACTGTTTCCAGTGGTGGTTCATCCACCCGCCAGCAATTCTGGTAGAAGGGTCGTTGGCCACCGAACCGTCACCTGCTACAACGTAATCAGCAGCAAACAAACCAGTCATGATGGAGCCAAGGAACCCACCAATGCCATGCAAAGCGAACACATCCATACCATCATCGATATGCAAGTAGTCTTTTAAGTCCACGGCGAAGTTACAGACAATTCCGGGAACAATACCAAAAATAATCGAGGTGTAAACGGGAACGAACCCAGCAGCTGGAGTGATACCGACCAAACCAGCAATTGCCCCAAGACATAAACCAGTAGTGGACCATTTACCTCCGGTTCTGAACCAATCAACAAACATCCAGGTCAAACCACCGGCTGCGGCAGCGAGATTGGTGTTAACGTTGGCGTACCAGGATCTGATACTTGCATTACCGGTGGAACCACCATTGAAACCAAACCACCCGAACCAGAGCAAAACCGTACCCAAAACAATGGAGGTGACGGAATGGGGCTTATATTTTGGCACCTTACCGGTGGCCACGGGATCGTGTCTTTTACCCAAAACCAAGGAGTAGGCCAAAGCAGCAAATCCCGAATTTTCGTGCACGGGGCCCCCACCAGCGTAATCCAAAGCCCCCAAGTTGAACAACCAACCGTTGCCACCCCAGGTCCAGTAGGCAATCGGACAATACACCACTGTCAACCAAATGAAAAGGAAAATCATCATTGGGCCCAATCTGGCTCTTTCGCAGCCAGCACCCACCATCAAAATGGCGGTGACTGCGGCAAACATACCCTGGTAGAAACAGAATAAGATGTCCGGAACCGTTGGAACCACAGCTGGCGCACCGTACACCCCTTTCAAACAGAAATTGGTCAAACTGCCCAAGAATTGCGATTCACTGCCGGTGTGACTAAACACCAACGAATACCCCCAAAAAAACCAGTGGAACCCCGTCAAACACGCGGCCATGATCGAGGCCCACAATAACGACAAGGCGTGTTTTTTTCTGGAAATCCCCGAGTACAACAATCCCACCCCGGGAATCATAATCCACACCAACGCCCCGGCAATACCAATGAACGCCATGTCAGCTTTATCGAACTGTTCGTTGAAATCCACCTTGAAAACATCTCCGCCAGTACCCGTACCGGTCAATCCAGTCTCAGAACTCATATTAAAGTCGAAGAAAAGGTTTTTATCGGATTTGCAGATGGAGGATGCATTGGTTTAAATAAAAAACCGTTGCGATAAAAGGAAATTCCAGCCAATGAGAGGCGATTTGAGCTGATAACATTTGATAACAATCACGCCTAGAATTTTCGGTTGTTGGGGGCTTTTGAAGGGGTTCAAGAAACATGGCCGATCTATGGGGTGTAGGGGACGGGGATCTTGGCTCGGCGGGGTCTATAGCCATAATTACCTCCATAACATTGTAGATTGTTTGCCGGTAGTGCTGGTGAGAAATGCGATAACTGATAAGAAACGGCTATTTGAGTCATAAAACACCGTACGAGTGAATCGTGTCATTTCGGGAATTAAATCTGTCGTATCTGTTTATAGATTACTGTTTCCGTTGTGTGGTATTATCCGAGGTTGTTTCCGTGGTTTGGTTTGTTGATTTACTCTTTTAACTGCTTATCTTTAATCACCCTTTCAACAGATTACGCTTTTATTGATTACCATTTTAACTGATCACCTAAAATTAATTACCCTTTTATTACCTCCACCTATTTTCCTCGTCCACTCTCAGTTCCGAGTGGCAGACATATTACACTCCGCGGACACCGTTCCGTAGAATTGTCGCTGAGCGGCCAACAATTAATGAGATTTACGAACTTTCATTTCTCCGAAACCGGTTGCCTTGATTGGGGATCGACAATTTAAGATTTCCAAGAAATAACGATAAGAAATCCATTAGTAATGGTCATTATTGGCATAAGAAGTAGCAACTCTTGTATTTGATCGCCAAATCTTTTGGTTAAACCCCGGTAAACCTCGCACGTGTATCGCACGTGCGTTTGTCATTTTTTTTGGCGGGGCCTCGGACTGAACCACCGGCCTACACGCACCGGCCTACACTGAGGATCCGACCTAAGGCTCTGTATTACATTATCAGACAGATTCGAGAGTCCATGAGAGCCCGGGAGAGCCCAGTAGAATAACCCGGACGGACCGAACTATCCTGGAACCATCGCTACCCCACCCTCCGTCACCACCCACGCCTACCGGAACCTCACACAAAACCAGGTTTCGCGGTGTTTCAAAATTAGGAGAACATGTCGGAATTCGATTCTTTTAGTACTTCTATTTTGACCTCCAAAACTCCCGAAGAGAGCACATCGATCGTTAATGAAGGCATCAATAACACACAGCAGTTAATTGAGTCGGGATTGATACCCTTTTTCGACAACTTGACCAGTTTGATCCAGAAGCAAAACTACGAATTGACCAAGTTGGTAAACGAACAAGGTGTCAAAATTTCGTCATTATTGAACAAGGACGCCACCCAAGAAAGACAGTATGGAACGTTTGTCAAAGTCTGGGACACCTACTTGAATTCAATCAACTTCCAAACCCAAACTAACGATCAATTGATCAAGTTCATCAAGGTGGAAATATTATCGCCCTTCATAGACTTGATCAAAAACGATATCAAATATAGCGAGCTTTTGATCAACAACCAGGAGTTGCAAGAGTTGGTTTCTAAGAAACCCGTCGATGAGTATTCCTGGGGCTCAAAGTCGTTTCAAATTTTGAACAACTTCGGCAATTTCAAGAAGGTGGAGCGTCAATTGCTCATTAAGTCTGTGGTGGGGTTGTTCAACTTCAACGCGGGCCAGCATCACAAGGGAGTCAGAGGAAACGAAGAGGCAGTCAAATACTCCTTGAGTGGCTTTGATATCGAAAACGAAATGGTTCAATATTTGAACTTGTTGTTGAGTTCCAACCCTCCCCCTTTGAAGATTGCTGCATCTGCTTCGAGCCATTCCGCCAGACATTCCCACTCTGTGCCCGTAACTGCTTCATCTGCTTCCTCGAAGGACAAGCACAAGAGACAATCTAAATTGTTTCCTCACAAAGACGTTAAAGATGAACGCAAAAAGTTGAGATCTAGAGTTGGTTCTATCTTTAGAAAAAAGAAGAAGAACGGAGATACCGATTCAATCTATTCTACCCAAACCAATAGCACTAACTTGACTAATTTGAGGGAAGAGGAAACCCCACAGCCATCCCCCGTGCCTGCACAAGCCTCGTCCTTCCAATCGCAGCCTCAATCTCAGTCTCAGTCTCAGCCTCAATCTGAACCTGTTCAACCGGAGTCCAACGGCTATAGAAACAATAACAACAGAGAGTTGCCCATAATACCTTCCTCGCCTAACGTTAAACAATTGGACGACAGTGACGATGAGTTACCCGAACCCAAACAAAACCCTCAACCTTCGGTGCAGGCTGCAAATTTAGAGGTCCCTGTTGAGTACGAACCTTTAGTTTTACAAGAACCCCCTTCGATTGGTTCCACTTCGGCTTCGGCTCCTTCTTCCGGTCCCGGTTCAAGACACGTCAGTGCTACCAAAGAAACATATAGTTTCGAAAGTGGCGATGACGATAATAGGTTTGTTACATCGCCAAAAGTCAACAAATACCAGGAATTGCCCGAACCAAACATCGATGGGACCGATCCCGAGCCTGTGCAGTCCATTCCCGGGACAGTACCTGAAGAGAGACAAGATCCACCTGCGTACCCAGTTGGCGAGGCCGGGTTCGAAAGAATCCCCGAAAAAAGCGCCCCTGCGCCCCCTCCGGCCAGAAGAGCACATCCTGATAGATCGGAGGTCAAGTCGCAGTACTTCCATTCCCTCCCCTCGGCTCGTGATTCGGTCATTCCTTCCCAATTTGTGCCCCCAGCCCTCACTACTCAGACAACAGGTACGTCCTTGATCAATAAAACAGATGTTTTCAACCATTCAGCGTTGAATGATAATCTCCAGGCCGGATTAAATGTTTCCAATTCTCAAGTTATCAATGTCAACTTCAAACAAGACACTGTAGTCAAAGCCAGTATTATCGGAGAGATTGCGTTCCATTATTTCAGCGAAAATTCCCCAGTGCCGGAGAATTTGATCGTTACTGTTCCCTCCACCACCAAGACTATTCTTAACCCCTTGTTTCTCACAAAACTTGAAGAAAATGATTTGAAAGTGGCCATACCTCCTATCATCAACAAGACGTTGGGAGGGGTCAAATATATGAACCAGAACTTGAAGTTGAACCACATTCCCATTTTAATCCATTCCATTTGGAAGTTCGAGCCTCATCAAGCCAGTTTGATGATTAATTTGAAACTTAACCCCAATTTCGGGACCTCGATCAAAGTGAACAACCTCGTGGTGTCTGTAGCCTTGAAACACGATGTAGACACTACTTCAGCTTCTTCCAGGCCTACTGGTACCTTCAACAAGGAGAAGAATAGAATTACTTGGAGATACAACGATCCTGTCACCTTGACGGCTTCCGCCCCAGATGAGAAGTTGATTGCTAGATTTATGACCAATGGAACTGCCAGTGAAGACGATCAGGGCATTCAGGTGAAGTTTGTCATCGATGAGTTATCATCCACCGGCATTCAATGTGATCAAGGTGTCAATGTGGTGAGCAACTTGATCGCTGGTAATTACAATTGTCAATCATAGTTTGTAGAAGTTCGATTTCGTAATATATGTTTCTGTTTGGTTTGGTGCACTATGTGAGTACTCATGAGGGTATTCGTGTGGGTATACATGAGTGACATTTGTGCGGCTGAGAAAAGTGCAAAAGGGCTTTTTGCAGCCACAATGATACTGCTTCTGCTAGTGCTCCTCTGCTACCAGAACCTATTCACCGTTCTGGTGATTATTCTAGCAGTGGTTTATGCTATCTTAATCTACGATCACATCTATTCACCCAGGTCACCGACGATATTCGAGATTCCAGGGTACCCTATAGTGGGAAATTACTTGCAATTACTTCGAAACCCGTCACAAACCTGCAGTTCTTGGCAGAAGAAGTACAACAGATCTATATTTCTGATAAGACTCGGTAACAAGAGGGTGGTGGTGGTGAACGGGTTTCAGGATGTCCACGATATTTGGAGCAAAAGCATATTGAACTCTCGGCCAATACAGTTCACTTTCCATGATATCATTAGCTCCACCAAGGGTTATACCATTGGCACTACTCCTTTCGGAGCTAGTTACAAGTTAAGGAAACAATTTCTCGCCCAGTTCTTGAACAATAGGAGCCTTAGTGCACTTATTGATACTATAGATGCTGAGACTAATTATACCATGAGACATATTTTGCAAATCAGACATTTGAATTACCAGCCCAGTAGCAATCCGTACCTCCAGTTCTTCCATCGGATAGATGATGTGGACCTATTGCCATTTTTACAGTATTTCACCCTCAGAACGTCGATATTATTGACCTACGGAGTCAAAGTGGACTGTTTTGGTTCCGATAAACATCTTTGCGACACCATAATCAAAGTGGAAAACCAAATAATCCGTTTGCGGTCCCCTTTCCTGAACTTCGCAGACTATTTCCCGGTGCTACGGAGGTTGAACTTGAATAACCTCTCGGAGATAGCCCGACAGAAACGTGACCAGTATTTGGAGACTTTGGTGAGACGAAGGATGAAACCGAAGGGATGGAACTTCATGACCGGGCGAAACTTGATGGACGAGTTTCTTGGTTCAAACGCCAAACTCATGGACCAATCTGAGTTCCAGAGTGTTTGTTTGACTATGATCAGCGCTGGGTTGGATAACACCCCGTTGAACTTGAACCACCTTTTTGGCCAGTTATGTTTCCATCCTGAGTATCAGCACCGGGCCTTTGCAGAGTTGACCCAATCCTATCACACCACCCGGCTCTGTGAAATTTGGGACTTGGTTTCCCGGAAAATGGATTCTCCGTTCATAATCGCTCTCATCAAGGAAACCCTCCGGTATTTCACGGTATTGCCCCTTAGTTTGCCCCGAGTTGCGTCCAAATCGTTCTCCCATCGCGGCATGTTCTTTCCTGAAGGAACGACCGTCTTAATGAACGCATATGCTGCTAACCATGACGAAGCTAGATTTGTGCGGCCTTTCGTGTTCGATCCCGACCGGTGGTTGAACGAAAAGGGCCATTTGTTGAACATGAGCCATTTTTCCTTCGGCAAGGGGGTCCGAATGTGCTCCGGGACCATTCTTGCGTTCAAGGAGATGTACATCATCGTGTGTAAGATGATTTTGTTGTTCAAGTTCAAGACGCCATCTGACGATACTTATTTGATGGAGTTGGATCCTTTCAAGATGAACAGTAACCCCAGAGGCACGTCGTTCGAGCCTCGGACGTTTAAAGTCAAACTAGTGCCCAGAGTGGCCGTTGGCAGCGACGATTTGTTCAATTATATCACTGGTGTGAAATGAGATCATTCTATTCATTAATACTACACCTTTGTCTGGACTAGTACCTTCTGATCTGGTACGTCTAGATGACACCTTTGTCTATCTGGTCTTCTGATCGAGGTCTCTTTTCCTCTTAGTCAACCCATTTGGGTCGATGTAGCTGGTCTTGGTCACAACAACGCTCTTCACATTGCCTGTTATCGGTAAGTTGTACTTCAAAATCCCCCGGATAATCAAGTCGAAGGGATTCTTGGATATGGTTTGCCATTTCTCTGAATTATCCGGCTTGGTAGTATTATCGAGACTAGTTAGGTTTTTGCCTGGAGAAATCAACCTGATCTCCGCTATCTGGCTCGCCAAATCCCGGCTGAAAAATCCACCTTGGAAATATATAGGAGACTCCAAATTCAGCACCGATCCAAGCAAGACCGTTTCCACTGCGTTTTCCTCGGCTACCACCCCGTGTTTAGACTGAATGTCGGGCAAATATCCTGATTTGGCAAATATGTCGAGCTCGATCTCTTCTATGCCGATAGTGAACCACCCTGGATTTAAAGCTTCGATAATGGCATTGAAGATCAACTCATCTTCACTGACCACGGTATTCTGTATGTCCACAATACTCACATTGGTTAAGTCTTTGGTGGTCGCGATCACGAACCCCATGATGAAACCAATGGTAAGGATGCCAAATATGCTGATCAAAGTATATATAGTCCGTTTTATGTGATTGTAGTGATCGTGGCTGAAATTTGAGTCGATCACGAGCAGTCTTTTTCGAGGCAAAAAGAAATGATTCTGGTTATTCAAATTGTTGGGAGAAAAGTTGAGCCTTGAGTCTTTGCGGGAGATCTTGTCAAAGTGGTGTTCGTTGATGGACCCTGTTTCCTCGTCGTATTCGCCAAAGCCATAGTAATACTGGCTTTGGTTGTTTTGTTCCGGATAAGGGAACGGGAAAATGTCACTGTTGCTATTGTTCGGTGGCGGAGTAGCCAATCCTCCCACCGTCTGACCTCCGGTCGATAAATACCGTTTGTTTTTGTTATTTAATCGTTTCTGGTTCAAATTCAACGATCGATAATGAGGGATCCGTGGTTGGTTCAATAAGGGGGAGTTTTCATTGTAGTTGTAACTTCCGGTGTTCATGTTGCTGTTTGCGTTGATATTAGCTGGGTGGCTAGAAAAACCGGCAGGAGGATTGACATTGGAACCGTTAATGCTGGAATTGGTGTTACTATTGTATGGAAACCTGATACTATTATCATAATAGATTAATTCATCGTCGAAATCCTCAATGTCGATGTCGTCGGGGATGATACTGTATCTTCGTGGCTGAGAGCCCTTTTTGTCAAACAATTTGGAGGTGGTGGACCTTAATTTCGAGGAGCTGGTGGTGGATTTCTTCTTGGTTGATTTGGAGGCTAAGGAGTTGGTTTGTTCGGGGTTTTTCTCGGAGACAGGAGGTTTTTTTCGCTTGGGAATGGTCGAATTCGAGGTATGTTTTGTTGAATTGTACGACTCATGCGACAGAACGTCATCCACGTCCACCACTTCACCTTCAGATCCCTCGATTTCGTCCTCTGATTTATCCAAGTTGTCGTCGGTGGCCAAATCGTCCTTCGGCTGGCCATCATAATCGTCATCGGTTGAATTGAACTCCGAATCACTGATATTGGAGCCGTAGGGCGACGAAATGTGCGAATAAGGACTGGTCGAACTCTTGACCGCATTTTTGTTGACCTGTCCGTGAGAAGACGGCTGGAATTGCGATGAAGTATGCGAATGACTCGCTTGAGAGTGCGATTGACTTGCTAGGGGTTGCGGTTGTGCTGCTTCTGCGCCCTTAATCGGCCTCTCAAATGAATGCGTCGATAACGTTCGCTGATTGCTCGGCCTCAAATTCTTATTAATCAAGCTGTCCAAGAACTGTGAACTGTTCTGTGAGGTATTGGAGTTGGTTACCGGTTTAGATGGATTGATGGGAAAGGCATTTTTAGCATTAGTTTTGTCGGGCTTCAAATCGAGAGAAAGCTTTGGCGGTGTATTACCTTTCTCTTCCACAGCCACTGAATCGGCTGTTAAAGTGGTGTTTGTATCATCCACATCACCCTCGGTCTTTTCCTCACCGCCTTCCGGCTCATTCTCATCCTGCTTCCTCTCTTTGGTCTCCTTCTTCTCCTTCCTGTCCTTTCCCTCCTTTTTGTCCCTTTTCGGGTCCTTCTTGGCCTCGTATTCCACTGTGGAGGTTTTGCTTAACTCGTTATGGTCGTCATCGTTATATACAGGTACTTCGTGCGGCTCTTTAGGTTCGGGGGGGTCTAGATTCGGCTGCTCGTCGTTAAAGTCATTATTTATGTTGTTCTCGTAGACAAAGGTCTCGTCACTGTCGGAAGACTCCACGTCGTCGACGGCACTGGCCAATTTGGCCGCAAAGAAATCTGTTCTGGTGGATGCCTGTTTGGACACTTTCTTGGCCTTCTTTTTGTCCTCAGACAACTGAAGATTGGGGATATTGTCAAGGTCGGACGCCGAGGCCGATACCGTCGAGCTACTGGGGTTCTGGTTGGGAAAGGTGGTGGATTGTGGAGATCTATTGATAATCTCCGTTATGACAGTGGAGTTCTTCGGTAGCGGTTCTTTGGTGTTTATAACCTTCTGCTTGGCCTTCAACGACTTATTCAAGTTCGAAAGGGTGTTTTTGTCCAACTTGGACGTGGAGCTGACTTTATGTAAATTATTGCCGTTATTGATCCCTGAGGTATCAGGCGAAGTCGACGTAATGGATTTTGGTTCGGGTTTCGATTTCACAGGGGTCTTGAACTGCTCTTCCTCGGACCTGTTATCCGGTAGCTTTTTGTCGTCTGAACTCTTATCCCTGTTATCATCCATATTATCAGTAATCAATCAAGCGGTGGGACCAGGAGATATCTGTGAACTTATATGTAAAAAAGGTGGGGTCGGGAAGGTGGTGAATGTGTCATAAACGGAAATGTCGCTAGCTGTGAAACAAGATAACTAGTACTGTCAACGCTGGTTGCTATTGCAAATATTTAACCTGAATTGTTTATGTGGCCCTCTGAAAAAACTGAGAGTTTACGCAGGATTGTTAAGAGTGACGCGATGGTTGTCGCATTTTATCGCCATTTGCGGCCGTGGCAGAAGCAATTTCTTCAGCGGTGCGGCCTGGACCTTGCTCCACATTACTCCGCGCGCATGGAGCTCCAGGCCCGTTTGACGAGCGTAGAAAGTGGCTTCGAGTGGTTTCGTCTTAAATTTTCGACGCAATGATTGGTTGCAGATGTTGAGAGACGGTCAGTTTCATTATCATTATTACATTTTCTATCGTCACTGGGACCTGCCTACGGTTTTCTCAATCTATTTAGATCATTCAACTTCTTTTGGCTGATGCTTTCATCGTCTTCGTCGAGTCTGGTGAAGCCTTGGCTCAAGCTTCTCCTTAAGCTTTGTTTGATGGAAAGTCTTGGGTTGGAGGAATTGGCGTGGGAACTTGGAGGTGCGGTGGGAACCACTGAGTATTTACGTTCTTTGAAAACCACCCCGACCTCTTTGACATTCTTTTGGTGCTCGGGCTCAACCTTTACAAACCAATCTAATGCCTCGTCATATTCATACATTCTGTAATCTGTTCCATAAGGATGAGACTCCAAACAATACAACGTGTGTAACGGTACATCCAATTCTCCAATTGCGGACCGATCCAAATTCAAAAAGTATGCCAACAAGATTCTAAGCACCACTCGGTGGGAGATTATCAATAGATGGTCGGTGGTTCTTTCGATTTCGGTGATTAACGGTCTTAACCTCGTCAACACATCCAAATAGCTTTCTCCCCCAACCCCAGGATATCTGTAAGTAAGCTTATTATGGATTCTTGCTTCGTATTCTTTGGGATATTTAGATTGGATTTGCTCGTAGGTCAAGCCTTCAAATTTCCCACCCCCCAATTCGTTCAACATTCTCATTTGTTTGATAGAATATACCGAATCATCGAAATACTGTCCTGTTTCCACAGCTCTCAATAACATCGAAGTCCAAACATAAAAGTTTGGTTCGGTGGGAATGTGATGAACGGGATCATCCTCGTCATCTTCTGGATCGTAGTACTCCCGATCGATGTCATATTTTCCTTCATTAGCATGTTCTGCCTCTTCCGTCTTCTTCAAGTATCTCAACTCCAATCTATTAGAAAATTCCTTCAACTGTTTCTTTCTGAATTCCTGTCTCTGGAAACTCATGAACTTGGTTAAAGTCTTAGCAAACTTGGTACCCCGTTTTGTAAGTGGCGCATCTCCCCCAATCTTACCACTCAAATTGTCAACACTCTCTCCATGACGAGTGATCCAGATTTGTCTCTCACATAAGTTGAAATTTAGTAAGAAATAAATAGTCTGCGAGGCTAAGAAGCCCTGAACATTATAGCTGACGACTTTTTTACCCACGTCAATCATTTTCACGTATTGATACCCTGGTAACTTCTCCTCCTGTTCATCAATTGTTTCGTATGCTTTTTCGTAATTATGCAATCTACCAACAAAATCCCTTAATGCTAAATCAGGATCCATGTCTCTATAATCGGGACCAGACAACTTCAATCTTACATTACTTTCGATGATCATTGGATCAGTGCAAATGCTTTCCAAGAACAAAACTTTTAATTCCCCATTCGACCTTTGCTGAATTCTTTTTAAAACCCTGGTCCTCCTGGATTTCGTGGAATTAGTGGCATCAAAAATACCCACGGACCCATTACCATCTAGAACATAATCCAACAATTGATCCAAGGTGTCCATTGCCCATTTTTCTCTCAAAGCGGTGTAGGTGGTATTATCCGGACTGAAGAAATCAGCATTATGGCCGGGGGACTTTGGCGAGCTGGTTTCGTTGTTTGGCGTGTTACTGTCGGGCAACGGACGATCTTCAGGCCCGTTGTTATTCTCTTTATCTAACCTTCTGGTGTTCCCCACGTTAAACACTCTACAATCATGTTGTAGCCAATTGAGGTACCTAGTAAGTTTATTGGTAATATACGATTTTCCTCGTGCGGGTAACCCCACCATGACAATTACCAATTTCGAGCCAACGTCAACATTAGCAATTCTGCCGTCTGGGGAAATTTTCGAGGACGTTTGCCCAGGGATATTCAAAGTGTACGCTTTTTTGTGAGTAGGTTTGGTCGTCAACAACGTCTTTAATTTCTCGAGAGAAGCTGACTTCTTGAATTTCTCCTGCAATTGCGGGGGAATCTGGAACTCATCATTTGTGTCGATATGAGCAGCCTCGGACACAGTTTTCCTCAAAGGCTCAGCGGAGCCTTCTTTTTTCTCGTTCTCCTGAGCGTCTGGTTTTTCCTTCGGATCTACTTCAGTGGGGGATACTGATCTTGAGGCTTGAGGCAACTCCGATAAATTCAAGTGACTGATATTTTTCAACCTGGATATTTTCGATTTGTCCTCTTTATCCTTCTCTTCCTTTTCCCTGTCGTCTGTATCTTCACTGGTATAATCAGGAGACGCAAAACTGGATACTACGGGGGTATCGGTTAATGGACGCTTATTGAATTCGGGCAAATTGGAAGTGGAATCATTGGTGCTGCTATTACTATCAATGGATTTGGTTCTTCCCATTGGGTAGCTCGGCAACTTTTTCAAGCCGTATTTCTTCAATGAATTGGAGGAAAGCTTTCTTTGAATTCCGGAACTACCCAGTCCATTTGGGGCATTGTCTTGGTTATTAGTGGCGGATGGGCTCGGGGAGTCCAAAGTCAACTTTGGCACATCTCCTTTCTCTGAGACCTTGCCGTCGTCCCTATTGTTCTCTCCGATAATGTTATATTCGTCCTCCACGTCGCTTGATTCAGTGGAGGTGGGCAAACTGACTAGATTGTGGAACGACACCTTCTTGTTCGATTGCTCGTAATGTTTTAGATCGTGATGGGAGTTTGAAGGGGAGTCCAGCGATATTGATGACATGTTGTCACGGCGGTTCCTGTTAAACTTCAATTCTATAAATATTTGTATTACAAAACTGGCGGGTTTCTCAAAAATTGCTGAGGGACTGAGATGGTTCGGACTTTTCGACCCCTCTTTATTAAACGCAGAAACAGGTCCGGGGTCTCGGGATAAGAAATTGATTTTGGTCGAAGCCAATTGTAGGAATTATATTGTGGGGTCGATTACAGATCACCAGTATGATGCAACCGCCTGAGAGTGCTTTATGATGTAATGAACAATAAGTAGATAGAGAACTATGCGTCTGGCTGGACCTACGGAAAGTTGCTTATTAGGGAAACGTACGCTGCGGCGCCCAAAAGCAATACATTTTCCAGCTGCGGCAACCAATTGTTACAGGGCAATTATGTGGTGGACGGCAGCCGCAAGGACGGCGGGTATTGTGGGTTTCGCTTATGCTGTCGCTTCTGCTTTCCTTTAAGGGTGATTCTCAGCGTTGCGAAATCTCGATGCGATGTTCTCCTTTGGCTTTAACGAAGATCAACTAGATGGTGACGAGGTGATAGTATCCTCAAAGCAGCTGGTCGCCCCTTCTCCGTCAGTAGAGGAGACCCACCCCCCGAAAATGTTCTCCTTGGAGGAGATATTGCACGGTTTGGTCGATGTCAAGCTCTCATACAATGTTCAGAACGGGGTCTACAAGAGGGAGTTATTCGATATCAAGCATCAGGTGATGACCGAGGATAACGATGAGTTGAACAACATTCTCATCACCAATGAAAGCGATTTGAACAAGGACGCATACGAAGGTGGATTCAAAAGCTGGGAGTGCTCTTATGATTTGATACAATACCTTGAAGTTGACCATTCCTTCTTCAGTAGGAACCAAAACATTCTCGAAATAGGCTCAGGCACCTCACTACCCAGCTGCTACCTTTTCCGGCAAAAGATCGTGTCGAAAGACTCAAGCCCGTTGAATTTGGTTTTGTCTGACTTCAATTACGATGTGTTACGCTTGGTCACCGTTCCCAACTTCATTATCAACTGGTACACTACCAAATACGATGAGGAGATAATAACTTTATCTCCGGCACTAATCGATGAGTTTATGCAAGATTTGAGTCGATATAACGTGAAATTATCGTTCATAAGTGGATCATGGGGTCAATCATTCTTATCGCTACTTCCCATCGACTTCGATTTGGTCTTTACCTCCGAGACCATTTATTCGCTCGATTCGATGCCAATTTTGGCCGAGATGCTTATTGTGTTGACCAAACATCAATCCCTTGTAGCTGCAAAAGACTACTACTTCGGTGTGGGTGGCTCCGTAATTGAGTTTGTGAACTACATCAAGAACAACAGTGACTTACAAATCCACTCCCATTCGGTCGCCAGTCAGCTAAAACGTTCAATCATCCAATTGTTGCCTAGCAACTCATCTTAATATAAATTACCCACTATGGTGCTGGGCTTCTCTCTTTTGTATAGGTGTACCGGTGTTCTGCGCCAACGCTCTCCAATGAAAAATCGCACATTTTTTGAAAGGACGAAATTGAGTTTTATTTATTAGTTAGAAGGTATGTGTGATTATACTTATTTGATGTGAATTATGTAGTGTCAATACTTGTGGGTATAAGATATCCACATGTGATGCTCGAGTCATGCTTAAGGGGCTGAACCGACTTCTTCTAGACAGAAAAACTTTCTGTTGGCGCACCGATATAAACATCGAGATGAGTGAGGAGAACACCCAAAAAGAGGAGGTTGGATACGCATTATTGGACCACTACTCCCAATCATGGGATAAATGTAGTATTAGTGACTAAAGGGCAGTTTCCTGTCGCGTCCAACCATCATTCCGGAGTCAAAGAGAATCACCCCTTTCAGTAAAGCGGCTTCAACACCCTAGACCAATCACGATTATGGAGTTACCACTGTATTTCCCGTTGATTTGCATTGAGGTGGGGTGTTGTGGAGATATCGGCGGCGGGGTGGAGTTTACTTTTAAAAATCATCCCACTCGAATCTCACCAATGAGAGCGAAATTTTTTCTCAGCTGATCGTAAATTGAGTGGTGAACTTCGATAATAATTTTCAATTGTATTTGTACTCCCAGGACATAAGCGAAGGGATTTAGGGCCAACCAGTTGCATTTGCGTGATATATTCATACATATTTATTCAAATACCCATCATACTAACCCATTTTAGATGTTTAAATCAGTTGTTAGATCGTCAGTTCGTTATCAATCCACTGTGGCCAAATCGGCTCCAAGAGCTTTATCTAATGCTTATGTTGGGCAATTAGAAAAAAGATGGGAAACCTTACCAAAAGAAGATCAGACTGCTTTGATAGACGAATTGAAAAGTAGAATGGAATTACCATGGAAAGAATTAAGTGCAGAAGAAAAAAGAGCTGCCTATTACATCTCCTTTGGTGAATGGGGTCCAAGAAAACCTTTAAAGACCGAAGCTCAAAAGAAACAAGTTTTCTGGGGTGTTATTGGAGGTTTGGTCGCTGGGGTTACTTTGTTCGCTGGTATTAGATCATTAGGTCAACCTGGCCCTGAAACGTTGACCAGATCATGGCAAGAAAAATCGGATGAATATTTGAAATCCAAGAATGCTAACCCTTTCTCTGGTTATTCCCAAATCCAATAAATTATGCATGTTTAATATATTCATCTCCGTTTTTCAATTCTCTTGTTTCAGTATCTTGCCATTGTTTGTGAGAGAACATAACCACCAGTGAAATAGAAATTCAGTCAATTCAAGGTTTTGTTCTCGTGTGTTCTTATTTTATATTCTATCATAAATCATAACTATTAATCATCAGCTGGTCCAAACTCCCCTTCATAAATCGTTGCACCTTCTTTCCTAACATTTTCCACTACCACACACTCTTCCATTTCCAAAATCTTACTGGCTGTGAGCCTATCGAAGGGGTTCGGCTGTAACATTTTGTTCACAAGTTTGTCTAAATTATTTGTGTTTTGAACCAAGAATTTGGGGGCAGTTGGAGGAATTAAGTTCTTAATTGACTCAACATTATCTTCCAAATTATGATCAATTGTGTTGCTAATTTCAATATTTGGAGGCCCCAAATTAGGGAAATTCGACGATGTCAAAGTCTGGGAGTCACTTGAGGCAATTGAATTGTACGAAGTTAATGAGCTGAAATTTCGGTGGTGCAAAAAATCTGAGATATTATCCAGGGACAATTTCCCTGCATCACTTAAATCCCCGCTTCGTAATTTTCTCCATGGTGTCCCATTGTCGGGTAAAACTATATTAGTAGCAATTTCCAATATTATCAATCCTACAGAAAATATATCAGCAAACGGGGTGTAAATCTTGTCATTAATGAGCTCAGGAGCGATGTAGTTTCTGTCGCCTTCTAAATCAAAATCTTTCTCCAAGATTGGTAATTTGGTGGATAACCCAAAATCGCCAATTTTTAACGATCCTTCAAAGGTAATGAATATATTAGCAGGTTTCAAGTCCAAATGTAGGTAGTTCTTCGAATGGATAAATTTCAAGCCTCCTAAAATCTCAATTAAGATTTTCCAAATTCTGAATTCATCTATCTTATAGTTTCTGCTATCTTGCAAGAAGCTGAACAACGTGCCTCCTTCGCACAATTCAGTCATGATGTAGTAATAACTGTTGAATTCCCAGGCTTCAATAAAGTAAACCAAGTATTCCTTGCCTTCATTCTGTTCTTTCAAGTTGAGGGTTTCGTTATCTTTGACACTTGTCAAAACCCTCAATGCTTCAATCTCCCGTTTGATACTCTTGATCTCAAGCTTGCCGATTACAGGTTTTTTTGATCTCTTTATGGCGAATTTTTGATTATCGAAGTTACATTCAAATGCCACTGAAAACTCCCCTTTGGATAAATATTTGATATTATTGATTCCAAATTTTTCGTTCAAATGGTTGTCAACAATTTCTCCATTAACGGTTTTTTTCAACTTTTTTATTATTGGCGTTGAAGGGGAAAACCCTCTGTACTTCTTAGTTGGCGTGGCATCGATCATATAATCAAGCTCCTCAGCACTAACGTGATCGTCATGGGCAGCTATATCGTCATCCCTTTGTATTATGTTGTCGATCTCAACATTATCGTCGCTTATGTCACCGCTATCATCATGTGGTCCTATTATTTGGCTATCTGTCTTATCGTCAATCTTGAAGAGGGAGATCGTACTGTCATTCTCATAGCTTTGGTTCCTACCCACCTCGATGGACAACTCGGATGCATTCTCATGATGGTATAATGATTTGCCAACACTACGATTCGTGATTAACTCGTAATTCTTCTCGGGGGTGTGGGGTTTAACTGGTGACACTGACAATTTGTTTTTGAAATTCTTGGGTTTCAATTTATCAAATAACATGATTGGATGTTTCTTTATGGGTGTTTCTGGGGGAAGCTTCGACTGAACTATGCTACTGGAATTCTTTTTTACGAGACCATTGGATTTAAATGCAATTTGGTAAGGTTTGACAAAATTATAGGACTTTTCCTCGTTGAGATCTTTAGGCTGGAGTACTTTGGAGCTGAATGAATGGTTGGAATTGTGCCTGCTTGTCGTGGAACAAACTAGATGATTTTCGTCCTGAGACTGGTTACTTATAGGATTGCTGTTCTTTCGATTTTTACTAGGGGAATCATTATCGTCGATGATCAAGTCTTCGAATTTGACATAATCGAACCTGATTGGAGAACTGTCCATCTTTCTCAACTTGAATCTATCGTCAAAGTCGAATTTGTCGATCTGAGGAGATTTCTTGATACTTTTCAAGTTTGATGATCTCTTTTTGGATAAAACATGAGGTGACGGACTTTTACTGATCAACTGGTGGGGCCTCTTGAAGTTCTTTATGGGGGTTGAGGTAGTGTTCAATTTCTTGGGTGTTTGTTTGTAAGGAGATTCTATGCCAATCTCGTTCAAATCCAATGGATCAACGTCTTTCTTCAAATCAATCGACAAGTTCAAGAATTTCGATGATCTTTTGATCAGGCCCTCTTTGGCTGGTGACTTCTTCTTCAACTTGGTATTATTCGAGCTGGTCTCATTAGCATTTGCTTCGTCTTCCAATATTAGAGAATTGAATGACCTGGAAAACTCATTGTTATAGAAAGTTTCTTTTATGGGGGTATACTTTGCACTTGCACCCGCCATTTGCGGGCGCTGGTTATTCATAATGCACTAGAATTGATGAAAAATGAATAAAACCCGTGTGATAACGAAAGCCTTAGATATTATAGCTTTTATTGCTGATTTGTAGCGACAGTACTTAATTTAAAACTGAATGTTTTTTGCGAATGTAAACAAATGTTGTTGAGTCGCGTTTTTCTTTGTTTATTTTCAGTGGTCTGGGTGGTGGTTCATCCGAATTTTCCTGTGAAGCCTGAGTAAGTTGGTCTGGCCCTAGATAAGCTATTGAATAAAATATGCGGATCGTGTGCTGTGGTGATTGAGAATCTCTTCCGTTCGACCAAGACCTCTATTCAAACCTTATGTTTTCTCTGCGGTAAAAGTACGTTTTCTCGAGTTTCAGGTTAACTAATAGTCTGACCGATGAGGGAGGGTTACCTTACACTGGTAGAGGGTTTCTGCTACTCTGCTGTTTACTACACGGGGACACTCACTATGGAAACGGACATCAAAAATACGACTCCCCGGATTTTTAATACACAAACCCTGAATCGCGAATTTCACCAAACAGATCGATAAGATAGCAAAAGCGGAAGAGATCTTAGTTACACAAAAATGCCATTGAGTAAATTGATAGATGCAATGAATGAAGCGAGTGTCAAAGGTTCGTACATACCTGGGAACAACTGTGAAGAGAGAAAGGGAGAAAGAACTAAAGTTCTATGTAGGTCACTTGTGTGCGGCTTCTCACTTTATCAGGGCTCTTTGAAAATGTGAAACAATCAGAAAAGATGTATGAGTCCCGAGCTTCAAAAGGACTACTTAAAATCAAACCATTCTAACTTCTAAATATAAGTAGTCTGAAAAAGATGATGGAAGCATTGCAACTGCTGAAGGAGGGAATAGCCTCGGCATGGAGCACGTGACGTAGAGCAATCGGATAGAATCTGTGATCGATTAGCCATCAACAGAAATTCATCTGCGGATACTGCATCAGCGGTATCAAAAAGCAGTAACAGGCCACCACGCAGAGTGATTCAAGCCAGATTTAAATTGAAAAAACATTTTCAGGCTTGGACCAATGAAATCTCGTAACACACAAGTCCGACATGTTCTATGCTCCTCAGCTTAACGAGGCAAAATTCTCATCCAATCAATTTGCGCCGAATAATTATTGCCTCGAGTGCGATTGGCTACAGATGAAAAGCGTTTTTATCTGATGAGATCAACCTTAAATTTGACACGGCAAACAATAGGTCATTTCGAAGTCTGATGCAAATAATCTGAGAACAGCGTCCTCTTAAAACATTCCTCCCTCATTCTGCTCTCAAATACCAACCGCAACACTTCCCCATACCTCAGCAACCCAGCAACAGCGAAAATCGTGGTAATAATATCTTCGCCGTTGCTTATAAATGCTTGGAAATAGCTGCGCTGTCATTGGCCAGCCGAGGAATTTTGGCCAGTTCCGCACCAATTAGATGGAATAGATAATTTTTCTCGGTCGTAATTCATGACTTTCTCAAATTAGTTGACACAATTTTTCAGACCTCATGAGAAATTTTTTCGAGTGAAAAATTGTGTACTGAAGACGTATTATGAGTCAACCGCCACAAATGGTTCATTCAAGCGGCCAGGTGCTATCACCGACATGGAGTGAGACTACCCAGCGGTCGAAAATCACCTCAGAATCAGATACGGAACCTAAGACCGACAAAAGTGATACATCCATTTCAAGCGCCGTTGAGGTGAAAACCCTAGAGAAACGCCCCCCCACCATCAACGGGGTGAAAACTGACGACATGGAAATAGAAATAACCAACTCCGATGTGTCCCATCCGAACGGCATCCCTGGCAGTAGCACGATGATGGCGGAACCTGTTCAAGGTGTTCCCGACGGACAGTTTTGTTCCAATTGTGGTACCAACAAAACACCTCTTTGGAGAAGATCTCCCAACGGCACTTTGATATGTAATGCATGTGGGCTTTACCTTCGTTCCAACAATGTTCATCGACCTGTTCATTTGAAGAAAGTGCCCAATTTGATCACTAACCATGATAAACTTGGAAGTTGTAGCGGAGACGGTAGGTGTAATGGTACCGGTGGTTCTGCCGCGTGTAAAGGCTGTCCTGCATTCAACAACCGATTATCAACGAAGAAACGTGAAAAAGAAGACGATGAAAAACCTAACGAAAGTGACGAAAATAACGAAAAGATAGAGGGCAGCGATTTAACGATCGCCTGCTTCAACTGCAGCACCACCATCACTCCCTTGTGGAGGAGGGATGACTCCGGAAACACCATATGTAATGCCTGTGGCTTATATTACAAACTACACGGGGAACATCGTCCCATCAAATTGAAAAAGAGCACCATCAAAAGGAGGAAAAGAAATGTCGAGGATAAAAAGGCGTCATTCCAGGTCCAAAACTCCAGCAGCCCACAACCTCAGCAGCAAACTGGTCAGCTCCAACCCCTGTTCGCAGAAACTCAAAACCACAGCCAACCCAGTCAATTACCGAATCCAGTGCTAAATCACCCAGGACAGCAACCGCAACACCTACTGCCGGGACAATCAGGGCAAATTCCAGGGCAAGTGCCAGGACCACAATCGGGCCAGCGGCCAGGACCTTACGGCCAATACTATCAACCTCCACCAGGTTATTACTACGGACTTACTCAGCATCATTTCCCTCCTTTTAATTCAAATGGTAGAATGCCTAACGGGCCAGGTCCATTGCCGGGGCCACCTCCCATCTTGGCCCCCTTGCAGCTGCACACCAAACCCCCCGGATCGAAAGCTACTTCATTGAGTCCCCTTGTGACTCCACCGCCTCATTATCCTAACGAGGGGTTGAAATCCCCTGGAATGACGTTACCCCCACCTGACAAATTAATCTCGCATCCACCAAACGGCCCCGTGGCTGCACCACCACAAACATCCTTGAATGGGAGCTCCAATACTGGTACCGAAAATTCAGGAAATGTCGACCTCAATACTGTGGCCCCAAACCCCAAGGATAAAGTGATAGCGGTAGATTTCACCAACAGTTTCAAAAACAAGATCTCAATTGGTGGACTACTCAATCATTAGATAGCCTCAATACACTTACACCTCACCCAGCCTACCGTGCAGCTTCAGCTTAACACTCGAATCTTAATACTACAATAGCTCAAACTGAAAGTTTCAATACATCAACAGCTCCAAGCAATAGCGAGATTTTGCAGCCTTCGCGCACTCATCTTATGAACTGGAAACTACTTCTCATACTTCAAGCAGTGACTGGGTTCAATCCTGCCGCCAACGACTTGCAAATCCTGTTGATACTCGAGAACGTGTCACCATCACATGACGAGAGTCTAGTGGCTAAAACAGAAACTTTTAACAACCATCAACAAAAATTCGGCTACCTTCTATCGACGCCAGAACCCCAATTCAAATTTGATGCCAACGATGATTACCTCCAGTATATTCCCAATTTCTTCGCTGAATACTATCTCCAACTAAAGAAGAAGATAGTAGATCAAGTCAATTTGGTTGCAAGCATCATCAAACGTAAGGATGTTTATAATATCTACTCGGTAGAGCTGAAGCTGAACCACTACCTTATGCTAGTACCGTCAATCGAAATGGAATTGTTGGATATTATTAATTGGGTGAATAAAAATCAATTGAAGAACTTTGGCAAAGAGTTTTGGTGCACCAAGATCCACGGCAATGAGGTCAAATTCGTCAAGGTAGGTGGTGATCCATGGAGGCCTTGTTAGATAGGTATTGGTTGGATGGTGCTGAGTTGATATGTAAATCTGGATTTCATGGTATGCAGTCACCTCTCATCACCTCTCTTGTCCTCTCATCCCACCCAATTCCTCTTGCCCTCACGAAAGTCTTATCCCAGTGAAGATAACGTCACGTGCACAAGTGCAACCACGAACGAGAAATGATGCAATCGAAACTCAAGTAATATTTCCAACCCAACCATGACAGACAACTCCATCTCGAGGAAAGTCAAGGATATCACCGCCGGGTTCGTAGGGGGAGCTACTCAGGTCCTCATTGGCCAGCCGTTCGATTTGGTGAAGATCCGGCTCCAAACCTCCAATTCTACCCTTACTCAGGTATTTCAAAACGTCATCAAGAACGAAGGTGCGTTGTCATTTTATAAAGGGACGTTGCCTCCGCTTTTCGGCGTGGGGGCCTGTGTGTCGTTGCAATTTTACGGATTCCACGAAACTAAACGATTTTTCGAATCTCGTTCCGGTAGGGGTTTAACCGCTAAGGAGATATATATCAGTGGTGCGGTGGCAGGAATAGTAAATACACCCGTGGCGTCACCAGTGGAACAGTTGAGAATCTTATCTCAGTCTTCCTCCTCCAAAATCCACATGAAGCAGTTGGTTGGCGATATATATCACAGTCATGGAGTCTCGGGACTCTATCGCGGAGTTGGAATCACCTTATTGAGGGAAATCCAGAGCTACGGGGTGTGGTTCTTGAGTTATGAGACCATCATTCATTCGCTCGTAAAGTATCATAATTATGGCAGCCGAGATAAGTTATCCACCCCGGAATTGCTCTTGAGTGGGGCGTTGGCTGGAAATCTTTTGTGGTTGAGTGCTTATCCTTTGGACGTGATAAAGTCCAATATCCAGAGCGACAGTTTTGCCAATCCCAAATTCCATGGAATCCGGTCGGTGGTAAAACACATCTACGGCAATTATGGGATTAGAGGGTTTTGGAAGGGCATTGGTCCTTGTTTAGTCAGAGCGACGCCTTGTTCTGCGGGTACATTTGCCAGTGTGGAGTTAGCATTGAGATTATTGAATTAGCCCCTAGAACATACGATATTCATTTCTTTTGACCAATTTTCCAGACCAAACTCTCCAGAAAATTTCTAGCTAAACATCCCTTATTAGTTCTTTCCTTATGAGCTGTTTCCTTCTCTCTTTAGCTTTGCGTGCCCAGCTCATAAACCTCTTAGTGTCGCACAATTTCTCAACTCAAATTAACCAATTATCGTCAGGATTTTTCTCGTTACTCAAATCTCAAAATTTTCAATCACATCAACATGATTTCAAAATTAATAACTAGACAGGTTAGATTGTTGTCCAACACCTCAAAGTTATACAAACCCGCAGCCACGGAATATTTCACCACAGGAGGATCCAGCCAGTCCGTATGGCCCCAAAACTTTAGATTGCCCCAGCCCAAGACCTGGGAAGAAAGTAATGAAAGTGCATTGAGCAAAGCAACCAAATTCTTCTTCATCAACGAGATTTTCAGAGGAATGTATATCTGTTTGGAGATGTACTTCAGACCTCCATACACAATTTATTACCCTTTCGAAAAGGGGCCTCTTTCTCCACGTTTCAGAGGGGAACACGCCTTGAGGCGTTACCCAAGTGGGGAAGAAAGATGTATTGCTTGTAAATTATGTGAAGCCATTTGTCCCGCCCAGGCCATCACCATAGAAGCGGAAGAAAGATTGGATGGTTCCAGAAGAACCTTCAAGTACGATATCGATATGACCAAATGTATTTACTGTGGTTATTGTCAAGAAAGTTGTCCAGTGGATGCAATTGTTGAGAGTCCCAACGTCGAATACACCACCGAGACCAGAGAAGAGTTGTTGTACAACAAAGAGAAATTGTTAGAGAACGGTGACAAATGGGAACAGGAGTTGCAATACTGCCTTGATGCTGATGCCCCATATAGATAACCAGACAATCTCCTTTTCAACTCATTCATGATAGATAGTGCTAGTCACTGATGCGAACATCACTGGTGCGACCATCGCTGATGCGAACCGTCACTGGTGCGATTACTGGTGCGACCATCCCTGATACATATTTATTCCATATCAATGCATAATTTACGTTTCTTTACATCTCAATCCCCGCTTTGGCGCCCTGTTTCGCAAGGAGGGGCAAGACGTTGATCTCCGACCTCCAAGCCTTTTCCAGCCCCCATTATTTATTGTCCGGTGGACAATGGAGATCATTCAGGTACAATTTCTAAGGTACGCTCGAAAAAAATTTTCAAACTGAAACATTAATAATCTGCAGATCAATAATTGATTGACGGGAACAAGTGACAGAAATCGAGGAAACATCGCCCGTCTGAAAAAAGGTGAGATCACAGAATCACAGGTGTACTTCGGAGAATACTTCGGAGATAGTTATTTTTAGAAATGAATCACGACTCAGGGGTATCAACACAATTGGACATATTTGGAGGCGAGGCCAGTTCGCCCAAAATGAACTATTCCCCCAAGCATTCGCGCAAATCGTCGTCGTTGAGCTCCAACAGAAACATCAACATGAAGAATCTATCGTTGAACTTGGATTCTTCCTCCAGTTCCCCCAAGCTAGGCGGAAATCAAACTGGCAACAATCTCCCTTCCCTTCAGAAATCACTCACCATTTCGATACCGGATGAATCCAGCAGCCCCTCGAGCGTCAATGGGAACACTTTAATCCAGACGCAATCCCCCCTGAGAATTCTGCCCCCCAAAACCTCCAAAAGCTATAAATTTCCCCCGCCCCTTGCTTCGTCGACGGAAATAAACCCCCAGACCATCCACATCACGGGCAAATCCCATCCAGACCCTCCTAGATACGACTCGCCGGTCAACAACACCTTTCTCAACAACTTCAAGAGTCTAAAGCTACCAGAAGAATTACAAGAATTGAGCCAATTGCATGCGTATCCCAATGGCCCAGCAAACGTATTGAATGGGTCAATATTTCTTTATCTGGAACCTACGATACAACAGGTGAACGAATACGACCTCGTGATCAACGTCGCCAAAGAGTGTCCCGATTTATCCCAGAAATTCGACAGCGCAAATGGAAAACAGTACTTATACATACCGTGGAACCATACTAGCTCAATACTGAAGGAGCTCCCGCGTTTGACCAAACTCATAGCCCAGTACGACGACAGCGACCTCCCCAGCACCCACAAGAAACGTAAAATCCTCATCCATTGTCATTGTGGCGTGTCGAGGAGTGCGTGTGTGGTGGTAGCGTACTTCATGCTTAAATTCCAAATTAACACTAACGAGGCTTACGATTTACTAAAAAACGGCGCCGAGGCTGCTGAGAACAAGTCGCTTTCCAAATATCACATCGAAAGCTGCAGTAGAATATGCCCCAACATGAGTCTTATATTCGAACTAATCGATTTCAACGAGTTTCTTGAGTCAAACAAACGTCTCTCAAACACAAATTTCCAGTAACAATGGCTGCCACTGTCTGGGGGTTTATATAGATGTATATTATGTATATTATGGGTTCCTACTTAATGGCTGGTGATGGTGCGAAAATTTTCCAGGATATGTCATATCCTTATAGGAATAACAAATACTATGATCATTACGATCAGAACTATCGGCCCAAGAAGAAGAAGTACTACGATAGGTACGACCCCAGACGATATCACGGCCACCAGTCATCCAGCCACCAGGCCACCAACAACTTTACCAATCTGAACAACTACAATCTGAACAACTACAATAATCACAATGGCTACAATAGCCACCAGAATGACACCTACTACGGCAGAGCCAATCAGGAGAGCTACAGAAGTGATAGGAGACACAGCTACGAGGGATACGGTAATGAACGAAGAATTAAGCCGGCATTCGACCTTAACATCAAAGCTCGACTGAGTAGTCCTCAGATCCACAGAGACGACGAGCAAAAGGACGGCGGCAAGAGACCCGAAGAGTCTCGATCTCCTAAGGAAAAACTTCAAGAACCCTTACATCCGCAAGACCCAACCTCAGAAGACCCAACCCCGGATAATCGTTCCCTGCTTGACAAATCTGTGGATACTCACAATCCACAAACCGAGTCTCAATCGGAAACCCTTACTCAATCAGAAGCAGACGAACGTGAAAAGGAAAGAAGGGCACCAAAGATTGAAGACGACGACGATGATGAGGATGCTAGGGTCACAGGCAATGAGGATCAACCCAAAGACAATCTGATCACCAATGGAGACAGTGCGTTAAGTAAGGCTCCCAGCGAAGAACAGGCCCAGAATGTGGATATTTCAGTCAAAGACGAACAAACTTCACCCGACACGCCAGGAAGGGATTCTGGAGAAGAACAAATAGAGGAAGAAGCAGATAGCGACTCTGAAGAAGGAGAGGAACTGGAAGCGGAGGGCGATGCAAAAGACGAAGAAGAGAACCGCAAATTGCAGAGGGGAGTAAATACTACCATTCTTCAGTCACCGGTCTATGACGAGGAAAGCGAGGATTCCGAAGCGGAGACAGTAGTATCAGACTCAGCACCTTCCACAGCTATTTCCACCAAATTATTCAAGGACTTGCATCCTGAGAAGAGCAAACGGCCGTACGTGTTGAAAAGAGATGCAAGCGGCTCATCATTGTTGCAGCGGGCTTGTAAGAAAGGAAATCTCGACGAAGTCAGAGATTTGATTGAAAGAGGAGCTAACCCCAACGAGTCAGATTATTGTGGATTTACTTGCTTGCATGAAGCAGCCTTGAACGGTAATGTTGAAATTACCAAGTACTTAATTGCTAAAGGGGCCGATGTAAACAAACAGGCTTTACCCGACGGCGACCTAGAAACACCCTTGATTGATGCTGCTGACAACAAGCATCTAGAAATCGTCAGGATCTTGTTAGATAATGGGGCCGATCCGAGAATTTATAACAATGATGGGTTCACAGCCTTGACCAAAATTCACAATCTACACGAAGACGAGGAAGGTTACGAAGAGATCATCAGATTACTAGAAGAGGCTAGCAGTAAGTGCTTAGAGAAGGTTGACAGTCATCCTCACGAAAAGGACACCTACGAAGCCACTTTCATGAAATCACAACGATCTCCTTCTCCCAACACCATCATTGAGGATCCAAATGATAACTATTTTTTGGATATTTTGAAGAAGAAGAGCCAAAGTTCATCAATCTACAAATACGCCGCCGAAGGCATCAAGGATCTCACAGCACAATATATTGTTGAGGGTGGTAGGTTGGACTATAAACCAGACATTTTGATACTTGCTGCAAGAAATGGCCACATCGAATTGGTAGACATAATTTTGGGTTTGGTGGAGAATTATGATATAAATTTGACCAACAATGTGGGATTATCTGCATTGTTAGCATCAGTTGGTAGAGGTCATTATCAGGTGGTGGAATTCTTGTTAGAAAGAGGGTCGAACCCTTTCTTACGCAGAGGACAAGATGGGTTGAACGCTTTGGAAATCAGTCAAAGATCAGCAAATTTTGACCCAAGAGAAATTGAGTTGATCGAGAGATACATGAAACGGAATCCAAACTATTCGATTTTGTCAAAGTCTAGTGGGGAATCTGAAAGGTCGTCCGTTGAAAAAGATGATGTCATTGAGAAGGATAGCGAAAAAGAGAAGGAAAAGGACAAGAAGAAAAAGGAATTGAAGCGGAAGCAGTCTAGTGATTTCGATGAGAGGAAATTAAAGAGGGTCAAATCCAGTGACGAAGCCAAGAAGGAATTGAAGAAAACCAAATCAAGGGAAGATTCAGGAATCAAACCAACCACCTCCACGCTATTCAAACGTGAACAGACACCAGAGACAGAGCCTGCCGATACATTTAAACATGGATCTCCTTCACCTTCGCCAGGTTCTAATGCACATCACCAGAATAACAGCATGCACCAATTGGATCAGTTGACAAAACAAATTTCCAACACTTCTAATGAAACGGCGGAACCAGACAAGGAGCAAGAGGCATTCAAGGCCAAAACTGCCCGTGACTTGAAAATCTATCAAGAGAAGCTCGAGGCCAAAAAGAAGGCTAAAAGGGATATGTTTTTGAGATTAGAGAAAGAGAAAGAACGTAAACGCAAGGAAGAAGAAATCAAGAAGATTGAGCAGGAAAAACAACAGAGAGAATTGGCAATCAAAGAAGAGGAGAATAAGATCAACAAAATCAAAAATGAGGTGAAAAAAATCGAATTAGCCAAATCAAACTTGATCAAGAAGCTCATAAATGACAACTATCCCGTTGGATTAAAAAAATTCAAGTTTGGATTGAAAACTGAGCCCCAAGATATGTTGAAGTACACCCCAGTGTATGTTTTGAAAATAGAAAGCCAGAAGTTCGTGACTGACTTGCAAATACTGTTGGTCACGGGCTTGACAGTGAGCGAAATTCTCAGTAGCTTATCCCCATCCAGCGAAACAACCGCAGAAGATAAGTCCAAATTGTGGAATCTCTTCGCACCATTGATTGGTAGCGACGATTTGCTTATCACCCAGGAGTTGTTGAACGAGGGATTCGAGAAATTCAAGTACTTGTCAATCAATTTCATCAAGTGGGATGATTTTAAAAGGTTCTTAGAGGATAAACATGCCAATATCTCCCGGGTAATATTTGATTCCAATTCCGTAGTCAACGTTGATTTCCAATATTTGAGTGCATTTCATTCCACCCCAAGCCCCATAACTATCAACCCCAAGGTCGAGGCTACCTTTACTCCGCCAAATTTGCAAAGCAAACCTCATTTGGTCAAACTAATCAAAGAAGCTAAAACCCCACTATGGAATTAGCCATGTATTATTATGTATATTATTCTCATTTTAATTTGTGCGAACTCATGTCATCTTACACCAAGTATGTACCACTGTAACGGGGCCCAGCAGCGGCCCACTGGGAGTAGAGTCCTCTTCATGAAGGGCTTACGCCCTAAGGACCTGTTTTCGGAGACCCAACCCTCAAATGGCATACTAACCAGCTTAGGGTATCTAGATCATCGTTGTTCGATGAGGTGCAACAAGAATCAGATTATGTTCCTATAGCACTCGAAATAGTCGAAGTAGACCATGAGTCAGGTGCAGAGGGAGGGGAGGAAAACGACGACCAACAGGAATTCGACTTTCCTTTATTTTCCTTCGGAGGAGCTACCATGGGTGACAATACCAAAGATAAAGCCGATGACGTGAGCGAAGACAGAGGCCGAGCACCAGCAAAGACAATGAAGGTTTCCTTGCGCGAGGAATCGGTGGAGAAGATCGTACAAGAACGGCCCAGGGCCTATTATTTTGCATCCTACTCTACTGCAGAGGTGTCGCAGTTTGAGCAAGCCGCCATAACAGCCGACCAACTTCTACGAATGGCTCAAGAGCCAGCTGTCGACAGCCATCCGTGGAAAATTATGGATTTGAAAGCACATAATGACCTCATAGAGCAGGAGAAAAGCAAGCACAAAACAAGGCCCGGTAAGAAAAAGCGGTTGGGGATCATAAAAGCCAAGGAACGCAAGAAGGAACGCCAGCGTGTATACCGAGAAGTGGATAAGCAGAACCAGCGATATTTGAAGAAAAAGATGTTCCACAAAAGAGGGGGGAAGAAACATAAGAAGAAAGAGGCTAGCAAGCCTGTTTATAGAACCGAGTAATTTAGCCCTACCTCTATTGTTTTACAGTTCGTGTTCTTTTGACCTCATCCTACTACCAGTTGATCCTCGCACCAGATCGGGAAAATGCGAACACCATGAATGTGCTCCAGGACTTCGATGGATTTCTAGATAGCGATTTCAACCAGTACAAGTTTGCCAATGATCTCCTTTTGGGCACAAATACTCATGAATGCGAGACGCTAGACATTGAGACCTCAATCAAAAAACTAACCTTCGATTTAGATGAAGTGGAGAAACGGATGAAGGATATTTCCTCCAACAACTATGAAGACTTAATCAGCAATTTCCAAGATATCGAGAGCACCAATAGTCTAATGAGGTCTAAGATCACACCCAATTTGGAAAGGGTCAATAATTCATTTGCTAAGGTCAAGCAAGAGATAATCCAGCCCTACGAGGACTCGCTAAAAATGAACCAAGCGTTAAAGAAACTACATTTGACGTTAGATTTGTTGAGAGGATCCAATTTTTTCTTCATGGCGATGTCACAAATCGACGATTTGGAGAGGTCAGAGCTGAAAAACATAGTCAAGTTGTGCAGAATGTACAAGCAAGTGAACAAGTTGTTGGAGGAAGCTAATGAGGAATTGTTATCCATTCAATTGATCCGAGAGATCCAGCCAACTCACAATGTCAAATATAGAAGCATGGTTGATAGATTGACTACAGTGATCAACAACGAGATCAACCACAGCGTCAAGTTCGACAGCACTAACACAAACTTGAAAAATCATCTTATTGGATATCATGTTTTGGAAAACAACATTTTCAGTATTGTAGATAGCACATCAGTATCCAAGAAGGTCCAGCTAATCTCCAACCAACTAACCAGGTCACTACAAAGTCCCCGTAACTTCAATCAAATTATCAGCGAGGTCAACGATGACAGTAGTCAATATTTGAACAAACTCACCAAATTGTTGAAAAATTGTGAAATATTCGATTTGTCAAGTAATCTACTTGATATTATCAATGAAGAGATATCCCATAACACAAAAAAAGCTTCCAAAACAGTGGAGGAGTATTTTTGGGACAAAGTGTTATCCAGCTTCAAACAATATTTGCTGTCTACCATGCAAAGAGGTGGGCCAGTGGCTAAGAATTTGAAGGTATATTATCAAGGGATCAGAAATTCTATCAGCGAGACCTTCAGCGACGAACAGAGAGACAAGTTTTTGGAGAAAATCAGTATCATCGGTGCAAACTAGTTTTATGTATATTAAACAATTATGTTATGTATTCTCACATGGCATAGGACTACTGAGCCACCCTGGTCTTCAAGGTGGTCAAGAAGTCTCTATAGCTGCTTTCGACTCCTGTCTTATCTTCAACCAAACAAGAGAAAGCCCACATTCTCAAGGCCATCAAATCTCTTTGCGACGAAATCTCGATTGGTTCAACAGATGAGGGTCCAATGACTACATACAAATTCTTCCAGGTAATCTGGTCCTTCTGCTCTCTTAATTTACCGATGATTTGCCTTACTCTATAATTGAATTCACTTTCTTCATAAGAAAACTCGGGCAATTGAGTTTTACCAGTTGGAATGGCATATAAGTTTGAGGTTCCGAACAAATCCTGCACCAAACCAGGGACAACATCTCCACTGACGTACAAGAAAAGTTCGGCGGAGTTGTCAATCAAATACAAACCGAAACTGTCAAAAGAAGCTTTGGTGCTATTAATAGGTTCAGGCAATAATATATCGCTGCCAGTAATAGTTTCCTCTTCTCCTTCGTCATTGGTTTGAACAATTTCCTCTGGTAACCCACAACCATCAGCCATGTTGTGCAAAGCATACACTGTTGGATAGATGTACTTGATTAAGTGAGGAATGGGCAAAGTTGTCAAGTTGTTCAAAGCTATGGAACGATGGTCAGCAGGAACTCTCTCGCCTCTCAACCCAACATGTTTAGTCAACGAAAACAACAATAATGGCAACATACGTAAGTTGGTTGACAACTGCAATGGCGAAGAACCCGAAATATTGCCTCCAACCAACTCTTTCTTATAAACATTGACCAAATCAACCACACTCTTGATCAAGAATTCTCTAGCGTCAGGTAACGACGAACTTAATCCCTTTTCAACGGCTCTATGAGTCAAGTAGTTGGTGATAGCCAACTGATCGGCCGAGGCATAAATGTCGTCCAATTTCGCAGACGTTGGGACAGCCAAATTCATGACTCTAATTCTTCTTTCACCGAAGCACGAAGAGTGCAACACAGCAGCCTGGAAAAAGACGACTGGTTTGGTGATGGTTTCCTCGATGGAAATTTCAATACAGTAGCTTTGATCACGAGGATAAGTGGGGAAAGAACACAAGTCACTCGATCTGTTGAAGAAATTGCCAAAAAACGCAGAAGCTCTAATACCAGCAGAGCTTCTCACTCTCAAAACAGCTTCCATGGCGATTTCCATGGACAAGTGCTCACTGACTTCCTTGGAGAACTTGGTGACATCTTCACCGGTGGATGCTGACCATGCAGGGTAGAAATGAGTTTGACCAGCGGTGTAACGCGGTAAATTGGATAAAGTGGCCACATCTTGGTATTTGGACGAGGTTAAGAACAAATCGACGGTGATTTGGGCGGAATTACACTCAACAGCAAACGACTTGTAGAATTTGTCTGCTGCTGATAACAATACTTGAGATTCTTTTGGCTTTCCTGAAGTTCCTTCCTCGTCTCTGACCATCAATTTCCCTTCACCGATATTAGGCAAGCTGGCGGTGAACGAAATCAATTTTCCTCCAATGGAGCTAATCATTTTGTGACCAGCCTTCAACGCTGGGCCCAAGGCAAATGAATGGTTGGCCGTGTGTTCGAAATAGGAGGGGAAATCAAATAATAATTTCTCAATGGCCTTTCTATTCTCAAACAAATTGACCAATAAGCCATCAGGAGTAGGCAAGAAAGGCTCGTCGATATCCGAAACAATCAACATTTCGATATTGAAGTTATCTTCTTCCGAGTCGGCATTCGTCGATTCACTGAATTTGAAATAATGCAAGTTGGAATCAACCCCAATGAACGCCACTTTGGCCAAGTTTTTAGCGTTGGGAATTCTGTCCAAGCTTTCTAAAATGGTTCTAGTCACGGTACTGGTCAACCCACTAGCGACTGCATCAGCGGAAACATCAATTATGAAACAGTAGACGATTGGTGGTGGAACTCTGGCCAAATATTCCTTGGGGGCCACGAACTCTGTAATGGAATAATTCAATTCCGGACGGTCAAACTTGTTCTTCGTGACATTCGTTAATTCGTCATACTCGAAAGCCATAGGGATGTCGTTCAACAAGTTACATAAATTACATCTCCATCTTTTGCCTTGATCGGTCAATGTGATGAAAGGATTGATGTACGCTCTACAACGACGACATCTTGAGATTGTGGTGTCCACCGACACTGGAACATTCTCATCCTCTTCGTGCAATGCTATATAGGGCCTTACGATCAAGGCCAAAGGCAACTTGGATTTCTTCAACACCGAATTATTGGTAGGAATAACATTCAAGGTACTTCTGAAATAGGATGAGGGGGCATTGGCCTTATCGTTGGATGGAATAACCGAAATTTCTGGGGGAACGATGATGGGTGGTGGAGGTAATTGTAAATCGGTTATAGATGGAGGTAATTCTCTCAACAAGTCAGTTGGATATAACTGATTCAAAGGTAGCCCGTTGGCGGCCGGAGAGCCGTAATTAGGGGTGGGGTTGAATGCTGGGGCCCCGTAACTTGTTTGGCTTGCAGGGACTCCATAAACGGGCTGCTGAGGTTGATTGGTTGGAGTTTGGCCTCCGTACTGGAACTGGTTCACGTTCAAATTCTGGAATTGGTTATTCAACTGATCCACTTGTTGCCCAGGAAATGCCGGCTGCCCAGTTGGTTGACCGCCAAGTGGTTGGCCCGTGGGTGGGATCCCTTGGTTAGGTTGCGCCACCCCAGGAGCGATTGGTTGGCCTAATGGTTGGCCCAATGGTTGCCCAGGAGTAGCTGGTGCTTGAGGTCCACCGTAGCTTGGAAAGCTCGGTTGAGAAGCGTACTGTGGTTGTGGATAAGCTCTTCTCTTTGACATTATGGATCACTATTGAGATTTGAAAAATTGTCGACGCACTGTGCGACTTACGTGTTAGGACACAATTATACCCCAGCCTGGCATCAAAGGCGCGCCCACGGTGAGGCGTGGCGGTTGCCGAGGGGTGCGACTGGTTGAAGGCGCGAGCTTTACCGGGTCTGAGCGCTCGCTTTCGGCCAATCCTGGTGCCAAGGCGCGGTAAATTATGAACCAGTCGAAGAAATTTTCATCCCTCTCTAATAGGAAAAAAGAGATAGGAGCTGAACAATGGACGAGGCATTGGCAGTGGAAGGGCAAGAAAAGCGTGAAGCACTCCTGCGCTCTGCAGTTGAAAATCAAGAAGGCCTTGATCTGTCACAGATTTACCTGTCTTTGGCAGTTGCAACGTTTGAACAGACACATGAAAACTTCGTATCTGTCCAGCCACTACCTAGCCGAGAACCAAAATTGAACCCTGCAGACACCAGTAAAGGAGGTTAAATAACAATACGCGTTTGTTGTTTACGGTTATAACATTTGTAAATAATTGAGGCCGGTACACATAGATTCTCCGCTCTGCAGGGTCATCCAATAGTGTCATCGGACGCCATTGCACTAAAATCTTGTTTTATCCGTTTACCACCCGGATAAAAAATAAATATGTGGTAAATAATAGATTACCACCGCCAGATCGTCAGAGGGTAGTAGCAAGATGGTTAGTTCTTTCATGACCACCAGTTACAGAATTCTTGACCAGTGTCGCTGACATTTATGGGTCGTCGAAATCTCCCCAACGCAATTTCAACCAGGTAAATGGACAATGGTGTTTAAGGCAATGTTAAAGTATAAAGTTTGCGAGTGTTCAAAATAATTTTCCATGTCCCCATTTAGAAGTTTTGCGTCTCAATCTAGAACTGGCGGGTGCGATTATAGGTCGCATTTAAAGGACAGATATCCCCATAATTTCATGCCACCAGATACTTTTGCCTAAATCACCAATCAAATATTCAACCAGTTCATTTGATTTCCATTAGTACAGCTTAGTCAGAATGGCCAAGGATCTTCATAAAAGAAGTGTCTCTTCGATGCATGATATAGAAAAGAACTTGGGTGGTATCAAGTTGGAGGACGAAGATGTCTTTGAAAAAAAGCCTAGCAAGAAGGTGGATATATTCTTAGTGGTGGTAGTCAGTTTGTTGATTGGTGCGGTGGTGAACTTTTTCATCTTTAGCCAATTCAACTCGTTGAACCTCAAGATTTTCAATGAAGGTGGTGTTGAAAAGTTATTGGACGTGGAAAATATCAATTTGATGGAGGACAACGAATGGAACAAACTTCATCAAGATATGGAAGGCTCCAAGGGCGTGGGCAATGGCGTGAAAGTGCATGGTTCCCCCAGTTCTATTGACAGTATTGAGACTGTGATAAATTATGATAATCCCCAGAGAGATTTAGCAGAGATTTTATCTATAAATCCTATTGTGATCTTAACCAACGACGAAAACATAAAGTTACAGAATCGTGTTGAGAACATCTTGAAGAACTTGAAAATCACTCCAGAGATAAAATTCATAAATTTGAACAAACATCCAAACTACGACAACATCCATGAATACTTGAAGAAGTTTACAATTGGAGATCGAGGAGTGGAGGTGAATAGAAATCGGTTTGAAAAACATGACATTCCGAGACTATTTATCGGTGGCTTACCAATGGGTAACTATCATGATATAATCAAAAAGTACGACAATAAAGAGTTGTACGCATATTTAAAAAAGTACGGCAAAGGGTTAATTACTTTGGAAATTTAATGCAGCTATGGAAAAGGTAAATAGGGAATGAATGATTGGATATGAATGCCTGCTGGCCTAGAACCGGCTTAAAAACCGTTCAAATAGCCCCAGACTGGTCTCTTTTCTATCTCAGTAATTTCTTCAGATGAAAAGATCCACACAAATTCGTAGTCAGCATTGACAACAGAAGGAAACACAAACTCTTCCATATACAAAGTTGTAGTTGTCCTATGAAAAGTTGGCCATCGGGACGCATAGTTTTTTACCCCTCGTACGACTCAATTTCTACTGGCAGGCATGCTGCGATAAAGAAAGGCTGACCGGAGCGGTACCGGACTTTTGCGCCGGTAATTATGTCACCAACTACGTATCACCACTAACGTTATGATTTGCTGTTGTAGAGCTTATATCAGTAAATCTTGTACCAACACCACCGTTCGTAAACATGAAACCTATCTAACATCCCCTCTATGAAACGACAGGTGAGTCACCGTCGTGTAGATGATAACGTTTGTTATCACCTGCGCCTAATATAGCGAGTGCGTCTGATAGCCAGGCCCAGGTGGTACCAGAACTAGCGCCATCAACTGACTTTTTCCAGCCGCACTGGTGCTGTTTACCACAATGGTAGTAAATTTCATACCACGATTACAAATACGAAAAAAGTTTTCTGTCCCAGCCACGACCTGATAAATTTTTTCAGTCGTTGCGAAATATTTAAACCACCAACTTCCCCTTTGGAAAATTTCAACTACAACTTTTAACAAATTACAAGCCTTTGAAATAAATTATTTCAAACCCCACCCCGCTTTACTTTATTTTACTTTTGCCTCGCTGTGTTTGATATCTGATTAATTCAAGATGTCATTATAAATTTTTTTTGAGTTTATCCCCCAAATAAAAGAGTTTTTATTTATTACAAACCGTAATCAATAAATTTTAAAGTTTTAAAAGTTGTTAAAATGATACTAGATACTATTAGTTAAAGATGATGCCGTACAGGTTATTTACCCCCCGTTAAATTGAATAAATTAATTATTAAATTAAATTATTATTAAATTGTTAAATTGTTATCAAATAAGTTAAAATTGAAAAATATCACCCGCAATGTCCAATCCAGTTATATTAAATGAATCGTTTGTTGGCGAGTTCCTTGAACCAACAAAAGATGCTGAAAAAATGAAACCAAATCTCGAAGCATTAAATTTCCATTCAGATGTATTGAATTCAGTATTTCTGAATGATGAAACTAATTTGAACAACACTCCTATGTTTGACGAATTAGACTTCGTGTTAGATGGTCATGGTAAGGAGGATTGGGTCTCGTTATTCGACGCTGATAACGAGATTGATTCCAATCAAGTTGTAACCGATGGTGACCTTTTGATGGATATCGAAAAATCTATTGAGCCTTCATTAACTCACAACTCAATTGGTGCAGTTGATGATAGTGTCAGTGATTGTACCTCAGTTAACAACACTGGTTCCAATGATTCGAATTCTAAAAAAAGATCCTTCGATCAGTTACTAACCCCAAATCCTTCATCAACTTTATCAACACCAAATCTTGATGAACAAACTATCGATCATTTGGGTTTAATCAAGTACAACAAGAAACAGAGGTCTGCTCCTTTAGAACCAATCAAAGTTAAATCCAATGATCCTATTCTTATGAAACGTGCCAAAAACACTGAAGCCGCTAGAAGGTCTAGGGCCAGAAAAATGGAAAGAATGCTGCAGTTGGAAGATAAAGTTGAAGACTTGATCAAAATTAATGAGAATTTGAACAGTGATTTGATTAGATTCAAAGAACTCTTGGACGCTCACAATATTAGTTACTGATTCTAGTTTATGTTTGTATTTTATAGTGTTACCATCTAATGTAAAAAAGCATTATTTTGATCCTTGGTGCGCTCTAGAAATCTGGTGATATTTCATTAAATCGCACTATGTCAACTATTGGTATTAAATCATCAGTTCACTTGCTCACTTTTGCAGTCGGATTCGGGGGTTCGTTCTTCTACTCCTACATTGCCTCACCAATTGCGTTCAAGACCTTGGAACGTAGCCAGTTTTCTATTCTTCAAAACCATGTTTTCCCCATTTACTTTTTAGGTCAGACCATCTTACCTTCAGTGCTTGCTTTGACCTCCCCCACTCCTTTGAGCACTTTGGCTACTTCCATGTTGGTGTTATCCACGATCTCATCGGCATTGAACTACTTGTGGTTGTTACCGGTTTGTAGAAATATCAAGGAAGAGAGAAATCACTTGATCAATAATAATTTGGATAAGATTGATGGTGTCGAGACCGAAGACTTCAAGAGGTTGACGAAAAAGTTTGGCGGATACCATGGAATCTCGCTTTTGTGCAACTTGTTAGCTATAGGTAGCTTAGGTGTTTATGGTATTACTTTTGCCTAATCTTGAGTATTCATAGTTATATATTACTTTGCAAATGACAACTTGCCCAATTGTTTTAGTAAATCCAACTCGATCGATGCAAAGGCTTTTGCGCTAGTCTCGGGGGTCTCGAACTCTATAAATGCAATATTTCGGGCTCTGATCAATCTCATATTCAAAAAACCTTCGAATGCGGCAAATGCGTCATTGATCTTCGTTTCTAGGTCTTGTTCTGCATTTTCCTGCTTCGCAGGTTCCTTGTTATCCGTCTCCGGGGTCAGCTGTGGGACAATGGTCAATATTAGCGTACTGTTGGCTTTGCCTGGGTTTTTGAACCTCCTTACCTCCCGCAACTCTTCCACTTTGTCTTTATCCATTAATTCGTAGCTCTTAGTCTTGGCCAAGGTGATTTTCATCGGCTTACCGAAAACTTTGTGGTTTTGGTACTTCAGTATTATGGGTTTTACATTGTTATTGAATGAGATGAATGCTTGTCCCTTTAATGCGAGGGTTTTTTTCACATGAATGGATGTGGGCTGATACTCTCTAAATATCTGTGACAACTCATTACGTAGAGTATTATGAGACACTTTCTCGTTTAAGTTTTGAATATAAATAGTAGACATTTTTGAAAGGCTGGACCTTCTCAAAGAAGAAAAATTCTGAGAGTGAGTGCGAATATTATGAGTAAAGAGGTTCCTAGCATAAACATTAAGGATGAGTTCTTATCCAACTCCTCAGACATAAGGAGGCAATTATCACAGAGCATGGGCAATTCCGGCGGGATCTCCAAACCAACCAGCAGAAGAGGGTCTGTTGTTCCAAATGAGGACGACGATGACGACGATGACGGCAATGAGCGCAAACGTAGAGACAATATTAATGAAAAGATACAGGAGCTTTTGACCTTGGTGCCCTCGGACTTCTTCAACGACAACAACAATACCAAAACCGACGATGTGGATTTACTGGTCAAAAACTCGGGGACAAAGGACGGAAAACCAAACAAAGGGCAAATATTGACCAAGTCTGTGGAGTATATCCAATATTTACAGAATAAAATAGATGAAAACAACAGAAAGGAGGTGGAGATGTTGGTCAAATTGAGATATTTGACAAACGGCGACAAGAATGTCTCCCACACAAGTGCGGAAAGGGCCTTGGGCGAGATTGGTGTGGGGCCTTTGTCGCAAGAGTACTTCAAATCGGTTTTGGTCAATAGTGCCAACGCCAATAAAGCCCGAAAAACTCCCATATGATAAAACTTGATGTATGTTCATTTCTTCATCTATTTCTATCTATGAATTCTATCTTTTGATCGGGTGTGTCAGATATCACAAGCTTTCCTCAAATGCCCAGCCGACATGGGATCTCTTTTATAAGCCTAGACACCATGTTTGATCCGTCCCAAACGCTCATAGTCGTCAGCATTCTCGCTAAGCATGTAGGCCGGCAAATAACCAATCTCCAGCTTCAAATTGGGATTGACTACGGTGGTGTCGATCCCTCCTAAACTGGTGTACCCCATATCATATAAGGGGCAGTAATCCAATCCACAGCCGATTATAAACTCCCATATTTCGATGTAGTTCCAGTCCAAAATGGGGTGTATCCTCAAAAACTTAGGCCAGTTGTGGTCAGTGGTTTGTTTGTAAGTCAAGGTTGTGCCGTATGGATCTGAATGCCTGATGCCGACAACGATGGTCTTTATATGGGGATTGTCGGTCAAATATGTCTGGAATCCCGTCTTGAGATCGCTTTTGATGGTTGTGGAATTCAAATGGTAGTACTCGGTGGAATCTTTGATAAACTTGGTAACTTCGCTAAAGGGGGTTTCGCTGTTGATGTATACCGACGGGAGCTTGAAATTGTCGTCGCCGTCGAACCCTAGTTCGTGTATCGTAGCCAATATAAGAATCAACATCACAAGACAATCTTTTCCTCCATTATAACTAATAGCCACCTCATGAATGCAGTCTTTCAATACATCTTTAAGTATCTTGCGAGTTTTGGCAATCTTCTGGGTGACGGATTTAACGACCTCTGGCTGGTGAACGTAGCCCGGCTTCACCGTTTTGTGAGCGTTGCCGTTGAGGTAGTCGTTCACCAAATCGAAAGATTCTCTGCACTTATCTGTAAACGTCATGGCCGAATGCGATTTTCCACTTGATCTATATTACATACTATACATCGAAAATAGAGCCACTCGCAGTGACAGATTCGGGCTATGGTATTACTTAAATAGGAACTGGAGGTAATACTCTTTCATGTCACTGTCCCAGTACCACCAGAACTTATCGGAAATTTCGTCCACTTTGCCGTCGATATCTCTGTTGGGTATGACCAAACAAATGTTTTCGTAAGGCTCGCTTGAAAGTACTAGGTACAAATGATTGGTGGTGTCGATTTCCTGATTGTCGCCCGATTCCTTGTCGAATTTATCGATGGACGACTTGACGATGTTCTGGTTTTTCGTTGTTAGTTCGAAATAGTTCTGGAACCGGAAAAAAGGCTCCTTGCCGCTTTTGGGGTATTTGACATGAACAAGAAGTCCTAATTGAGAATTTTCGTGCCTTATTTTCGACACTTTGAACTGAGGCCTGCCGATTTTATGCCACGATTTCTTGCTGACGCTACTGATAGTTAATCCCTTTGGTTGCACTACCTTATGTCTTTCGTCTATAAGTCTTCTTCTCTCGAGGTTTAACTGGTGCTTTCTTCCTCCTATGTGGGCAATATACGACGTTTCATTCACATGGGTCGTCAAACACAATTTGCACTCGAGGAGGCCCAAGTGATTTTTGAATACGTAAGGATCATTATCGAGGTTGAGTATCGTGGAAGTCAACAAGTCCTTGACTCTTTGTCTCTTGTGGATATTGGCTTCCAGCTGGTCAGCGATTGCCCCGGCCCCTTTTTTACTGTTCACTCTATCTGAGTAGTCCATGTTGGTTTATTCGGCCTGGGCTCAATCGTTTAGTTATTCTTGTGTGAGATGTGATGTACTGAACTAAATGCGACCGAACAGGAAAAACTACAATTGAGAAATCGCACCGACGAACACGTCTTGATGGATTCACCAATTAATATAGGGGATAGTACAACCCATTCGATTCAGGACAAGCTAACTAAGACGCACTTGAATACTCCGTTCGCTGCCCAAATTTTCAGTGCCACGTTTTCGGGAGACAAGTTCATTGAGTTAAGCGTCACTTTTGATAATGAGAAAATATCCGTCCTCAGACGTGTACAAGACAGTTATATCAATGTTAACCACCTATTATCCATATTGTACCACTTGAAGGTATTCACCACAGAAGAAATCGACCTATTCGTGAAGAACGAAATATTGGAGAACTTGCAGTACAAAAATATCGATGGCTATACCCCTGAATATTTGGACTATAGGCACTACAAGGTCCCAAACATCCAAGGAATCTGGGTCACCTTCGATAAAGCTATCTATTTGAGTAACAAGCTAGGGATATATGAGATTGTTAAGAATTTGTTCCTCGTGAATGTCCATGATTTTGACGAATTGAAGAGGCTGGAAGAGACCAACAAGCGTAAAGCTAGCGACATAGACGGCACAGAGGAAATCACAGCAGAAGGTGAAATTCAAGTGGAAGAAGTGGTGGAAAACAGCAACTACCCATACAGTTTACCTCCCCTTGCATCAGAAGACAACGATATCAAATCGAAGTTCGGGCAGTTGTTCAAGCAGCTCGATGGAAAATCAGAAGAACAGATTTCCCTGTTGTTTGGAAGCTACCAAAATTTGAGCAAAACCGATATTCCCTTAGACCAGGACGGTAAAACAGCTTTACATTTCGCCAGCACATTGGGCAATTTGGAATTATTGCACAATTTGGTTAATATGAAAATAAATTCACCTATCAGAGGATCTAATAGTGGCGAAACTGCCTTGGCGTCCACTATTTTGGTCACAAACTCAATGGAAAAGGGAAACTTTAAGGATATTTTGAAGATTTTACACCAAAATATCTATTTATTGAACAACAATAACTGGACAATTTTGCATTACTTGAGTTCCATAAAAAGTGAAAGCTGCAGCCACTATTTGAACAAAATCATCCAATTCATAATATCTGATGATACTCAGAGCTCACTTTTCAAATTCATGAAACTTGTAAACTTGCAAAGCTTAAATACGGGAGATAGTGCTTTACACATTGCTATTGAAAACAACAACAGATGGATGATTGATGTGTTATTGGAATTGAAGGCCGACCTCAATCTAGCTAATAAAGCGGGAGCCAAGCCTATTGATTTTGAAATCATTAAAGAAATAGTCAATTTGAAAAACTTGAATCAAATAAAGTATAATGATGATGAATTATATTTGATAGAGTTGATCAAGACCAACATCGACTTTATGAATACTAAATTGCAGGTAACCGGTAATTTAAAACTTGATGAAGAATATCCTATAAAGAAATTCAAACCCACAACTAATGACAACGACGATACCGAAAACACCAACAGCTCGCCCATTGAGAATCTTTTTAACAGTATTAGAGGACTTTTAAACGATACCAACAATGAATTCGAGACCATTGTTAATAACAAACAAGAACAAATAAGAATATTAAACCAACAATTATTCAACACCACTTTATTGACCACTAATAACAAATTTTTAAACAAAAAGATAAACGAAAAATTAGCGAATTTGGATAATTTAAGATTACAGATGTCGAACATCACTGAAAAACTAGAGATCTTGAAGAACGAATTACCTGAAGAAGAAGAAATCAAGGACTCCGATGACAAGGTAAGGTTTGATGCCGATGAGCCCTTCAGAATAGACCTATTGTATGACAAACTAAACAGAAATGAGGACCCGGAAACCGTCAAGCCTGAAGTGTTACCGAAGCTACCTGATTCTATCATTTTAAAGGCCCGCATCAACAGCTACAAACAGTTGAACGAGAGTATTCAACTCGAGTTGAATAACCTAAAAGATTACGATAGTCTCACCAATAAATTCAAAAAGGTAGTGAGCTTTTGCACCGGTGTGGATATTAATGAAGTTGATGAGTTGTTGGATGGTTTATTGGAAGCAGTTGAAAGTCAACAGTAATTTTTTGTATTAGTAGTATGTAATATACATTGGACTCCCCGCCGATGGTGACCTAATTATGTGTGAACTTGTTGTGCAAAGAAAGGCCGTTGAGTAGATGATGTTAGCAGCTGTTGGTTTATACCAATCCTTCGAACGAAGACAAAGAATTCATTATGGTGGGATCTAGCTTCACTAATTGCTTAAACTCTTCTAAATTGATGGTATCGCTCTTTGTCTTGCCCAACAACTTGAAGAACTTCTCACTCCTTAGCTCAGGGGTCTTCTCGTCGTCTGGTAACGCCACCATTTCTCCTATCATCTTGTAAACTGCTTGGATGATGAGCAAGACGTCGTTATACAGTAATTTACCGTTCTTATCGTGGTCGTATAGCTTGAAGCTCCAATGAATCTTCTGCTCCATCGACCCCCTGCTGGTTATCGATAGTGGAATGATGAACTCTTTGAAGTCTATGTAATTCGTTTGGTCCACATCGAACACTTTGAATAGATAATGACAATAATCCACCGGATCTCCAAATGGGAAGAATTGTTTGTATACCTTTATGAATTCTTCCTCGGACAACTGGCCTGAAGGACAATCCCGGATAAACCCTTTGTACCATTGCTGTAATTCCCGCTTATCGAAGTAAGTAGCTTGCTTCAAAGCCCTCAAATCATCCTTGGATAATTTGCTAACAGCTTTACCCATAGTTGGTCAAATTCGCACTTGAGTTTTTTATACAGTTCGAATAATAGGATGAGTGTATTGAAAACGATGATCAACACTGGCTGTACAGTGGGTGGTAGAGTAGCCACCAGAAGCTTTGCCAAGTCGACCGTTGCTCTTGCCAACTACGGCAAGCCGCAAAATCCCGAATATAACGGGGATTTGAGAATGAAGATTTTACCCATCAAAAGAACCGGTGAAGATATCAAAACTATGAGAGCTAGATTAGTTTACCAAAGCAGGAAAAGAGGCATTTTGGAGAGTGACTTGTTATTGAGTAGGTTTGCCCACAAGCACTTGAACAGCTTTGATATGGAACAGTTGAAAGAATATGACGAATTATTAGATGAGCCTGATTGGGACATTTATTACTGGGCCACTGAAAACTATGATGTTACCCCATTACCCGACAGATGGAAAGACTCAAAAATATTGCAATTATTGCAAAAAGAGGCCAAGAATGACGCGGGAGAAATTTTAAGAATGCCTGATTTAGATTTATGATTATTCAATGTACATAGCGATTTGCTCTGGCTCCGCGAGCCTACAGATGCTCAATTCCATAATGTCTCCTTGAGGGGGGTGTCTAGTAGTGATGTTAGCAAGTTATTGCCTTTTTGCCGACAAACCCAGACAACGGTGTATTTTAATGGTATTCAGCTCTCCATTATGGATGCGCATGGCTTCTATTCCTTTTTGTCTTATCGAATTTCTCATTTATCGCAATGCTCCCAGAATCATTGAAGGATAATAAGGAGATTGCGTCATACTACTCACGTTATAAAGAGCTAGAGGAAATCAACCCTGTGGTGAGCTATTACTGTAAGTTTAAGGTATTGGAGACGATATTGAATAACAAACTACACGCCACCGATAAGGCAATTGAGGCCTATGTATTAGAATTGTTGGATGACACCGAGGCAGTCAAAAACAGTGACGAAGAGATCGGGAGGGTGGTGAGCGATAAAAACCTATCAATTGGAGTGGTACTCAACTTCTCCTTAAAAATATATAATCAATGTTTAACCGATTTGTCCAATTACAATGCCAGTAACAAATTCAGCTTGATTTCAAAATTCAAAGCATGTTTGAATTTCTTGGGGTTGATGGAATTGTTCAAAGACGATGACATCGATTGGCAAAAATTGACGGGCGGGAAAGCTGTCGATTATGCGGGGTTCGAAAAAGATAATAAGGACAGAACTAAATTGTTGAAATACAACTTGAGTAAGTTGATCAAGGATGAGATAGCGATAAAAGGCGAAGAGGAAGAATTGCAACAGTTGCTCGACAGCGAGATTGACACCACGGATGCAGCGGTGGAGAAAGCCATCGACGATGCAGCAGAAGAGCCAGAACAAGATACTCCCCAACTTCCTGAAGCTCCAAAGGGTCTCAGCGACATAAACTCGGATCTCAGTGCCCTCAACGAACCCACCCTCCCAAGCACGCCTACGTCTGAAACTGATGTCCATTTGCCTGGAGCCCCCCACTTTTCACCCGAAGAATCGGACGAGTTGAAGCTTCCAGGAGCACCTAAATTTTTCCCCGACGACGACTTGTCGACGATAAATAAAGATTCATCGATTTTAATCATCCCTCCAGAAGAGGAAAAGCCCAGACCCAAACCTGCGAAGGCGGTCTCGAAACCCAAAAACATACCCAAACATGAAGAACTCACGAAAGAGAATCTTGACCTCATTATGAACAAACAAGAAACCATCACCAAGATCCAGAAGTTGTGCAAATTTGCTATTTCGGCCCTCAACTATGAGGACCTACAAACCGCAGAAAACGAGTTGACTGAGAGTTTAGAGTTGTTGCGAAAGTTAGATAAATAAGATGACTAAGATATACTTGGCTGTCTCGTCCCAGTCTCTTTCCAAGTCTTGCCTCTCACAAGGTAAACTCTCACGCGAGATCTGTCGACGCTGCTATAATACGAGGCACAAACGCTTAGGATTCCTCGCGTGCCAAAAGGCATTTCACGCGGCAATTCGCCCCTATCCACACGTTTTGTTATTTCACAGCCTTGTCGTAAAACACATCGACATTTCGATACTTGGCCTATGTCTACATGGCAGTTCAGGTGCCGATTCCAATGTGACGACATTGCTCCATGAGTAATACAATTGGCTCCCTGAGAGTACTGCCACCGCGCTATTATGATCCCTCCACTGTTGCTCTGTGTGTGCAGACAAATATTGCGTACCATTGGCACAGCGGCCTCAACCGTTAATGCATTAGATCTGAAATATTCCCTTTTGGGATGAAAACCACAACAATGTCTCGGAAGAAAAATTTTCAATATTTTTTACAGTTATCTTATCCGTCCACAGTATAGATCAACAATCTCCCACTGCTTACATTCCTTTATTGTGATATCGATTCTAACCCATAGCAACTTTCTCCGCCCTTATTGGACAATTTACCTTTTGTTTTTCTTGACTCAGATCCTTACCCCGAAAATTGAGAAAAGTCATTCAGATCAAGACTCCCCATTCAAGAGACAATCGAGATAATCCACAAATAACATGAATAGTGTGAAGAAGCGGTTTACATCGGATTCCACGAATATCGCATCGCCTTCTAAGGAGGATTCGACGTCGCTGTCTGCCACTCTTTCTGACTTATCCCCCGAATTGGTGCCTATAGTTACGTTATTGTCTTCCCAAAGTCACCGTAGATATCATGAGGGGATTTTCATGTTGTACTACGATTTGAACGGCGATGGCAAACCCGCTGACAGAGAATGGAAAGAGGTTTATGGGATCTTGACCGGAAACCAGTTGGCCTACTGGGACGCCGCCAATCTAGCAAACTTCAAAAACAATCACAACCCTTCTGCGTTATTGGAAAACACCTCAAAGCCAAATTACATCAATTTTACCGATTCGGTATATAACGCCATGAAAGTTTTGCCTGCGGCTAAACAGAATTTAGATAACGTGATCATCGTGTCCACTACTTTGAAAAACAGATACATCATTCAGTTCAAGTCCCTGGACGACTTGAATAATTGGTATAGTGCGTTGAGATTGTCAAATTTCGAGTACCTGTCGTTGCAGCACGCCTATACGGGGGCTTTGTTGAGTGCCAGAGGTTCCAGATTGAGCGATATCAAGACCATACTTGCTGAAAAACGGTTTGATCACGAGGATTGGGTCAGTATCAGGTACGGCAGTGGTATGGCGTGGAAACGGTGCTATGCTGTCATTGAACCCTCTGTAACTAAGAGGAAATCGTTCACTTCGGGGAGAATTTTGTTCTACGAGAATGACCAGAAGAAGAAGAAATCGTTGATGGCGGTGGTAACAAACTGCTCTTCGGTTTCAGCCGTTTATCCTCAAAGCCACTTGTTGATTGACCATAGTACGATGTTGAAGTTAGAGGGATACATCAACTTCAAATCGCCTTCAGTATCGACCAAAGTTAGTAAAAAGGCCATCGATGACTTCAAGAACACCTCGATCTTCTTGATGCCTGAACAGCACAGTTCTGTTCCGGGGTTTGACACCTTGATCAGATTCATGATACCTTTGTTGGACTCTTTTGGCCTATATGGAAGACCCAAACGATTGAAGGCTGAAAGACACGATCCAGATAGTTTATTGTTTGGTCTTCCCACTTTACCTCATGTTCATTATTTGGAATTAGACGATCTCAAGCCCTTTGCTGCAAACGGAAGCTTTTTGTCGTGGGACGTCAACACATGGACAGAAAATATCAAGAATTTGTTGAGATCCAAGATCGAGAGAGGATACGAGGGTTGTGGCAGTTCCAGGGGTTTTGCTGGGGCATTGAACTCACTTAACAGTCCTCAGACCCCCAAAACTCCAGGTTCTCGTAACCTCTCATCGCCGCAAATGAGCAAACCTCAACCCACTAAAATCACTCCATCGTCATCTTCGGGTTCTCAGGTCCCTCCAGTTAGAGGCTACCCTTTGAATGATCCAACTATCCCGCCCCCAACTGCTAGCGACATAAGAAACATCTCCAACGGCTCAGTCATTCACAATCCTAGCAAGAATGTGAACAATTTAACTATCGACCCCAACAATCTTTCCCCGAGTCCAGATCCCGATTACTCCTCCCACCATAAATCCATTGAATTGTCGGATATATATCAAAAGTACCAGGATATCAAGTCTCCATCCGATCAGTTTAATGTTGACAGAAATAACCTCTTGAAGGGATCATACGAGGAGTTGGTTGAAGATGAATTGCCAGAGGGTATCCGCAAGGTAAGTTTAAGTGAAAATGTCTATCCAAAGGACGACCACGATTTGTTTAGCGAGGAAGATGACGAAGAAGATTCTTCCAGTAGCGAAAAGATCGATTCCAGACAAATCGGTATTTTGAGCGACTCCTCCAAAAATTTGATCGTGCCTCCATATAACAACCGTAATTCGTCTTACTCGTCGGTTCAGAGTCCCATGACCCAGTACAACGAGTTTCACGAGAAATTCAGCGCTGCAGTAACCCCAAATGAAGAGAAGGTTTTGAGATTGCCTGATCCCGGACATGTGGACAACTTTTCCGATTCAGAGCCTGAGTCTCCTCCACCACCGCCACCACATAGTGCAAATTCTTCGCCCTACAAGCCGAGAATTCATAAGCCCCACTATATCTCGAGTCCAAATAGTTCTCAGAACAACCCCACGTTCAAAACTGAGGATTTGAGCTACGAGTCTCCCCAGCGCCAATCCCAGCAATCCCAGCAGCAGTATCAAGGCCAGCCACCTCAGCAGTATCAAGGCCAGACGCAGTACCAATCTCGTCCGCAAGTGCCTCAACCGTTGAGCAAGCAAAACTACAACTCCAATGCCTATCAATTGGGCCAGCCACCTCAGCAACCGCAACAGCAACCACAACCCAGACCCCAACACCAATATCGACCTATGGTTCCCCCTGTAGCTCCGCAGACAATGGGACCCCCTCAACCTTCAAGACGTCTCGCTCAAGGTCAACCTAGACTGCCAATGGGCCAATCACAGCCACCACACCAAAGACGCGGTCCACAAAACTACGGGGTGCCTCCGCCATCTGTCAACGCCAGACCAATGAACCCACAGAACCCGCAGAACCCCCAAAACCCCCAAATGGGGCAAATGAGACTGCCCTCGACCGAGAACAACATGAGAAACTACGCAGGGAACCAATATCAATACCAATACCAACCAACACCACCTCCACATCCCCAACAACCACAAAAGCCAAACCCATACACCAGACAATACTGATGATTCTTCCAGACAATACTGATGATTCCTCCAGACAATACTTGTAACATACTGTATACCCTATGTATTAACTATATACCAATTAGAGCAACTCCAGATCACCCTTTTAGATCACGTGTAAGCAGTTTTTCGGAGCCATGCCGATCTTTCCGAACTCGTTCCGGACTAGACACCAGTCGTCTCTGTGGACTTTCAACACCTCGATCGTTTCACCAACCGTCAAACTGATTTCATCGGTGAGGCTTTTTCTAAAGTTCCGTACCACAGTGAATTTGCAGTCTTCGATGGGGTTCTCCATTTGTATAAGACTGGGGAGCTTAGGCAATCGTTTATGTTTGAAGGTCTCTTTGGTGGCTTCTTTCTTTGCAATTGGAACTATAGGGTTCTTGGGGCCGGAATTCTGCTTCTCGGGCATATAACACAGCTTCTCCGGGCTGGAGTACTGAGAAGATGCCACATTCGAAGTGCTGGGGGTCACAGACTTCTGGAACACTCCAGCACCTCTCCCTTCACCGGTAACATTGATTTTCTGGCCTCTCGGGGGCGTCATCGGCGTCGGGGGTTTGTTCAAATTGAACCTCTTCAAGAACATCGGCAGAATGGAGTTCGATTCGTCGTCAATTCTGCCGATTCTGCTGAATCTCTGGAAGAAAGCCACAGAGTCTCTTTTGAGTTTTTGTGGAACCGACATGAGGCGAACGGGGGTGGATTTCCCTCTGTTTGGATTCAATTCCTTCTCTGAGATTGGTTCTGGAGGAAATTGTTTGTACGGGTTGGTGGTGTCGAAGGAACTTTCGTAGAACTGGTTGTTGGAGGGGAGGATGGTGTGGATGGTTTTTTTTTTCTGTCTGACGTAGTACCAGGATCCAAACGCTATGAGGGCTATCACGAATAAGCCCACAGGAATTCCGATCCCGAGGCCCAAAGCGGTGTTATTGGCATTTGATTTGGACTGGAAGCCCATGGGGTGGGCCTCAGACGGTGGGGTGGAGGTGCTGGCCAATGACGAAGTGAAGCTTGAGGAACTAGGGGCGGAACTGGAGGCGGAACTGGCGCGCGAGCTGGGACCGGTGGTGGGACCGGGAGGCGTAATCACAAACGCAGTGGGAACTGTAGTGGTTTTGAGCGTGGATGGTGTTGCAAACTCAACTTGAGTGGGAGTCACTACTGAAAGAACTCTGAAATCGGAAAAGCTGGCCATGGTAATAGTAACGGTGATGGTGATTGAATAGGTGGTGTCGAAAGTTTCCATAAAGATGGGCGAATGCCGGGGATTATATAGTTTTGTGTGTTTCAGATGTGTTTCAGAGTGTTTTATAAGTTTCAGAAGGTGTTTCAGATTTTGTCCGAGGATATTTGAGAAATTAGATTGAAAACGATTTTACAGTGGAAGGTAGGTAACCTTAGTTCCGCTACTACTGTGTTATTGCTTTCGGTGTTTGTTTTGTACACTATCTGTACATTTTCTGTAGAAATCACTCTTCGAGGGAACTTATTCATTTACTAAAATATCCACTGCGACTTTCGGTGGGGCAGCCTACAAACCCTGTAAACCCTTGACTAGTTCCAGTTGTTTCTCATTCAACTCATTGGTAGAGTCATCACCGTAATTCCTCAAATCCTTCAACACAATATCCTTCAACTTGTCAAAATACACCTCCTGTAAAAGGTTTCTGATGTTGTACTCTGAGTTCTCGACTAGTTGTCCCAAATTGATCAAGTGAAACGTTTCTATGTTGGTCTCGTTGTTGAATTTCTTGACCGATTCGAACTGTCTGGTCAAATTACCCGAACACGTCAACTGCTTGCTGCCCAAGTTCAAAATCACCGAACTGGTCAACTTGTAGCTATAATTGGCATTGTGTTCTTTAATAACCTCAAAAACATGGATGGAGTCCCATTTTCCTTCACCGTCATCGATCTCTTTCTGGAATAAAACCACCCCGGCAAAGCCTGTCTCCAAAGTGTTTTCCTCTTCCTCAGTTTCCCATAAATATACCGAGGAGACTCCTGAATTCTCGTAGTATAGATCTCTATAGATGTCGAAACTTTCATTAGCCTTGATTTCCAATTGTCTCAAGATATCGGAGGGGAACGGAGTCTCCTCATCCACCTCATTGCTCGGATAGTATTTGTTAGACCAAGGAGATCTGTAGTTATCGCCATCTCGATTATAGTCACAACATAAGAACTCCTTGTTACTGGAATTGTCTCTGATCAACTGCAAAGGAGTATCAATTGACGACAACAAGTCCTGAGTCAACTCGGATTCATTGTTGTTCTGTAATATGGTACAAATGCTATTCAAATTGTCTGTGATCTGCTTAGGATCCAATCTCCTTAATAGGTCTAACGAGGAATCGAACTTATCCATGGTGTTGATGAAAATGCGAATGAGTGCATTTTTGGTATTGGCGATAGTAGACGATTTTGGGGATGAGGGCCCACAATTGTTGAGAGTGCCCACAATTATTGAGAGCGCCGCAGAAGAATTGATGAGGTATCAATCGGGTAGGCAGATTAGTGAGGGCTTGGCGAGGCATTGGACTTAATTGGCCCCTTCAGCAGCGAGTGAGGAGAAAGAGGGGGATTGCCCGTTCAACAACGGTTGTGCAGAATACGCCGATGTGAGAGTGAGCATCATTAGGCCTGAAATCATAAAGATTAGACAACGCTGAAATCATAAAGATTAGACAACGCTGAAATCATAAAGGGAAAAAATAGCTTAACAATCAGAAAATTGGCTTATACTCTTCGATCTCTAACACGAGCGCTTTTTTACCCCGTTTTGGCGCCCGTCACCTGGAGGGTTGCCTTGTTAACCGATAACGAGGTTATGGATCCCCTGGCACGTACAAAGACTTCTAGATCGCTTGAATGCCTATATTGTTTGGGGAATGCCGGCTCGCACCAGTGCTGAGTCCTTTGGGCCAAAATCCCCGCCCAGCTGGCACCGCCGATGCGGGTAAATTTGAAACTGGAAAGAAGATCTCAGTGAGAAAAATTTTTCATCGAACAAAAAACGAAGGGAACCACATAGTTATATCAAATTAGTTGAATATGTCTCGTTTCTTTGTTAAATACGATTCTGATTCATCGTCAGAAGAAGAAGATTTACTCAGTTCTGAGGAAGAGGCTTTATTGTCGTCCCAAGAAGAGGAATCCGAAGATTCTGAATTCTTTCAAGATGATTCTGACGACTCCTCTGATGATGATTCCGATGCCCCCAAAGGTCCTTCGTACTTTTTGAAAAACAGATTTACCAAAGGAGGCGCAGATTCAGACTCCGACAGCGACGACGACAGAAGAGTTGTCAAATCCGGTAAAGAGAAGTTGTATGATGATATGAAAGAATCCATTGAAAAATTGAACAACGCCAAAAGAATCAACAATTGGATCAACAGTTTGAATGAATTCGACAGATTGGGCAAATTATTAACCAGATCATATCAACAAAACTATGGAACACCAAATTTCTACATCAAGAACTTGGGCGATTTAGAAGATTTCATCGATAATATTGATAGTGAAGAGAAAAAGAAGATTGCCGCTGATCAGTCAAGAGCCTTTAATAGTTTGAGACAAAGATTAAAGAGACACATCAAAGAGTTCCAACAATTAGTTGAATTGTACAAAGAAGAACCAGAACTTTTCGACGCTGATAAACCAGTAGAAATAGCCAGCAACAAAGACGAGAGTAAATTAAATGACGATTCCGGTTTCACCTCAGTGGGTGTTTCCAAATCATTGAGTCCAGTATTCCAAACCTTGAAGTTGATCAGTGAAAGCAGAGGTAAAAAGAACATCGACAAAGACGAGCAAATCCAGAACTTGGAACAATTATTGGAGGGTTTGAAGGACGAAATCAAGGGTGACAATACCAAGAAGGTTTTCGAATTAATATCCGTGTATCAAATGTTGATTTCTATCAGATTTGACGCCTCCTCCAACCAGAACTTCATGCCTTTAGACCAATGGCAAAAGAACTTGGTCGATATAAATTCCTACTTGAACTTATTGGAATTGAACAAAGCGTCTTATCAAGTGAGTGAGTTCGGGAAATCGACCGATGACATTGATATCGAGCCGGAAGTCAATGAAAAAGGAATTAAAGTCATTTACGGGTCGATTAGTTCATTGATCGAAAGATTGGATGACGAATTAACCAAATCCTTACAACACAGTGACCCTCATTCCATGGAATACATTGAGAGGTTGAAAGATGAAAGCAGCATCTACAAGTTGATATTGAAGGGCCAATTATACATTGAGTCTACTACTCCTGAAGAAGACAGAAAACTCAGTGAAGGATATCACGATCAATTGAGCAGAATTGTGTCGAAGAGATTAGATCACCTTTACTATAAACCAAACCAATTGATTAAATCCAATGAATTAGAAGGTTGGAAAGACTTGAAAGAAGATGTCAACTCGTCTATCGTGTCAAAAGGTGCCGAACCTTTGGAAATAGTCAAGGCTTTGGTCAACTACTTGGGTAAAAATTCTAACAAATTATTCAGCGACAAAGCTTTATTGAGTCAAATTTACTATTTTGCCAATAATAATGACTACAAATTGGCTAAAGAGTTATTCTTAACATCACACGTGTACTCCACAGTTCACAACGCTGAATCGTCATTACAAGTTATGTACAATAGGGCATTGGTGCAATTGGGATTGAGTGCGTTTAGGGAAGGTTTGATTGAAGAGAGTCACCAAGCGTTGAACGAGATTGCCAATTCTCAAAGATTGAAGGAGTTATTGGGCCAAGGGTTCAGTAACAAATTTCCTAGTCAAATCACCACTGCAGAAAGACAAAGATTGTTACCATTCCACATGCATATCAATTTGGAATTATTGGAATGTGTATTTATGACCTCCTCATTATTGATTGAAATCCCTGCTTTGGCTGCCTCCAACCACTCCACCAAAGAGTCTAAACGTAAAGCCCCAATCAAATCCTTCAAAAGTAAGTTGGAATTTCATGATAAACAGTATTTCACCGGTCCACCAGAAAGTATCAAAGATCACATCATTCATGCATCCAAAGCATTACAAAAGGGTAATTGGGCTAAGGCCTATAATTTATTGGCATCGATCAAGATTTGGAACTTATTTCCCGATAACAAGCAGTTGTTAACCATGATGCAGAACCAGTTGCAAATCGAGGGTTTGAGAACTTACATCTTCACCTACAAATCGATTTACTCTAAATTATCCACCAAATTATTGGCAGAGAAATTCCAATTAGATGGTGAAAAAGTCATCGACATCATTGCTAAAATGATCGAACACGGTGATATTGTGGGCAATTTGAACGAAGACAAAACCTTCATAAATTTCATCAGCAATGAAACCCAAAGAACCAAATTACAAGAATTAGCCATAATAATGAAAGACAAGATCAATATTTTGACTGAAAAGAACGAGCTGACTGCTTCTAATGGCCGTGGTAAGAAGAACCACCAACAATCAAAAGATCAACAATCTGAGTCTCATCAATCACAACAGGCTCAGTCACATTCCAACGGTTCCCAAGATCACGACGAAACTAACAAATTTAGATACGCTAGCGTTAATTCAAACAATGATGAATTCCAACCTTTACCTTAAATGCAATTATGAAATCAACGTAGTTCAGTATATTACATATAGACATACATCAGAATGGTCTGTCCATTAATACACAAAAGTAATTCGATCAGCTTTGGTTCTGTTCTTGTTTTCTTTGGCCTCCTTCCGTGGCTTCCTTGCCCCTCTTCATTGGTCCTCCTTTGTAGTCTTTTGTTCTAGTCTTGTCAGTCGCGAACTCATCGCAAAAAAATATGCCAGTACAAGATAAAACCAAGCCGGAGAAGAAGCTCAAACTAACGGCACTATGCGAGCTCTGCCACGGGCGGAAAGCAGCGATGAAAAGGCCCAAAAACCTCCAAAAATTATGCAAAGAATGTTTCTATAAAGTGTTCGAAACTGAAATTCACAACACCATCACCGACGCAAACCTATTTCGCCAGGGAGAAACGGTCGCTATTGGAGCTTCCGGAGGCAAAGATTCCACTGTTTTGGCCAGCATAATGAAGACATTGAACGAACGATACGATTACGGGTTGAAGTTGGTGCTATTATCCATTGACGAAGGCATAGTTGGCTATAGAGATGATTCTTTGGACACCGTCAAAAGAAATCAAATACAGTATGATATGCCGCTAGAGATCGTTTCCTACAAAGAATTATACAACTGGTCCATGGACGAGATTGTCGCCTGCTCGGGGATGAGGAACTCCTGTACCTATTGTGGGGTTTTGAGAAGACAAGCATTGGATAGAGGGGCATCTAAATTAAATATCAATCATATAGTGACCGGCCACAATGCCGACGACATGGCGGAGACGGTGCTAATGAATATTTTGAGGGGCGATACCAAAAGACTTGAGAAATCGTGCTCCATCTTGACTGAGTCTGCAGATTCCCCCATTAAAAGGTCCAAGCCTTTCAAATACACCTATCAAAAGGAGATTGTGTTGTATGCTCACTATAAGAAATTGGATTATTTCTCAACCGAGTGTAGTTACGCCCCCGAGGCGTTTAGAGGTACTACCAGGGAGTTATTGAAAGCTTTGGAGTCAGTTAGACCGTCAATCATCATGGATATCATCTATAGTGGTGAACATTTTGAATTGAAGAAGAAAAAACAAACACCGAGCTACAAGGGCAAGAAGAAGGAGCAGACCATCAACGCTGACGGGTCTATATCGTTGGATAAAGAGTTCCAGAAGTCCAACAAATGCGAAAAATGTGGCTACTTGTCGTCGAACCGACTTTGCAAAGCCTGTGTGTTATTGGGAGGACTCGAGGCCAATAGGGCGAAAATAGCATTGGAATCAAATGTTTCCATAGAAGGAGCTGCGAAATTGACGAGGACCTTGGAAAGCTTGAGTTTTTAGAATACGATAGATATGAATAGACGATTGGGAGAGCTTTTGAAGGAACCGTGATAGTTGCAGAACGAAGAACAGCAGAAGGCTGGCAGTATTCGCACTGGCGTATTCGCACTGGCAGTATTCGACTGTTTGCAACTCAGGATACAATACGGCATATAGGGTGACCAAACGACCTTCAAACCTATGATGTACTTCAGATTCATATGTTTTGGAGTACTCAAAATTCCTGTAATATTCTTCTAATGTCTCTGATTCGTTGCAGTTTGGGCCCTACCACCACCACCCTAATGCCGGCCCTGGGGCTCGCACAAAACCCGCACAAATATCCCCAAAAACCAAACTCGCACAAATCCTGACGCGTGTATCATGGACTACAGTTACAGTGGAGGGTTTGATAACCTTGACGGCGGCTACAACAATGACGATCACTCGTTCCATCAGGAAGGATCTCAACAGAAGCAACAGACACGTACCTCCTTGACTCCCGTCACCATCAAACAAATCAACGAGGCTACTCAGCCCTATCCAGATAGTGACTTCCAAATCAACAAAGTCAGTTTGAATATGGTGTCGTTCATCGGGATATTCCGAAAGATCGAGGACAGAAAGCTGGCGCTCAATATAACGCTTGAGGACGGCACTGGGTCGATCTCCATCCGGAAATGGGTCGACGAATCTCAAACCTCCGCAGCAGAGGAGATCGATAAATACGAGGCGTTCAAGGGGAAATACGTGTACTGTACGGGAGCATTGAAGTCATTCCTGGAGAACAAGTCGATTCAGAACGCTACCATCAAGTTGATCCAGGACCACAACGAGATAGTGTATCACTACTTACAGGCGATCTCCATCCACATCAAAGCCCAAGGCATTAGTGCTCCCAAGGAAACCAAAAATGACTTGTTTGTGAGTGAAGGCGCGTCGCAGACCGGGAAATCGGTGGACGATTTGGTTCTCGATGTGATTCGGAACAATTCGGCCACAATGTCGGAAGGGGTTCCAGTGCAGTTGATTTCGCAGAAACTCAATATCACAGACGTTCAGGCTCAGGAACGGTGTGTTGCGTTGGTAGAGACGGGCAAGATCTATGCTGCGTACGACGACCAAGCCTACTTGGCAGTGTGATGCAGTTTAGCCGAAGCCTCGGCCGGGGCCAATCCCCCTGCAGCTTTCAATATATTATCTGATCTTCGAAAGAACATCGATATTCATGGTGTCTCTTTGTTCCTTGGACGAGTTGGCACAGAAAAACGCATCCCACAAGTCGCCGTTCGACACCGACTCTCCCTCTCCAGCACCTTTTTGGAACATGGTGTCGATTCCGCCACCTTTCATCAACGTCATGGACTCCGCGACCGTCAAGTCCGATTCTTTGGTTTCTGGTGCGGCGGGCACCGCGGGCGCGGTTTGGGCCGTCTCCGGTGCGGGGGTGCCGTATTTGAGATACTGGAGTCTTTTGTTGGTCGACAACAACGCAATGCTCTCTTCCACGGTGTTTTCAATGGCAAACATCCACACCGTGGTGACTTTGGTCTGGCCAATACGGTGGATCCGCGATATCGCCTGCAACTCCAACGAGGTGTTGACCAACGGCTCACACAAGAAGATATGTGCGGCGTTGATCAACGTCAACCCCGACGCCTGGGCTTTGGCATTCAACAAAAAACAGGTGATGCCGTTTTCGGGGTTCTTGAACTCCTCCACACTGTCGTACTTGGCCTTGCGGCGCCCGCCTCCGATTTCGGGGGTCAAGGTGCCGTAGCTGGCCAAATAACTGATGTTGGCGATCTTGAACGCGGTGGCGAGGATGTAAAGGAGGTCCTGCCATTGGCTGAAGATGACGATCTGGACATTGGGGTCTTTGGCCTTGAGGTACAACACCTGTTTGACGATCATGTCGACCTTGGACGAGTAGGTCTCGGTCAAGGTGATGTTCTGCACCGAATCGATGATGTCGTTGTCGATGTGCTTGTAGATGGAAAACAAGTTGCGGTCCTTTTCCGAGCCCGGGGCATCGATCACCTTGTTGGCCTTGAGATTGGGCTTGTAGTGGGTGAAGTTGTACACGGAGTTGTAGTTGAGCCTGGTCTTACACATGGGGCACTTGTTGCTGCCTCCGCCCAACCATTGCTCCAAACAGTCCTTGCAGTACTTGTGGCCACACAGGGTGAGGGATCCGATGGTGATTTGGGACCGGCAGATGATACACATCAAGGAGTCTTCGTCTGCGACCGCGGGCGGCGCGGCACCGGGGGCGGCCCGCGACCGGTGGTTCATGCGGCTCAAGGTGGTCAAGTATCGGAACCGCGAGATCGACTTCTCCAACTTGGCCACCGAGGAGTCGATGTTGGCCTTGAATCGCGCAAACAACCCGAAGATCTTGTCGGCCTCCAAGTTCTCCACCACCAAGTTGAACTCCGGGGTCTTGACGCTGTCGCTGATCTGCTGCAACTGCTTGAAATACTCGATTCTGGCGTTGAACACCGCATTGCAGCTCACCCCGAGCTCCTTCTGGAACAACACCGTGGCCAACTTCTGGTTGTCGAAGATGGTCGACAACCGTTGCGACAAATCCTCGAAAAGGCTAAACTCGACGTCCAAGGCCGAATTCCCGGCCCGGTCGTCCTTCAAGTCGTTCTCGAGCGCCTTGAGCTCGTGAATAAGGTCGTTGAAGCTGTACTTGGACCGGGGCTTCATGGAGGCTCGGGTTTCCTCCAACACCCGCAAGAACTCCTTGTCGTTGATGCTGGTCATTTCCACATCCACTGCCTCCTGGTCGGTTCGTTTGTTCACCTTCACCGTGGCTTCTTTGCCGTTGAGCACTTCCATTCTGTCCGCCATCGCCTTGCCGAGAAGGTGGAGGTAGCACGAGGCCCGGTCTTGCAATTCGATGGATTTCTCGTACTCTTCTCCGTTGGGATCTTTATCGACGCTGAGCAACGGCGACGACAAGATGTTGATCAACTGGAACATCCAGTCGTTGATGGTTTCGGCCTGAGCGTTCAACTGCTGCACCAAGCTGCTGACGCGGCCCATGAACACCTTCGGTTTGATCCCCACGATGTTGTGCTCCAATTCGCCGGTGCGAATGATCGGTAGGGCCTTGAACACTTTTCTGGTTGTCTTGGGGAGGAGGGTCAAGCCGTCGTCCATCAATGCCGAGGATCTGAAGGCCTCTCGTTGGCGGAATCGGGCGGAAATGGCATTTTCGACCGCCACCACCGATCCTTGAAGTAGGTTTGAACGAATGTCTTCAGCGAGATCGTAGTAGGCTCGTTCCAAGAACTTGAGCTGGTCGACGGGCTGATGTGCGAGGTCCAGGGTCTCCCCGTCACCTGTAGACACGAAATCCCCGAGAATGGCCTCGGAATTGACGATCTTCACCTCTACGGGCTCGCTGGCCAACAACCGGCTTACCGCATGGGGATCAAAACTCTGGGGGACTCCCGAACAGAGAAACCCCAGTTTGAACTGCTGGATCTTTTGGAGGTACTCCTGGTCATAAAGCTGGAAGTTGGAGGACGCTAGAAGGAAGTAGCATTTGTGTAGAAGAATATTCCACTGACGAAGTCGCTGCCGGGAGGTTTTGATCTGTTCGTTGAGGTCCTGGGCCTCCTTGAACGACTTTTCGTTGAGGCTGCTGAGTTTTCTGTGTTCTGAGTCCTCGTCGAAGTCATTTGAGAGGTTTTCTCCTTGGGGGTCCACACTTCGGTCACCAGCTGTAGAACCCACCACACTAGAGTCCCCTTCGATCAACGCATCAAACTTCTCCACACTCTGGTCGAGCAACAACCGGATCCGGGCAATGATCACCTGGATCGCCCCCGAAACGTATTCAAGAGTCCCCCGGGCCTCCTCCGGGGCCAAGATCGTCTCGTACAACTGCGCCACATCGAGATAGTCGCCTATGATCTTTCTCTCGGAGTTGATCACCTCCGTCACCGCCCCATTCAACATATCGTCCAACACGTCGTCCAAGGTCTTGAGCGCCTGCACGCTCTGGATCTTCACCGCCCCGCTGAAGTACTGGTCGCGGTACTCGAACGGCGAGTAGAAGTAGTTCCGCGACTTGTACCGTTTGGTGCTGGCACTCAATTTGCCAATCTGGGGATTCCCACATACCTGGCGCAATTTCACCAACCACTGCTTCATCACCGACACAACGGTGGCGGTGGGCTCCCAGTCGTCGACCGCGGGGGTGCCGTTGGCGTCGAGGCAGATGGCGGCCAAGCAGTCGGAAAGCAATTGGTTGTAGTTCTCCTGCTCCACCGGATTGAACGGAATCGTCATCAACATCCTCTGCTGCGGCGGGAGCTTGATGTCGTCGTGCACCATGGCTTTGGTGTGTCTTAGGCCCACGCTGGCCCACAACCGGGCGAAATCCCCCGCGTTGTGGCCTTTCACCAACAACTCCCAGCTGTGCTTGCCGATCTCGCCCACAAAAGGGCTGATTTTCAAGAACGCAAGCACCGAGTGCAAGTCGCCGATGTTCTTCTTGATGGGGGTGCCGCTGACGCCCCAGCTGTGGTGGCGAGGAATCAACGCCGCGGACTGGAAACTGCGGGAAATCTTCGACAGCACCATTTGCACCTCGTCCAACACCACCCGCCAGAACTGGAGGAGCATGATGGGCGACTGGTAGTCTTTGGTCAATAGCGAGGAGTTGGAAAGCTCGTTGTGCTTCAACACGAGCTCGATTTCGTCCTGCAACGCCTGTTCATAGTCGGTGACTTTCTGGGACTCTGTGGACTTCTCGTTGGCGTTCTTGGGTTTCTTGATGCGGAGCGATAGCTGGAAGTAGGACTGGTAGTCGGCGAGGTACTTTGGCTGGGTGCTTTCGGGATTAGAGTCGGTTCCGGAATGCTCCGACTCGTCGGTTCCGGATTTCTCCGACTGCCCCTCCTCCTGCCCCTCGCGGTAGGAGAACTCCCGCAAATTCTCCGGCCGGGCCCTCCTCTTGGACCCCCGGGTCAAATTGTTCTTCGACAGGAACAACGCGTAGTCCAACTCTCGCCCGAGCACACTGTAGGTGGTGAACACGATATCAAACATCTTCAAGTAGTTGGCGATGATTTTGGCATTGTTGTTGAACTTGGGGTACTTGTCGAGCCCGCGATACACCGTGACTGCGAGCGAGGGCGCTAACCGTTGCACTTCAGACACCCACTGGAGCAAAATGGAGTCGGGGGCGATGATCAAGGTGGTTTTGGCCTTGATCACCGGCTTTAAGTCCCCGTGCTGCCGCAACTGTAGCTGGATGATCTCGTCGATGTCACCAATGGGCCGAGGGTTCAAGAGGGCCAACGCCACGATCTCCACCGTTTTTCCGAGGCCCATTTCCTCCGCTAGCAACCCTTGACCGGGGAGAATCTCCGGCAAGCTGGAGTGGTAATAGTTGATGACGTACTGGTACATGGACCGCCAGTCGATGAGGTTGGCGTTGTATTTGTTGTACCAGAACGGTTTGTTGTCGTAAAGCACTCTCTGCCACCCGAAAACCAACCGATTGAGGATGTGGTGGACCAGGAGGTCAATGTGGTCGCTGGGGGCTCCCGTTTCGAGCTGGCGAGAGATCTCGGCCACGAGCTCTTTAGGTATCAACGGAGCGTTCTCTGCACGGTTTGTGCGTCGATTATAGCGCACCAGCTCTTTTTGTAAGAGCCAGTCGACGGTTTTGGTCTGGAACCGCAAGAGATCGGTCTCGAGTTCCGGCAACTCGTACTTGGGGGGCTGGGGAGCGGTGGCTGCGGTTTTGGACATGGAATTGTAGAACAATTGGGCCCCCGCGTCGTCACTCACAATATCGCCCGTGGGGTCGCTGACGCCGGCCACGGGATCCGCCCGGATGTGCTGGTGCAACACCTTATTAATTTTCACTGTGATCGTCGGCAGGATCGTCTGGTTGACGTAACAGCCGTATTGCACATGGTATTTGATGGTGGTTACGAGCGTGTGTCCCGAAGGATTGATCTCGAATTCCACCACGGGCCGGTCGATATCCAAGGCGTTGGCGGACCGGGAGTTCGCCACGTTGAGAAGCCCTACCTCCTCGAACAAAGTGGCGATATCGGCCTTCTGCTGTGCCGTTGGCTCATTATCGGCCCCTGCGTCGAAATCACCGGGTTTGTCGAGGTTATAGGAGCAGATAAGCGACGATTTCAACTTCTGGGCCTTATTGTGCCGTATGTTCAACACCCCCTTGAAAAACACGATTTTGCAGTGGAAAAGAGTCACTCTGTAGACGCCGTTGGTCAACGGGAGCTTGGGGATTTTATCGAGGTGATTGACGAGTTTGACTTCCCGTCGAACAATGTCGTTGTACTTCCGGTATTTCACCAGCAGCGGGTTGGTTTCGTCGAGTTCGGGGGGCTTTTTGTGGTACAACTGATTGATGTTGTCGTAGTAGGAGTTATCGATGACTAGATTGCCGTTGCCGTCATTGCGCTTGAGTTTCTTCACCGATGCCTTGACGGGCTCAGATTCAGCGATGGTGTTCAATTGAGCGAGAACGTCGTAGTCCAACTTGACCAACGCTTTGTTTTCGATGATCATGGGTTGATCTGTATCGTGAGTAATTGAGCGCGGTTTCAACTCTGAGGCCTCTGTGCGGCCGCCCGTGGGGGGCACCTGTCGTGGGCGAGACTCGGGGGACGGGGGCTGGCGGGCTTTGTGCGACAGTATCCCGGCTTATATGCAGGACACTTACCCCAGGTCATTTTGGGGGTACTGAAAACAGATGATTTTGGGGCTGGGAGGCTGTAAACCATATGAGGGGTGTGTTAGGCCACAATAATGTCCTGGCGAAAGAATGGAGTGGTTAGCCGCAAAATTGAGAGGAAGAGACTCCTCGAATAGCCACCCGTACACCTGATTTTGTACCCGCACTGGTGGCACTAACCTGCGGCGCACCCAGGCCAGCTGGGAGCAGGCCTCGCGCCGCTTATATGCAGGTCACTTACCCCAGGGGAATTTGGGGGGTAGGAAACGGGCATTTATGAGGGCTGGGGGGCTGTAAACAGGTCAGAGGGTGAGTGTGTCGGCAAAGAGGAAATTCCAGAAATACAGAGCCATTTACGGCGATTCAGGCAGAAACAAATCGCCTTTTAGTATACACCCGTACACCCGCATATCAAAACAACTTTAGAACCCTAAACTCTATCTCCATCTATTACAAACTATCTATAAACACGAACTGAACTAAGAAGGTATCATGACCGCTTTGTTTTTTCTTCTCTCTATTATAGAGGCCCCGCCCAAGTTCAAATCGAACCCGGTGTTCAATTCCTTGGGATGTTTGGGAATGTGGTCCTTATTGTAGTTGGCATTCTGATGGCCGTTCATCACATGCCCTCTTGAGTCAACTTCCTCTTCATCTTCCTCAATTACGTCATCAAATTGCATGGAGGTCAATTTGGACTCTTCGTTATTTCTGTGCACTGCGGTGGATATGTCAAAGGCATCACGCAACGCCACGGCTGCAGGAGAGTACATCTCGTTGCCGTACTTCTTGCTGAAGTTATGGATTTGATTATTCACCTGAATTGGATGGTTGACCTTCTGTTGACTGACTCTGGTCTTGACTTTAGGTGGCCCCATCAATGAACTCTTGGTGATCCAGGGATCTTTCAAAAACTCATCGATGGTATAACGTCTTGCGGGGTCAACCGTCAAAAGCCGGGACACACAGTACTTGGCGTCTTTACTAATTTCATCCCACCAAGGCGATAAAAAGGTGTATTCACCCTTGGCCACTTTCTCCGTCAATATATCGATCCTCTCATCGTAAAATGGGGGGAATCCACACAACAAAGTATACAAAACGCACCCTATTGCCCACATGTCCACTTCTTTGGAGTACCTTTCGTCACGGACAATTTCGGGGGCGGTGTAGCCTACGGTACCACAAGGGGTTTTGGTGTTGTGCTCCCAAATTTGCTTCGAAAGCCCGAAATCCGCCAACTTAACCTTACCGACGGTTCCTCCCCCCAAACCGGCGGTGAATTCACCCTCGTCTAGTTTCGAGGGATCATCGCTTCGTCTCAACTTGGCAGAAGGATTCACCGAGGGTTTGTAGTCTATAGGGTAGTACAACAAATTTTCCGGCTTGATATCTCTGTGAACGATCCCCACCTCTTCATGTAAGTACCTTATGGACTGAGCCACTTGGGTGATCACATGCCGACTCAAATCTTCCGATAAGTAGGTATATTTGACAATGGCCAGGAAAATCTCGCCCCCTGTGACCAATTCTTGCACAATGTAGTAGTAGGGTTCGGAATCGATGAATTCGATGAATTCCACCACGTTGGGGTGTTTTAACTGTCTCATTATTGTTACTTCCTTCAAAACAGCCTGTTTTTGCACGTTATCCATCTGGAATTTGCGCAAAATTTTTATGGCCACATAGGTGCCGGAATTCAAGTGTTTGGCCTTATACACCACGGAAAACGCCCCTTCTCCCAACTGTTCCATAACCTGGTAATTGTCCAAGTTGGGATATTTGACTTTCTGCTTCTTCAACAAGTTTTCTTGCTCTACAATCTGCGTAGCATAGCTCATATTATCACGGGCAGCGTCTCGGGGGTCTCTGTCGTTAGCCGCTAGTTCTTGGCCTCGAAAACACTCCTGTGGAGGCTGGATTTCGGCAAGCGCTTCGCCCTGGTGAATATTGGGCAACGACCGGGGTTGGTTCTGGATCAAATCAGGTAACTCGTTGGTATTTATCTTGGAGATGGCTGAGTTATTGATGTTATGGATGTTGTTGATATCGGTGAACGATATCTTTTCGGCGTTCTTGCCGTGTCTAATGAAAGCCTTCAAGTTCTCAAACATTCTGGCTCTTTGTGGGATGGTATTGACGAGAAAATTCTCTTCTCAGGTGATTTTGTTCTCACTCAAGGATATATCGGAGCTGATTAAAAACAGCCTTGTGCGATTGCTCACTGAAAATACGATGAGCGGAAAACTGTGAACACACGGAAAACTGACGGAAAACTCAGGTATCGTAAGTTGGAGGTTGAGCAACGGGATCGATAATTACTCTAACAAGTCTAGCTTTAGTGAAGGTAGAAAAACAATTACTCTTGATTCTGTAAAAAGAGTGGGAAGTGTAAATGCAGATTCGCCGCAGCTTATAAATGAACCTTAGTTGCTAAAGTGTATGGGGTAAGGATATGCTGGCAATATTACTCACAAGTTAGACAGGCAAATTAGCTTTATAGACTTTGATCCGGCAAATTAAGATATGACGGTGGTTTTATAGTAACAGAGATGCAATAAGGGCTATAGATACCCCAGAGCAAACCGTAAATAGTGTCTTAGACGTTGACAGGGGTATTAGCAATTTACCACCGGAGTTCCTATGGTGAGAAAACATTTGTTTGCGACGAGCATCGCGGATCCACTGTTGGCTCTAGACCGCGGGGCGGACTCGCGGCGTGGGAAGTTTCTTTTAGGGGGCGAGGGCGATTACGTCAATGATTCCGAAACTGGCACAAAATTGCTCAGGGATTAGACATTTCGGCCTGATGTCGGATCGATACGGGTACCGACAAAGGTAAAGGGAAGCAACAACATGCACGAAGAAGTAACATGAAGAAGTAACATGAAGAAGGAGCATGAAGAAGTAACATGAAGACTGCACGTCAGCTGCAAAGCAGCTGCAAGAAATGGCTGCAAAGCATCTCAAAGAGTCCGCCGTTTCCTCCGTTTATGTCTGCTTTTGCGATATCCCTCTTATCACCTCACAAGACTGTCTGGTGCCTGAGCCACCTCTTGTTTAGCAATAATCAAAACATTTGGTTCATAATGTTGCTGTACGATGAAGTAATTCGCAGCCACAACCCCGGTATTAAATCCGGTGTCATAGGCCCCTCGTGCGGCTCCCGCGCCGACTGGTGCCGAGATGGTGCCGAGATTGCGCCAGTGCCTGTGCAAACGTGCGAACTCATTTTTCGTTCGCCGAAACTCAACGCTCACGCTAACATGTCTGTACCACCGGCAATTGTTTTCACAGATTGGGATGGAACTGTGACCTTGCAAGATTCTAACGACTACTTGACTGAGAGCTTAGGCTTTGGATACCCCAGACGTAAGGAGATCAATGACGAAATTCTTAGTGGATCCAAATCGTTCAGAGACGGTTTCCAAGAAATGTTGGACTCTGTCAAACAACCATTTCCCGAGTGTATTGATTATTTGTTGCAGCACGTCAAATTAGATCCCGGTTTCAGAAAATGCTATGACTATTGTGTAACGAAAGGAATTCCAATAATCATCATCAGTAGTGGCATGAAACCTATTATATACCATTTGTTGAAACATTTAGTGGGCGAGGACGCTGCCGAACACATCGAGATCTACTCCAACGAGGTCGACATTTATGAAAAACCAAACGAAAAAGGAAAGTTGTGGGACATTGTCTATAAAGACGATAGTGATTTTGGCCACAATAAATCGTTATCCATCAAGGAGTATCTTGTTTCCAAAAACTTGGATAAGACCAATTTCTCTGCCCACTACAAAGACAGCCAATACCCAACGTTGTTCTACTGCGGTGATGGGGTGTCAGATTTATCGGCAGCCAAAGAAACTGATTTGTTGTTTGCTAAACACGGTAAGGATTTGATCATTTATTGCAATAGAGAGAACATTCCATACACCGAATTCAACAGTTTCGAGGACATTAACGCCAAGTTGGCCAGAATAATCGATGGTGAGGGCATTGAGAAATTCATTGAGAATAAGTAGGTGGTTGTTTGCTCATGAGGATTGGTTGAGGAGGTTGATGAAGATGTTCATGAGAGGATAGCAAATGACAGACAGTCCATGAAAACAGAGTTGACAGTTGAAAATAAAGTTGACAGTCCATGAAAATAGAGTTAGATAGTTCAATGTGAATACAATTAGATTTATAGATTTCGGTGCCTTGTCGGCGCTTTGTGTCTCCTTTCTCCCTTTCCCTTTCTCTCCTTTCTCCCCTTTTTCTCAGCCGTATGGAAAGCACTAAGCCTCCCCATTACCCATCCGCTCGATTGTCGCCTGAAATTCCTTCCCGGTTCGCGCAATACCCGGTGATTAACCTCTCGTCATCACCTTCTCCCTGCTTCTCGTAAACTCTAATCAATCTATAATTAGCCTCTATTTAAACTCTCCCGTTCGCATTCACAGAAATCATGAATAAAGACACCGCTAGCATCTCCGTCAGCTCGAGCTACGGCAGCAGGTGGACCAGGGTGAAGTATGTGCTCAACAAATACTCCAAGTTCGTCGGTCTGTCGATCATGATCTCGGTGGCCTACATAGATCCGGGGAATTATGCCACAGGCATCACCGCAGGTGCTACCAACAAGTATTCCCTCTTGTTCATCGTGCTCATAGCCAATTTGATAGCAATATTCCTCCAGAGCATTTGTATCAAGCTTGGGTCAGTCACTGGCTACGATTTGGCCCGCTGTTGTCGAGAATACCTCCCCCGATGGGCCAATTGGATATTGTGGTTTTTCGCTGAATGTGCTATTATCGCTACCGATATCGCCGAGGTGATCGGTACCGCTATTGCATTGAACATTTTGCTCAAGATCCCGTTGCCCGCGGGGGTTGTGATCACTATTGTCGATGTATTGTTCGTTTTGATGGCCTACAAGGCCGACACTGCCAGTGTGAGATTTTTGCGATACTTTGAGTTGTTTGTGGGGGTGTTGGTTCTTGGGGTGACGGTTTGTTTTGCCGTTGAGTTGGCCCAGTTACCAATGCGTCCCGGGGAAATCCGGGAAATCTTCAGGGGATACGCTCCGTCCCATCAAATGATAGAAGGGCCGGGAATAACCGTCGCGGCGTCGATTATTGGGGCCACAGTTATGATCCACTCGTTGTTCTTGGGCAGTGGCATAGTGCAGCCCCGGTTGAGAGAGTACGACGTCAAACACGGCAACGTGCACTTGAATGAGAAAGAGTCGGAGGAAGACTTCTTCTACCGGGATTATAAGCCGTCTTTACAGAGCATCCGCTACAGTTTGAAGTACTTCATTATTGAATTGGCCATCACTTTGTGCACCTTTGCGTTATTTATCAATCTGTCCATCTTAATCATTGCTGGGAACACCCTTTTCGGCACCGACGAGGCCGTCGACGCCGACTTGTACACCATCCACAGGCTATTATCGCAGAATTTGGCCCCAGCAGTCGGAACCATATTCATGTTGGCGTTGTTGTTCAGCGGACAGAGTGCCGGGATAGTTTGTACCATTGCAGGCCAAATTGTCAGCGAAGGACATATCAACTGGACGTTGAAGCCGTGGATAAGGAGGCTAGTGACCCGAGGTATTTCGATCATTCCGTGTTTGGCTGTTTCCATTGGAATCGGCCGTGGAGGCTTAAATTTGGCATTGAACGTCAGCCAGCTCATCATATCTTTGCTTTTGCCGATACTTACGTTGCCGTTGATCTACTTTACAAGCAATAAGGAGATCATGAAGATCCGAGTTCCGGGGGAGGGGGCTGCTACTGACATTTCTCCCGATCCTGCTCCCGCTTCTCCCATTTCTCCCGGCCCTGGCTCCAGCAGCCACGGCCAAACAGAGGAATACGCCTACTTCCACAACAGCTGGTTGACCATGGGTCTTATGGTCCTCATCTGGCTATTTGTCTCCGTTATCAATGTCTACGCCATCTATGATCTAGGCGCCAACGGATTCATGAACTGACTCCACCATATGCATTTGACTTGTCACCTATACAATTCACTAATATGAATAGACCGATCACCTATGCGCAATTGGCCCTCAACATTCGCACCCCTCGCACCCTTCTTCGCTCTCCTTAGCTCTCCTTCGCACCCATCCGTCTCAGTCCCTCTCCTCCCTCACCCGCACTCAGCAACACTTCGCGAACCTGTGACATCCAATTAATTGTACCAGTCCCTATTCTCAATCCAATTGAAAGGATCATCATCAATTGCTGTTTCGTATAATCCCGACACAGCCAAGGTCAATTGAAGTTGTGGAACTCAAACCGCAATCAACAACATCAAATGGTCCATTCGAACTTCTTACAAAAGCTCCATTTGACTAAGCCTCAAGTTACCATTGACGAATTGAACAACGTTACCTCCATGAACTACATACCAGCCAATCCCCTGGATCCCTCGCAAAAGTCGGCGCCCACGATCTCCGAAAACGTCAGCAATGCCACCGCCAGCAGTATCCCCAACCATCAGCACACCGTTGGATACCAACGCGGCACTAGTGATGCTATCCAGAGATCGTTGTTGCCCCAAAGGTCCACCGTTTCCAAGGGGAAGTACTCTTTGGGCGACTTCCATATCATGAGGACTTTGGGCACGGGATCTTTCGGCAGGGTCCATTTGGTTCGTTCGGTCCACAATGGGAGGTATTACGCCGTCAAGGTGTTGAAGAAAGCGCAGGTGATCAAGATGAAGCAGGTGGAACATACCAATGACGAGAGAAGAATGTTGAAGCTAGTGGAGCACCCCTTTTTGATCAGAATGTGGGGGACCTTCCAGGACTCCAAGAATCTCTTCATGGTGATGGACTATATTGAAGGGGGAGAATTGTTCTCGTTATTGAGAAAGTCTCAAAGATTTCCCAACCCCGTGGCCAAGTTTTATGCTGCCGAGGTCACCTTGGCCTTGGAATACTTGCATAGCCACGACATCATTTATCGTGACTTGAAACCCGAAAACATCTTGTTGGACAGAACGGGTCACATCAAAATCACCGATTTTGGATTTGCGAAGGAAGTCAACACCGTTACCTGGACTTTGTGTGGTACGCCAGATTATATCGCCCCCGAGGTGATTACCTCCAAACCATACAACAAGTCGGTGGATTGGTGGTCATTAGGAGTGTTGATTTTCGAAATGTTGGCTGGTTACACCCCATTCTACGACTCCACCCCCATGAAAACCTACGAGAAGATCTTGAGTGGCAAGGTTCACTATCCCAACTTTTTCACCCCGGATGTAATAGATTTATTATCCAACTTGATGACTGCGGATTTGACCAGAAGGTTGGGGAATTTGATGAACGGGCCCGCAGATATTAGAAATCACCCGTGGTTTCAAGAGGTGATTTGGGAAAAGATTTTAGCCAAAGACATTGAGACTCCCTACGAACCCCCTATCACCGCTGGTGTTGGTGACAGTAGTTTATTTGACCATTATCCAGAAGAACAATTGGATTACGGAACTGTTGGAGAAGACCCTTATGCCCAATACTTTGTTGAATTCTGATTGACAAGTACTGGTACTGGTTAATACATTCTAGATCTCTGAGCTACCCTCCCATGCCCAATGCCCCAGAGTAACTCGCAGTACTATTATACATTCCCTATATACACCTAAGACTGAAACACATGCTTGCAGTTCAAACAAACATAAAATAATATCATACTGGTGTCCTTTCTCTTCTGTTGACTCTGGAAAAATACACATTCGTGGTTCCCGCAGTGAGGACACTCCTTATCGGACCTAGGCAAAGTAGGGTCGTTTCCAATGTCCTGAACCACTCCGGCAGTGGCCCCGATGTTTGTTATCAACTCATGTCTGTACACCAATTTGTTTTCAGCATATTCGGTATACGAGCAATTCCGACAGGCGTAAAGCAATATGGCCTCGTCCTTGTCCTCTCTCGGATACAACATGTTATTACACTGAGTACAAAATCTGAATGACGCCATGTTCTATGTCCTATCTACCTGAACTACTACCTGAACTAATGAACTACTGGGAATCTCGAGAACAGTCGTGCGGAAATACTGCGCGAGTTAAAGATTGAAAAACTGAAAAATTTTATTCAACGATGTTAAGATTTATCAGACCAGTACAAAGATTGAGACCCGGTAGATTGGCCAGTCTCCGTTTCAACTCCAGTGCGGTGGACCCCAAAATCTCCGCTATAGTGGACCAAATATCCACTTTGACCTTGTTAGAGACTTCGACTTTAGTGTCTGAGTTGAAGACCAGGTTGAATATCGCTGATATTGCGTTCCCTGCCGCCGGTGCAGCCCCTGCAGCTCCTGCAGCTCCCGTAGAGGAAGAAGTCAAAGAGGAGGTCGAGGAACAGACCATTTTCTCCATCAAATTGGAGTCATTCGACGCCAAAACCAAACCAAAGATCATCAAAGAAGTCAAATCATTATTGGGTTTGTCGTTGGTTGAATCCAAGAAGTTCGTGGAGAGCGCCCCTAAAGTGTTGAAGGAAAACGTTGCTAAGGAAGATGCCGAGAAAATCAAAGCCACTTTGGAAGGTGTCGGTGCTAAGGTTTCATTGGAATAGACAAACTGCATCACATCATTTCATTATCGTTTTCCCCTGTATATATTAATCTAAGAATACACTATCAAATGACTTGTCTCTGTCGAACATTTGGAAGTTGGCCTTTAGCTGGTAGAATCCGTTGTCGTAGTTCAACTTCTTGGAGCCGCGGATGCCACTGACGTTCTCCTTGGTGACTGCGGTGTGCAGCAGCGACCGGTTTTTCACCGGGGTCCGTAGCTGTCGCGATATGGGGTCGGCGTTGCCGTTGTGGTCGCCTTGGGGCCCAGAATCGATATCTGCAGGTTGGGGGCCCGCGTTATCCCCGCTTAAGGCCCTAGGACCCCTTCCGTCGTCAATCAAGTCCCAAAACCGACTTATCAACCGGTAGAAGCTGTCAAAAAGAGCATCCGTCATCTGATGCTCCATGACGAGATACCGGATCATCGAAATCAACGACACAAGACTGGCGTTCGTGTAGTCTTTCTGGAACTGGCTCAAGTCACTATGGAACAATAGCTTCTCCACCTCATGAATCATCACAATTAATTCGTTGCCATCCACCTCCTCCATCGGTGAAATCCCCCTCTGATCCGATTGAGACTGATCCATGAGAATTCTCAATTTTAGCCACAATGAGTAAGGACTCTCTTTCGGAAACGTTGAAATTGAAGACGTTTGCGCTGAAGAAAGACATAAAGCCATGGCTCCTGGAATTCATGCTGAAATCAGACAACACCAACATCGTAATTGAGCGGTCCGACAACAACAAAATCATTTTTAAATGCAAGAAAGGGCGAGAGAAACACATACCTTATGGGAAGAAAAGACGGCGAATAACCTGTCCGTTCAAGATTCGAGCCAATTTTAGTGTGAGGGCTCAGTTATGGAATTTGCTGGTGATCGATGAGTGTCACAATCATGATCCTGACGAAACCACCGATACAGATAATCCTACAGACAACCCCACAGAAACAGAGAACCCTGCGGATATCACCGATTTGACCGATAGCGAAGAACCCCAGGGGAACCAAATGCGCCCCAAAGACTACGGGGCTCGAGAAAAAAAGAAACCGGTGGCTGATGACGGGGAAGAAGGCAAAGACGAGTTGATGATCGATATAAACGACGTTATTGACGTCGACAAGGTGAAGAAAGCGTTGCAGATCTTTGATTTGGTCAATAATCCCAACGAAAACGACGACTTGACGAATTCCATCATCTACAAGGTCCAGAAACTCTTGAAAGGCAGCTTGATCGACGAGAAGTACAACGATTCTGTCAAACTAGATATATTGAGAAAGGTCATATACGAGTTGATTTTGACCTACAAGCTGATTGATAAGCCTGAAGCCACTCAAATGGAGGACAAATTGTGGTTTCCTGCTGGATATTCTACTAACTACAACAATTACAGCAACTACAATAGTGGATACTCCAACAACTATTCCTCAATCCCGTTATCCCCACTTCTCAACGAGGATATCGACACCAACACCAACCAATTGGACATTACCCTCCCTGGAATCAATACCAACCTATTCACCCCAAATAAGAAGTTCCGCGATGCAGGGCTTAACGGCTTCGTGTATCCAAATCAGCTCATGAACCAGCCTTCCAGCCAAAACCACGGCCACCAACTACCCCCGTTCAATACTATCCAGAACAACCTACCCGTGTCGCCAAATTCGTCGTCAATCTTGCCCAATCCTTCTCTTAATCCATCCAATCTCGATAAGAAGAATTTGTATGCCATCAGCTTATTGTTGGATAAACATTTTGATAAGTTAGATAAGCCTGACAAAGAAAGACTCAATAAGTCCCCCGTTCCGGATTACAATCGGCTAGACCGATTGTGAGCCGGCTTTTAATTCTGCTCCACTTGAAGTGGCGCCGAGTCCACTCGATGTGGCTCCTATAGGTTTATTTTCCTTAACATAGGTTTTCGCTTTGTGTAACTTCTCAATCGCTTTGTGTAACTTCTCAACCACTTTACAGCTTTTACTGCGAACAGTGGCAATATGGAACCCCTCAAGAACTCGACCTTGATCTTGCCTTGTGTTGCGATAGGCAACGTGCCTCAATTGACTGTGGATCTCCTCATCCATAATTTGAACTTCACCAAATTGTCGTCCTTGAACGACGACTACTTATATCCTTTCTTATCACCAAACGACTCCAATGACCAGAGCGATGCATTGAGCACCGGTTTAGAGGTGTATTACAGCGAAACCTACAATTTGCTGTTGATTCAACAACGTTCTCCTATACTTCCGGGGTTTGTCCAGCTTTTCTCCAAAAAACTCAAGCAATTCATCGCCGATAACGAAATAAGTAAAGTCGTCGTTCTTGATAGTGGAGATTTGGGATTGGTCGATCATACCGAGACAAATATAGCGGTTTTCAGCAATGACGGCTTGAGCAAATCTATCGAATCGTTGAGTATCGATGGTTCGTCCACAGCTATAACCCAGCTCGATAAAAACTACGGCAACTCCAAAATAGTCAAATTCCTCACTGATTTGGAACTTGAGGTGATAGTTTTGGCTATTTACGTTTATGAAGGAGAAAATTTCAACGAAGCTACCGTGTTGGCCGACAAATTGCTACAGTTCATAGAGATCAAGTCGATAGACTGGGCCAAGCCCGTGAGTTGGAAAGGGGTATATGGCGATAGGCCGATTCCGGTTTCGATGGAAGAGGGACTTTTCGGTTGATTTCTGGTTCATTATGTATTGTCTATCATTAATAATTCAATGCATATTCGATCGATGCAGTGTAGCCGTAAACTCCCAACCCGGCCACCACAGCAATGGCTTTATCGCTCAAGTAGCTGTGGTGTCTGAAAGGCTCTCTCTGGTGGATATTGGTGATATGGACCTCAATAAACGGAATGGCAGTGGCTAATAACGCATCTCTAATCCCCACCGAGGTGTGGGTGTAGGCCCCAGCATTGATGACAATAAACCCAATGCCTTCTAACCTCGCTTGTTGTATACGGTCGATTATAAACCCTTCGGTGTTATTTTGAAACAGTTGGACTTGGGAGCCATTGTTCTTGTTGGCTGCTTGTTTTATGGCAGCATTCTCAATGTCACTTAAGGAGGTGGTGCCGTATTTTTCGGGCTCTCTGGTACCCAAGAGGTTCAAATTTGGTCCGTTGATCAATAATACTTTCTTTACCATTGTGAAATGCCGGTTAAATACTGTGTTGTGTGTGTTTGATGGATTTTTCAATTATGACTCAGGCGATTTGTGCTGCAATTTTCGGCTACATCGACAGAGGAATTTTAATGATGTGGGCCGGTGTTCAGGGCGAGCCTGGGAGAGGTTGCGTCTGCGCGGGAATACCTGCGGTGCCCTGTAGTTTGCGCGGATATGCCTACAGCTGCGTGGGCGTGGGCTAGGCCTGAGGTCTGCCTACAGCGCCCCAAAGCGCGCACCACCAGACCAGAGAAAAAACGGCAGAATACGACGAACTCAGTGTTAAAAAGCTCTGAAAATTTGTTTCCACATGGTTGTTCAGGTGAAGAAATTCGTAGTTGTATTTTTAATTCATCATAGTTCGTTAAACTATCCATAGTCTAATCCACTGAATCCATGACAAGAATCTGGTTCTTGTGGTAGTTTCAGTGGCATCGTATTCCGCTGTAAAATTTTTCTCGCTCTGCGGTATTTATACTGTGGTCGTGCGAGTGTGCGGGTTACCCGGTTTTCAATAGAGACTTACTCTAAATATACTCTATGCTGGTTCCATTACAAATATACGCTATACTGGGTGCAGAGCTGGTTGAATTCACTGTAAACATCCTGCAACAACTGGTGCTGGCTGGCATACCGAATTAAGACCAGGTAGTCCCGAAGGGACTCGTAGACGTGGTAATTGTGAGTGTACCCTATGAGGCCGTCGTAGTGCATTTCCTGGATGAACTGGTGCACTTTCTTGGCCATTTGGGCTACATGGTCCACCAACTGGGGATGGGGGCCCGAAAGAAGGGAACAGAGTAGCTCAACATGATTTGATTGGTACTCGTTGCAGATATCGAGCACGAATAACGCAGTCTCGTCATGGGAGTTAGCGACAAAGTCCGGCAAGCTGAAGTTCCTTTCAACAATCTCTTCGACGATAAAATTATCAGGCGCTGCTTTTATTCGGTCGAGTAGGTCCTGTTTCGTCAACTTTAACCTCCTCAAGTACTCCAGAGTCTCGTTACGGATGGATTTGTCGTCATCGTTCAAACAACGAAGGAGAATGATCAACAATTCGTCAGGAACATTGTCGCTGTAGAGCTTTGCGGCGGCTCTAATTGCTCCCCACCGCATGCTTGGCAGTTGGCAGCTGGAGGTGAATTGTTTGATCCATTGCAATTTTGGGCTGATCTGAATGATTCTACTGTCCAACTCCTCGTGCCCCGTCAACTCGAGGTCAGCAGGAGTTCCGGTGGCCACAAGTAGGTCCAAGTACTTCGCTTTTGTGTAATTATCACGAATCTTCACTTTTGGTACTCCGTTTGGGTCCTGGAGAAAATGGTCAAGGACAATATGGGTGAAGTTGTAGTTCAAGTCGAGCGGGTTTAAATCGTCGATAGTCAATGCCTTTGACCGCAAAAGATGGCTTAGCACTGCAGAGAGGGCTAGCTTCTTCAAGCCATCATTTTGGCACTGGTGATGGTCAATAAATATCAGTTTTAGGGTATTCTCATCTTCTGCATTAGTTCCGATTCTTCCCAAAATATCCACATACACCTTGAGTAACGACCAACTACCAGTGGCAACCAACAGTTCCAAGTTCATGAACGGATCCTCTTTGACCTTCGACGCCTTTACGATCTCCAATATGGTGTAGAGAAGCCCATGGCGTCCGTTGACGTCTTTTCCCTCCATCAAAGTGACTAATTCCGCCACAGAAATCCCCGCCACCACCGACAACGCCCGCGCAGCGATTTCCCTGATCTTCCAGTTCCTGCTGCTCAATAGGTCCACCAAAATCCGCTTCATGGCCGCACTTTCCAATGGATCGAATCGCAAATTTGGCACAATCACGAGAACAGGCACAATGGTGCCAAGGTCCCCGGTGTGCAACCATTCCTCTATGTCTTCAACAGTGAATGCAAAATTCTTGATGGAGATCTTCCTGTTGAAAACCCGAGCCTGAACGGTATTGAATAACATCAAGGCACAATTGCGAATCAGCCAAGGAGACACGAAGTGCTTAATGCTCAATTCCAACGCTTGTTTGGTGAACTCGCTCGTAGGCAAGCGGGGCTCGTTGAAGATGGCGGTGATACAGTTCAAGGCATTCACTTGCGGCGAGTCGAAGTCAACGTTATCGGGAGGTGGATTCTCCACAATGGCGAATAACTGTCTCAAACTGGTGGATATGATCTCAGTGCGAAACTGCACCATTCCGGTTAATAGTCCGGTGATCAAAAACGGGAGTCCTCCTGACCTTCGGGTGTTAATTTGGGTCAAAGTGGTGATGTTGGAGATGTTCTCGTGAACCAATTGCTCCACGAACGCCACCGCGTCGTACTTGGGCGCAAACGACAAAAGCTGGGAGAACAAAGGGTGGATAGCTAGAAGAGTACCTCTGTGTGCCGCACCCAAGATCTGTTCCACCATCATTTGCACGTGGTGCTGGTAGACGAGTTGAGAAATGTCTGCCAACTCAAAAATCGTGGTAGTGAGTTGGGTGACGGATTTCATGTACTGCCACCTGAAACTCTGCACACCGGCGTCGTCCTCCAGCTCCTTGAGTTTGAGTCTGTTCCACACGAGAGTATCGGTGTCAAACACCACTTTGAAGCACTGCTTCCAGCTGTCGTCCCCAAGGCGCGGTGCTGCGCTGATGGTCATCTGTAGAGCCGATAATAGGCCGTGGATGTCGAACTTTCCGTGCCCGAAATCGCTTTTGCGAGATGATTGTATGATGGCAAGGATTCTGCGGATGATGGTGTGGGCTGCTTCGAGATCATGTGTGAGGCAGTTTGCAACCACTGTAGCGAGAATTCTGGCTCCGCCGTCGCTTTTGGATGCCTTCAACCCGCGACACAACCGTATGGCGTTTTCGATATCCTCGTCGACAAAGGCCATTTTGTACGGATTCTTAAGTGATATCTCCGACGATAGCCTTCTAATATCGTCGTAGTTTGACGTCATTGTCCACACCAATCGCCGCACTATTCTGTCGGTGAATATGGGGATTGTGTGTAGGAATTTCAGCTGATTGGCATAATTTGTGTGTTGGCCATCAATGTTCAACTCTATGAGTCTGGAGCAAATGCTCAAAGCCGTGAGCACCTGGGAATGGTTGGCCACCGGGGTGAGGTTATCGTAACACCAATCTACCAACCACCTGATCCAAAGGTGTGTTTGCTGGATATACTCATTATCTTTGGATTTATAGCTGGAGTCTCTTAAGCGAAGAAGAAGGTGGTTTATTGCCGGTATGGCGTCGTCTCCGTCCTTTATGATCTGGGGAAGCGACAGTTTGATGGTATTCAACAGGGCCGAGCTGATTTCCTCGGAGCTTTTCGGTGAGTAGAAAAGAAGACTGAGACATTTCACACGGATGCTGTTGTTTTCGTGGTTCAAAAAGTGTGGTGGAGGGGTGAATGGCACCCCCAAGTCGATGGAGATTTTTCCCAACTTTAGGGTTAACTCCTCCGAGTCTATCAACATTATGAACTGGGGAAACGACTGGTGGTCAATGGCAAATAATTTGGGAATTAGGTACTTGATGATGTTTTTCTGTCTCCTTGGGTCGATGAGGCTTTCGAGGACCTTCTGCAGCCACTTCTCAAACCAGGTGGTGGTAAATGGGTGCAAGTTGGCGTAAATTTGCACCAATAATTTGGCAGAACAGTTCAGCAACCCGTCATTCCGGTGATTTTGGTACAAGGTATCGATGATGGTGCTGTGGCGGAAGTAGCTGGAGATATCGCCGGTACTTTTGACTAGTAGCTCCATTAATTGGATGAACTCCTTAGAGTTGTGAAAGTTGCGGTCCATGTTGGCCAACCAGGCAAGTTTGACGTCGTCCGACACTTGCGGCAACAATTTCTTGAACAAATCCGACACTTTAAGGCTGATTTTGTCGGAGATGTTCAAATTGTCTCGAATTACGTCGATGATATCTTCATCAACCGTCACGGCTTCACCTAGCTTATTGATCTTGGTGAGGGCAATACAAAGTACGTCGAAGGCCCACACCTTATCTGCGTTGTTATTTATGTCCTTGAGCACCGCCGCATACTGCTGGCGCAAGAATTGGGGGTCTGACGATCCGATTAGCTCCAGGTTGTGTCGTATCATTGTGAGAAATGAGATGAGGTCGCGGAGGAATGAGCGCGCGCGCTGGCACAAGCGGCTCCATGGCACAAGCTGGTACCAGCTGGCTCCGTCCCCTGGCTCCGTCCCCTGGCTGCTTCTCCTCGAAATTAGAGCCCATTTAATACTCTTCCTACGCGAGCGCTTTCCCACCGCTCATACCCTCCCAGAAATGTAGACACATTCCAACTGCAGAGACCTTACCCCAACTGCAGCAGATCTGTCGCATAAAAATCACGCAGATCCGGCTCCTTATCCCCGAAATATGCTGCAAAAAGAAACATAGAAGTCGCATCGATTCTCATTTTTCAGAAAAACATCAATAGGGGTCTGCATCCAACTTTAGTCGAACGCCAGTAGTAGAGCTTCTCATCATTCCAGCAAACACCACCATAATATAGCATCAACTAAGCAATGAAAATGACTCCCGGCTACTTGTACCGGTTCTTCTACCACTCGTTGCCATACTACATGTTGACATCCACCGAGTCGTTCTTCTTACATTTGACGATATTGCTCATGGTGGCTATCATCAGCTACGGGTTCTATAATTTACTACCATCTTTGGGTGCCATGGAACTGGTTTACCGCAAGATAGTCGACGAATATTAGGATAGATTAATATAGGGTTCTGGTTACCTCTACTGGGAAGTGTTTCTGGCCTCTTCGTAGAGAGACCTGGAGTTTAGTTCTTAGGTTCAATTCCTGAGGCGCTAACTCCTGAGCCTGATTTAGGGAGAAAATCTAGAGGGTATAAATGCAAGATGCTTTCCAGAATTAAGGCCCGCGTGGCCCGCGTACTGGCCCACAGTTAGAGGAAAACCTATCGCGAATCGCGTATGAGATCTGTATCGGCTCCATTCAAACCCCCACGGTTCGTAAGCAAGAGCCAGGAGCCAGCCACTGTACGCAGAGAGGATCTTCATGGTGAAACGGAACATTTAGTGCAACCGCCACCGCCTGAATCGGCCAACCCTACCGTAGTGACGCGTGGGTTTGCTCCAAGAGCTAAACACATTCCCACCGCCAACGTTCCAGCCGTGGAGGAATACAACCCTTCGGGGGATGTGAAACCTGGCAAGAAGTATATTGTTCAGTACCGCAAAGTCTCCAACAAGAAAAACAAAACCTGGGACGGTGACGGCACGTTGGAGGTTTCGGACCAGTTGGTGCTAAAAATCGACAAAAAAAAGTTTACAAGGCCATTGACGAAGATCGAAGGCATCGTGCGGTTCGGTGGGTTTGAGATCATTGTTGATTGTGAAGTTGAGGGGTCATCGGGGGAAATTTTGAGTGAAAATACTCAACTGTCTTCGCTTTTGAGAGCTCCGATAGCAGTGAAAAGACCACTAACGAAAGTCACGGGTAATGTTGTCAGCACAGGGAAGAAAATGAAACCTGTTTCAACAGTGAGCGCCGACGCGTTCGCCATGAAAAGCTTGTCGCCAGACGATCAGCCCGTTATCGTTGATAGCAGATTAAGCAAACATCTACGTCCGCATCAGCGGGAAGGGGTTTCCTTTCTTTACGAGGGGGTAATGGGCTTTCACAACACAAACGGGGTATTGTTGGCCGATGAAATGGGTCTAGGCAAGACTTTGATGACAATATCGCTCATTTGGACGTTGTTGAAACAATCTCCCACGCCTGCAAAGAAATCTGTGGCCTCTAAGGTTCTCGTTGTCTGCCCAGTCACCTTGATAAACAATTGGAAGAAGGAGTTCAAGAAATGGTTGAGTATGGACCAGTTGGGGATTCTAGTCCTCGATGCCAAGCTGGACCTAAAAGGCTTCAAATCGACTCGAGTGTATCAAGTTCTTATAATGAGCTACGAAAAATTGCATAATTGTGAATCAGAGCTCACAGAGATCGCTTTTGACTTGTTAGTTTGCGATGAGGGCCACAAGTTGAAGAACAACACCAATAAGAGTTTGAAAATCTTGAAAAATCTAGACATCGAGAAAAAAGTGCTACTTTCAGGCACTCCCATTCAAAACAATTTGAGTGAATTCTATACCTTGGTGGATTTTTTGAACCCTGGCATCCTTGGAACTTTCAGCCAGTTCCAGAAAAACTTTATTCGGCCTATAGAACAATCAAGAGATGTCAACTGTTATAACAAGGAGATTTTAGCTAAAGGTGAAGAGGTGAGTAATTTGCTATCCGAATTAACATCTAAATTCATTTTGCGAAGAACAAACGAGGTATTGTCAAAGTACTTGGGCAGTAAGACCGATGTGCTCATTTTTGTCAAACCCACCAGCTTCCAACTCCAGCTCTTCAATCAGATTTCTTCTTCAGTGAGTTATTCCGTCGATAATGCCTTGAATTTGATCAACTTGTATAAAAAGATCTGCAACTCCCCGAAATTGGTCGCTCATGACAATTTGTTCAACTCCTTGAACATTTCTGGTATTAGCCCTGATAATTTACCTATCGCTAGTGGTAAGATCAATTTATTGATCGCCCTCATGATAGAAATCCACCACAAATCAGAAAAACTCGTGCTAGTGTCCAATTACACCAAAACCCTTGACTTGTTTGCCTCCATCTGCAGCAAATTAAACTACAATTACTTGCGACTAGACGGATCCACAACCTCAGTCAACCGATCCACGGCGATTTCCCAGTTCAACAATTCCAAGTTCCCCGATTATCCAGTATTCCTCCTTTCGTCGAAGTCTGGTGGGTTTGGGATCAATCTCATTGGAGCCTCAAGACTAATATTGTTCGATAATGATTGGAATCCCGCAACCGATCTACAATCGATGTCACGAATTCACCGAGACGGCCAAACCAAACCTGTCTACATTTACAGGCTTTTCACCACAGGCTGTATTGACGAGAAGATATTTCAACGTCAGTTGATGAAAACGAATCTCAGCGATGCTTTCTTGGATAACGGCTCCAGCTCCAATGTTTTTGGTATGGATGACTTGAAAGATTTGTTCACGGTCGCAGACACCGACTGTAATACCCACGATCTTCTAGAATGTCCCTGTACTGGCGATGGGCTGAATGTAGATATGCAACAAGACCGAGAGGAACAAGATCCAGATCTGCAACAAGATGAAAGTCAGGAAAGCATCAACAGCAGAGATAGTGGCTGGATATCTGCCAAAGAATTAAAGGATAAACCCACAACAGCCTCAATACAATTGGCATTGAGTGACTATAAGCATTTGAGATCCGAATACCACGACGAGGTGCTTGACAAAGTCAAGAAAAACGGCATAACATACGTTTTCACCAAGAGCTCTGCTGAAGGAGACAAAGAGAATGTCAACACCGAGTGATATCAGTTTGACGAGCCCTCGAAGGGTAAGAGCCTCGAAATTTCCAATAGAGAGCTAATATTAATACTGCATTCTATCCTTGCATTTTTTTGAACCTGGCCTCTGCTGCTCTGGCCCTCTGTTCTCTCATGATTCTCATCTTCTGTTGGTCGGTCAACCCTGCCGTTTCGGCTATTTGGCCTCCTACCCTTCCCTTACTCAGAAAAGTTGGTTGTTTTAGCTCCATTTCAGTCTTGTTGGCCAATTCCTCTTCAATGAGCTGCTGCTTTTGCCTTCTTTCTCGTTCTTCCTCGGCTTTGTCTTCGATTTCGAATTCCTCTTTGGATTTTGGCTCTCCCACCTTGAGTTCATTCCAGTCGCAGTATTCTTCACCCAACCTTGATCGCACTATCTGATACATCCTCCTGGTGGCTGTGTTGGAGCTCGACTCCGGGGCATATCTCCCCGCTTCGTTCTTCACCATCGGATCTGCTTTCAAATTCATCAACATTTGGATCATATAACTCAACCCCTGGGAAGACGCATAGTGTAACATTGTTGGGGTCTGTTTATAGGCTGTTTCCGGAGTTAATTTAAAGTCCGGCGACAAGTTGTTCTTCTTTAAATAGTTGATGAGCATTGGAGCTTTTGACTTCTTTAGAAATTGGGTAACTTCAATGGTGTGAATATCTGATTCGGTCAACTCTACTTTAGGCCTTTCCTTCTGCTGTTGGGACTTTTTAAGCAACTCTTCCTGCTGCTGGCGTTTGAGCTGTGACGAAATGTCTTTGTGGACCGCATCCTCCACATTTAAGTAGCTGAGCTTGGCCCACGATCGCTTCAACTCCGAGGTGGTGGGCCTTTTAGTGGTGAATGGAAAGGTCTTCAATCTCGCATCATCGTTCTTCAATATCGATCCCTCATACCCCACCAAAGTCTGCCTATTGCTCGAACCGTTGGCCCGGATGAAAATCGAGGTACATTCGCTCAAATCTTGTCTCCAGGAACCCAACAACTCCCTGACCTCCTGTATCAACAACTTTTCGTTTTCTCGACGCATATTTGAACCAGCTGAGTTGGCTTTCCCTTTGGCATTATCGTTGGCCGATTGAGAACCTCCCTGTTTTCGCCTGGTGGTATATTTATGAAACGTCTTGGACTTGATGATATTGACTTTTTGCTCTTCCAAGGACTCTTTGTGGTTCACAGCATTTCCTTTGATGCTTTTTCTTTTATGTGACACGATGGCCCCGGCGAAATGGCCTCCCCCGATCATGAACAACGCAGATTTGCCGGCCTTGAGGTTTTGCCAGTCTTTGAGGGAGTTCATGGGGTTTTCGATCTCCTTTTTGGTGAAGAAGGATTTATAGATTCCGTAGTGCTTTGAACCGGGAAGGGTGGGGGAACTGAAGTAGATCATCGGGGTATTGGTGTTCAAAAACGACTGAGCGCTGCCTAATTCGATATCGTCGATTTTAGTCTCTTGAATCCGGCTGTACAACTCCAGCTCGCTCTCAGACTCCAGTTCCAGGCCTGATAAGCTCTCCATCGACCCGGATTCGAGCAAACTTTCGAATTCGTCTTCGGTAAGTGGCGAAAGTCCTCTGGCACTTCGCTTGTCATTGTAGCGTGTGAAGTCGTCCCCGCGGTCCAATCTCGGCGTTTTTATAGCAGAAGCAGCTTGTGGCTCTGGTGCTGCTGTGGGCTCTCCGAATTGCACCAATTGAAGGCCGTTCACCAACTCTGGTGAGAGATCATAAACGTACAACTCTTCCATATTACTCATTTTTCGCAGTCTTTGCAGTCTTTTCAGTCTTCGCGGTCTTCGCGGTCTTCGCGATAGCGAGAAACCCGTAGCGAGAAATGGACCCACGCGAGCCAAAGCGTCTATTTACATTAAGCACTACCTAATCTATGACATTCTTTCAAGAAATGGCCGATTTTCTCCGGGTCCATAAACGGGTGAGTGCCATGCCCGAAATTGATGATGTAATTCTGCTTACCTCCCCCAAAGCCCTTGATCATTTGCTCAGTCTTTTTGGTGATAGTCTCATTGGATCCGTACATAGTACCAGGGTCCAAATTACCTTGTAAGGTGATTCTTCTGCCGTTGACGACTTTGACAGCGTCTTCGGGCTTATACAACCAATCTAAGCCAACGGTATCGTAGCCGATTTCGCACAACTCGTCCAAGGCGTACCAAGCGCCTTTGGGGAACACAGTGACGGGGATTTTTGCAGTGATGCCCAACTCTTGTAATCTTTTAGGCAACTTTTCTGCGATCTGTTTCAAGTAAGGCAACGAGAACTCGTCAAATTCGTTGGGACCCAATTCGCTGGCCCACGACTCGAACACCTGCACCATGTCGCACCCTGCGACCACTTGCTGAGCCAAAAATTCAATACAGCAGTCGGTGATGGCCTGTAATAACTTGTGCGACTCCGTGGGGTACTTATAGATCCACTCTTTGACAAATCTGAACATCTTAGACCCCTGTCCCTCAACCATGTACACCAAAAGCGTCCATGGGGCACCACAGAATCCAATCAATGGCACTCTGCCATCCAATTTTTTCACTGTCAACTTGATGGCCTCAAACGCCCATGCCAATCCGGTTATGACGTCCGGCTGGAACTCCACCCGGGACAAATCTTCGAGTTTTCTCAACGGGTCGACAAAAACAGGGCCTTTTCCCTCCTGCATCTCGATTTCAAACCCCATCACTTGGGGAATCACCAAAATGTCACTAAAGATGATCGCAGCGTCGATCAAGCCATCAAAATGGTCAATTGGCTGGATGGTGATTTCACTGGCAGTTTCAGCGTCACGGCAGGTCTCAAAGAAGTCCTTTTGGCCTTTGGCCCGGTGGTACTCCGGCAAATAACGTCCGGCTTGTCTCTAAAACGGTTAGTGTTCGTCCAAGGAATTTTTCACTCTGCAGTTTCAACTGGGCAAATTGAGCCTGAGTTCCGGCTAAGGTTGTGCAGCCTCACCCTCGATACATACCATGATCCACACCGGCGGTCTTTCCACCTTCTCCCCTTTAGCAGCCCTCAAGATCAAATCATTTCTCAAGGCTGGTTTGCTCATTGCGATGAATTGGGCGATAATGGAAAGTGCGATAAACTGCGACAGAGGAACTGCGACAGAGAAACTGCGACAGTGCTGGATATCGCAAAAGGAAGGTTATAAATACTGGTTGAAATACTGGTTGTATATTATAATAAATCGGCGTGGTAAGACTCATATAGCTAGAGTGTGATAAGTATATTCACAGACCAGTCAGTAAGTACAGCCCTCGATCAATTACACAAAACAGGGACATGACTGAAGAAGAAGGGGCTGGTTCTATCCACTCCAAAAAACCCCTGACTAAGGCCACCGAACCCAATTGGTTTATAAGGTTCATTCGCTCCGTGTTTGGTTACAGAAAAACATCCCTTTCGCTATTTTTGTTCGCCACGGTGGTAGGGGTTTGTCTTCTTTCTGCATATGATAATAGCTTAGAATTATCGATATCGTTGCCCACCACGGGGGCCGAACAGGACATTTTACTCGAGTCGTGGTACGACTTGCAGAAAATCGGGGAGTCCAAACATCCCTACGGTTCAAAGGGGAATAAATTGGTGCACAAGTACATCGAAGATAAAATCAAAGCCGCTGCGGCAAATTCGAAATACATCGAGTATGACAACGACTTGAACAACACCAACTTTCTATTTGGTGAGGATACCTACGGCACCGTCAGCTACTACGAAAGCAACAACCTTTATGTCCGAATTAACGGTACGAGGCCCGAATTACCAGCGCTTTTAGTGAGTGCTCATTTCGACTCGGTGCCTTCGAGTTTCGGTGTCACGGACGATGGAGCCGGTATCGCCTCGATGTTGGGTCTTTTGAAGTACTACACCGCCGCAGACCGTCCCTTAAGGACCATAGTGTTCAATTTCAACAATAACGAAGAATTCGGATTATATGGGGCTCAAACCTTCCTCAACCACCCATGGTCGCAGAATGTCAAGTATTTCATTAACCTTGAGGGTACAGGTCAAGGGGGCAAGGCTATTCTCTTCAGGGGCACCGATTACGGGATCTTGAAGCAGTATAGATCTGTTAGATTCCCATATGCCAGTTCCATATTCCAACAAGCGTTCAATGGAAGAGTGATTCGCAGCGAAACCGACTACAAAGTGTATTTTGAAAACGGATTGAGAGGCATCGACATTGCCTTCTACAAGCCACGGGATATCTACCACACCGGGGAGGATAGTATTCGCCGCACCTCCAAAAAAGCCCTTTGGCATATGTTGTCAAGTGCTTTGGATTTCGTCGATCCTATTCTCACCAACCAAATCGATATTGACGGCGATTATGTGGCGAAGGACATAGAGACGTTTGCCGAAGTCAAGAAGGAATACGCCACCTATGTGACCTTCTTGAACTTCTTCTTCATATCGTCAGTACCCAAATTGGTAGTGTTTAATATCACCCTATTGGTGGTATTACCTGTTATCTGTATCGTTTTGCTTACCATTATCTTTGGATACAAACAGAACTGGAAACACGGATTTGTCAACTCGGTCAAATTCCCTCTTCTGTTGGTGCTTTCGATTGTAGCGTTGGATTTCATCACCAACAACATAGTTGCCAACATCAACCAATTTTTGCCCAACTCCAGACCAATGAGTTTGGTGGTGTTATTGTCGTCGATATTTCTTTTGTTGAATTACGTTATTCTCAACGGAATCAACCTCATTTTCAAAAACTACAAAATAGTTCAACACGACGAAAAGTTGATTGTCACTTTGCAAATCTCGTTTGCGTACTGGATTTTGTTAATCTTCACGACTGCTGGTTTAGCTCACAACAAGCCCGGAAACGATCACACCGGTAAAGGGTTGATCACGTTGTTGTATGTGATACAATCTATTGCTTCCATTTGGGGCTTGTTGGGATGGTGTTTTAGGCCTTCCAAAAGAGACCTAGACCTTGAGTTGAGAGACCGTTCCAGAACTCCATTGCTTGTTCAAGAAATCGATGAATACGGCACTCAGGACGATGGTGAGCAATTAGAGCGTCCCCGTTCGGATACCACTTCGCTCATCTCGGTAGACTCCTACACTGCACGCAAGAAACTTAATCTTGTGTCCAAAACCTTCAGTTACGACTGGTCGGTTCAATACTTATTGTTGGTGCCCGTTCCTTTGCTAATTTTCTATAACGACGGATATTTGATCCTCCAAGGTCTCAACAAATCGATCCAAGAATCGTTGACCTCACAGAATCTTATTTATAAACTTACAGAATTCGTGGCCATCGGCTTAATCATACCCATATATCCTTTTATATTCAAAATCAACCGGTTGTTGGTGTGGTTAACGATATTCTTGGTCGCTCAGGGATTCTTCACCGTATTCTTTGCCAGTCCATTTGACACCGAAAACCCCATGAAGTTGAGATTCGTTCAATCCGCCAACCTTACTGAATCTGTAACTGATAGCTACGTCCATGTTTTGGCCAGAAATGGCATCGAGGTTGAGAAGATATTGGGTGATATGCCGTCGTTGAAACAAACTGAAAATAAGGTTCGTTGTGATTATGTCGGGGACGATATGCTCAATTGTCATTATAAGACAGAATTGGCTCCCTCGGTGATACCAGAGGCCAAAAACTTCTCCGATTATTTGTCAGTGACCATCTTGAAGAATTCCTCCGACAACGATTACCCTTACGGGTTGTTGAATGGAGAAATCAATATCCATGTCAAGGAGAATAACATGTGCAAGGTTCAATTCACCGGTGCGGGAAGAAAAAAAGACTTTCCTGTCAAGACAGTAATCATTTATAACGAAATCCCTTCCAACGGAACCGAGGTTTCTGCGGTTCCAGAGGGTTTTTCGGTGGATAAGGACGGCAATTACCGCTACAAGGATTTGAACGGAATCCCCCTGGTATCGTTGAACAAGCTTGACTCCAACACCCCTTACCACGTTGGATTCCAGTGGTTGCCCAACCTCATCGATGATTACAATCCCGAGGCCCTGAACAACTTGAAGGTGGATATCACCTGCTGGTGGTCGGAATTGGGCAACGACAACTCCCTCGTTCCCGCCTATCAAGAGCTCAACCACTATTCTCCAAGATACGTCACCTGGTCCAACCAGGCCAGTGGAATGGTTTCCGTAGCCACCACCATTGAAATCTAGACTTATTTAATGTATCAATTTTCTCTGTGCGTCTCAATCTTTTTGCAGCCAATTCTCAAACCCACTGCCACAGAGATGATTGTGATTGTTTTGTTCATCGTCCAGGTAGTCTGTGGATACGTGCACCCAGTCACTGTGTCAGGCAAGTACTTTGTTGACACAGTCACAAACGAACCAGTATGTTGGGTTTTGGACGCTCTTTGCAGATAAATACTAACTCCTAGTTCTACATCAAAGGTGTAGACTACCAGCCCGGCGGGGAATCGGGAAACCTAGAGGTCAAAGACCCGTTGTCGAACGAAAGTGACTGTGCTAGGGATGTGGTGCTTTTCCAGAAACTCGGCATCAATGTAAGTATTACGCCTCTAGTGATTGGGAATTAGGTACTAACATCTAGACCATTCGGGTATACTCAATCAACACCGACTTGAACCACGACAAATGCATGTCGATGTTGGCGGCTGCGGGGATCTACGTGTTTCTTGACGTCAATTCGCCCCAAGTAGGCCATCATTTGAACCGCTACGAACCCTGGACCACCTACAACGCGGAATACTTGGAGAACGTCTTCAAAGTGGTGGAACAGTTTGCCTATTACAACAATACCTTAGCGTTTTTCGCCGGTAATGAGGTGATCAACGACATCACCTCGGCTAAACACTCCCCCGTGTACGTGAAAGCGATGGTGAGGGATATCAAGAATTACATCGACGCCAATGCCCCACGGCCTATCCCCGTGGGCTACTCTGCGGCTGACGACTTGAGATACAGAATATCGTTCTCGCAATACCTCGAGTGTGTGGAGAATTCTACGGCAGAAGCGGTGGACTTCTACGGTGTCAATTCCTACCAGTGGTGCGGGGAGCAAACTTTTTACACCAGCGGCTACAACACTCTAGTTGAAGATTACTCCACATCTTCTCGACCCATTTTTTTTTCAGAGTACGTTTTGTGAATCCTGCATTTTTGCAGCTTATTTGCATTGATTTGCAGAATATATTTGAAGCTTCATAGGGTATACTAACCGATAGGTATGGGTGCAACGAGGTTTTGCCCAGGCAATTTGGCGAGGTGCAAGCCATGTACTCCAATTCCATGGTCGATGTGTTCAGTGGTGGCTTGGTGTACCAGTTCACCCAGGAACCAAACAATTATGGGTTGGTGGAGATTTTGGAAAATGGCGATGCTAAGGTGTTGCAGGATTTCCTCATCTTGAAGGCGAAATTTGATTCGCTTCTGCAAACAGATTACCGCCAAGTGGCACGAGCAAGGAAGGAAAATGCCATGCGGCACCAGAACCGGAGAAAACCTAAGCACACTTTGCCCGCTTGTGATGTTACCTATGATAACATCGATATATCCAAGGGATTACCGGAATCTGTGGCCGAGGATTTGATCGCCTCCGGGGTGCAGGTGCAGCGGGGACAATTCGTATTTTTGTCGAGAGAGGAAATGACCTGTTACGATGAGATTTTAGATCCCGAAGGACGGGCCTATGACGTGGTGAAGGAGATAAGCCCCGTGATCGACTATATGTCGGGCACGCCATTAGAGAAACTGCGGAGAATCAAGTACCATAACGGTATGTATAAGGATTATGAGGATGACGAGGGTCCTGTCGAAGACGACGACACTAAAGGGCTCATTGCCAAATGTTCGGCCTATGTCGGAAAATTGCTTGCCAAATTATCCAGCTTCTTCTCCAGTTGATTGTCTAGCCGTGATACTAACACCCTTAGGCTCCACAGTGAACACAGTTTCATGGATAGTGGTTTTTGTGTTTGTTTTGTTAGAATTATGTAGATGAGGCTACAAATATCTACTCTTTGGACTCTCTGTGAAGGGGTATATGATTCGTTCGTTATCCATTACTTTAAAGTCGGACTCTGGTTTTACCATGGACTTGAATACCGCCGAATACCCCGAATTCATCGCTTCTTGCTTTAGAAATCCACAATTGGTACAAATCTGGGTCCTTTGTTTGATTTTTATGACAACCTGGGGTACAGAGGTGATTGCAAGTAGCAATTCCTTTAGGTTGTTGACCGATAAATGGGACTGATGATTTACCTCGTGAGCGAGATCAAAATTCTCTAGAACCAACAGCTTCAAGTTACTGTACCCTTTGGATTGGGAACAAATGAGCTTGAAAAACGGAATAAAAGTTTTATAGTTGAACGAGGCATCCAAAATATCATCATTATCACTCACAGTGTAAAAGATCCTGGAACCGAGGTCCAAGCATAAGCGCTTGAGCTGATCGTTGCACTTGATAAAATCAATAAACGACAAATCGCTACCGTTTTTGATTTGCGCCAACGCCAAAGACGACGTGGAGGCGAAGAGATTACACATGGATCTCTTAGCCGGCCTATTCATGTAGGTGCAGCACGTGAATGTGACTTTGGGGATTTTCACCAAGCAATTTACCCCGGATTTGACCAATTTGGTCTCATCGATCATGAAATGACACAACTCTAGCTCCCCTATCTCGTCGAATATCTCTACTACCGCCGTAAGATGGGTCGCTTTGAGTAGAATGGACCACCCTGTCTGTGCTTTTAGTACCAATTTCCCCAAACTCCGGCTGTTACTCTTCGATTTCTTGAAAATGCTGCTATTGACAGACAAGTAGTCGAATTCAAATTGCGGGGATATCTCGGATATTATCAACGTTCTCAAGTTGTAGTCGTTAGTTATGACGGCCTTGAAGCTCCGTATGAAGTCATTGAATAGTAGCTGCTGCTTGTTGTCGTCTCCTAGTTTATAACTGCCTGCGCTATTGATCTCGTGGTTTTTCGAGGTCTTATATGGAGGATTCTCCACTTCCATGATTTGGATATAGTTGACCTTGGTGGAGGTGTCAATGGACCCAAACCTCCGTGGCACGTGTACACTGCTGAATCGCAAAAAACTGCCACAGTTGGGGAATTTGATCAGTTTATATAGGAAGTTCTTACTGATTATATTGTTAAATTTGACACATACGAGACCTAGGTTGAGCAATTGGCCAAGGTCGTGTGAAAACCTCTGGAAGATCAAATATAGCACTTCATACGGCAACGAGTGGATGTGCCACTGGCCATAGTGCGGCAGCCGCTGCTTGCGCAAAGCTTTCTTTCTCCCTATGAGCTGATAACGTGTCATAACTTTTGATAGGGCTGAAGGCGCGATGAGACATTTGAACTTCACACTGCAAATCCCCCATCGGTCATGGCAGAACACAGACGACAGGAAATCGCCCAGTTGATGGGCAGCGACCCCCATTTTCGTCTGTACAGACGAATCCCTGAGTTAACTAGTCCCAAGGTCTGTAAGTCCTTCATAGTGGGCACTTGTCCCCATGATTTGTTCGTGGGTACCAAACAAGACTTGGGCAAATGTCCCCAATTGCACATGGAGAAACACAAGTTGGAGTACAATTTACGAACCAGAAAAGGAGAAACATTCCCCGATTTCGAGTATGAGTACTACCAAGTCCTCAAATCTTATATTGACGATATTGACAGCGTAATTGAGACCTCCAACAAGAGATTGGATCACACTGCTGAGGATAAAGAGAAGATCGAAGAGGTCACTAAAGGTTTGGAGCAACTAGATACAAGGATAAGTATAATGCAACAGGAGATCAATTGTCTTTTGGAAAATGGAAAGCCCATGGCGTTGTTGAACCATTCTAAACAATTGGATAAGTTGATTAAGACCCGAGAGATCGAAGGAGAAAAGGCTAGAAGCATCATCGAAAGCATCGGTCAAACATCACAGCAAAAATTACAAGCCTGTGATCAATGTGGTGCTTTTTTATCGAGGTTGGATAGCGATAGACGGTTGGCAGACCATTTTGTGGGTAAGATACATTTAGGATTTGTCAAGATGAGGTCGGATTATAGAGTATTACACCAGAGATTCTCCAAACAATCCTGAGCTATTGCACTAAATGGATGAATCAATCCTGCTTTTCAGGCTTGTCAATGGAAACCTTTTCTTTCGAAACATAGCCAATCGCATCTAATCTTTCAGTCAAAAGCGGATGGGATCTGTGATAAGCAGAATACAACCAATCAGCTTCAAAGTAAGACAAGTTTTCAACATTCAATTTGATCAAGGAGGTACCCAAATCATCGGTGTAGCCACATTCCTTAGCATAGTCATCGGCCTCGTATTCGTGTTTTCTGATGAATAAGTTTTGCACAAATTGCAATGCTGATTCGACTGGTTTGAAAATGTCAGAAAACAACAAAAGACCCACAATGGTTGGTTGGACTTGGAAGAAGCCGAATGATTTATATAATGACAGGTTGTTCACGAATCCAGCGAAAATCGAAAACATAAACGACAAATTGAGCTGAGAAAACACTATCATACGAGGTAAGTGGTTCAATTTCCAGTGTCCAATTTCATGGGCCAACACGGCAACAGTTTCTTCTACAGTTGACTGTTCAATCAACGTATCAAACAACACGATTTGCTTACTCCAAGGTAACCCGGTGAAATACGCATTAGAATGACCCGATCTTTTGGAGCCATCGATAACGTATAACTTGGCTAAGGGGAACCCTTGCTTTTTAGCCAAATCTTCAATTGCAGTCTTCAATTCGCCTTCTTCTAATGGAGTGAATTTGTTGAATAAAGGTTGTATCAAGGTTGGATAAATAGTCATGAAAACCAATTGAGTAATTAAAACAAATCCACAGAGGTAGAATATGAATGAATTGCCGTAGGTGTCAATGATCTTCAAAACACCTCCCAAAATCGGAGGAAGGAACACAAAACTCAAAGCGATGGATTTAAGTTGATCAACGACCCATAATCGGACCGTTGACTTGTTGAAGCCATATTTTTCTTCCAAAACAAATGTGCTGTAATAATCGATCGGCAATGAAGTTAAGTTGCTGAAAATAGTTATCAACAAGGTAAAAATAATCGAATGAGTGATGACACCGCCCAAAAATTTAGGTAAAAACGGTTTGACTATTTCCAAGACTGAACCACCATAAGACCAAAACTTTGGTAACACGTCATATTTAATGAACAATAAATTTTTAATCAATGAGTAGGTTTCAGCAAAGAACGAGAACTTCTGTTTTGCTCTACTGTAATCCTGAGATTTGTCAAATGTGCTCCTGGTGACTTCTTGTTTGATGGAGACCGGAACTGAGGTTTTTTTCAACACCTGATATTGTCTGTAGCCTAAGTAGCTTTCAAATAAGAATTGGCCGACAGTGAAACCTACAATGATCGACTTCCATGGTAAGTTTGGGTTATCCAAGAATCCCAATGCCTATTATAGTTAGTATTAGCCAATTAACCTGTAAGCGGGGAGCTGAAGAGTTCATACTTCTGTGATTGAAAATGTCATTGCTGAGATTTTTGCCAGCGCGACTGCAATTGCGAAGCCGCAACAGAAAGCTTTCAAATACAAACACACCGTGAGGGGCCGGTCAACATCGGCTGGGATATAAGCTTCATTTGGGTATAAGCTTCAGTTGCACTACCAGGTGGATTAGCTACTATACACGTAATGTTAGTACTTTTCAAAATTAGTGAAGAGAAGAGATGGTGTAGTATAACGTACTTTTTATTTTATGACTATGAATTCTAGGGTCTAGTTAGCTTCAGCAGCTAATTTTTCGGCTTTAGCGAGGACATCTTCGATACCACCAACCATGTAGAATGCATTTTCTGGTAAATGATCGTATTTACCTTCTAAGACTTCCTTGAAAGATTTGACGGTTTCTTGCAATCTAACTAATCTACCTGGGATACCAGTGAAAACTTCAGCAACAGCGAAAGGTTGAGATAAGAATCTTTGGATTTTTCTGGCTCTTTCGACAGTCAATTTATCAGTTTCTGATAATTCATCCATACCTAAAATAGCAATGATATCTTGTAAAGATTTGTAAGCTTGCAAGGTTTGTTGGACACCAGAAGCAACATCATAATGTTCTTGACCGACAACAGCAGCATCCAATAATCTTGATTTGGAATCCAAAGGATCGACAGCTGGGTAGATACCTAATTCGGAAATACCTCTAGATAACACAGTGGTGGCATCCAAATGGGCGAAAGTGGTAGCAGGAGCAGGATCAGTTAAATCATCGGCTGGGACATAAACAGCTTGGACGGAAGTAACGGAACCTTTTTTGGTGGTGGTAATTCTTTCTTGTAAAAGACCCATATCGGTGGCCAAGGTTGGTTGATAACCGACAGCGGATGGAATACGACCTAACAAAGCTGACACTTCGGAACCGGCTTGGGTAAATCTGAAAATGTTATCAACGAATAACAACACATCTTGACCTTCTTCATCTCTGAAGTATTCAGCAATGGTTAAACCAGTCAAAGCAACTCTGGCTCTAGCACCGGGAGGTTCGTTCATTTGACCGAAAACCAAGGCGACCTTGGAGTCTCCTTCCAAGTTGATGACACCGGTTTCGATCATTTCTCTGTATAAATCGTTACCTTCTCTAGTTCTTTCACCGACACCGGTGAAAACTGAGAAACCACCATGAGCTTTGGCAATGTTAGAAATCAATTCTTGGATGAAAACGGTTTTACCGACACCGGCACCACCGAACAAACCAATTTTACCACCTCTAGCGTAAGGAGCTAATAAATCAACAACTTTGATACCAGTTTCCAAAACTTCAGCAGCAGTAGATTGTTCGATGAAACTTGGTGGGTCAGCGTGAATTGGGTTTCTTTGTTTGTACTCAATTGGACCTCTTTCATCGATTGGGTCACCGGTAACATTGATAATTCTACCTAAGGTACCTCTACCGACTGGAACGGAGATTGGGGCACCGGTGTCAGAAACAGAAGTACCTCTGACTAAACCTTCAGTACCATCCATAGCAATAGCTCTGACAGTGTTTTCACCCAAATGTTGAGCAACTTCCAAGACTAAGTTTTGGTCACCATTTTTCAAGGTCAAAGCATTGTAAATAGCTGGTAAGTTACCATCTTCGAAATGAACATCAACAACGGCACCAATAACGGCTCTAGTATTGTTAGTATTATATTCCTCACTACAATCATTCCACTCAACCACCACAGTAAATTAGGTTCATAATTGCAAAACCCTAAGATCGTTGATTGGACCGCACTTTGAGAAATTGAATTTTCATTGGACGAGACTTCGATCCCAAATTTTTCAACAATATTCCGATCCGATGTTATACCATCGAGAATAGTTAGGTGTTTCCGTCTTTCAAGTGGACTATGGATGTATGGGATAACGAGCCAACCCATTGACAACCTTTCACCTGTTTAATTGGTACAATTGTCGAAAAATCGGTCGATCCTTAACCGCCAACTTCGGTGAAAAGCCTGCTCCGGCACACGAAAACTTCAATGAGTGAAGGGCTGGTATCGTCAATGGTTTTTTGAAGCTGCCGATGAAAAATGTCTCTTATTCCTTGCGATTCATGAATCAATTGCAATATTCGTTGATTGTGGTGTTTGAAAAATTTACATACCTAACTTTACCAGCAACAGGAGCAGCTGAAGCAAAGTTCCTGGCTAAGTTTAATTTAAAACCTCTTGAGGCAGTAAGGAAGTTCTTACTAGTTTGATTAAATAATCTTGGAAGAACCATTTTCTTTAATTTATTAAGAACGAGTTAACTGGAAATTTTCTAGTCTTTTAAATTTTTTCTCTTCAACACTGAAAAATTCGGATTGAGAACGGTTGTCCAATTAGAGTGGATTATTTTTCGTGAGAATTACCCGGATTAGGAGACAAACTACTCGCGCGCGATAGCTGGGTGTGCGGGGGTGGCCAAGTCGGTACACCCGAGCTGGTGAATTTGCAGCGTTCACCGGGTGGGCCAACAGGGGAGAAGCGGGTCGAAAGATCATGGACGAGACAACTATAAAGAGGAATAAACACATCATTCATTATTTACTTACAGCCTCAACCTGTTGGATCAAAGTCTCCATGGCATGGGGTTCAATGTTGACAATTATCTTCCCATTGGTTACATCTTCGGCACAAGCGCACTCCAAGCAAATCCTGATTACAGATTTCTCGTTAAGCTCATTGAGTTTCAGTTTGGCATTTACAATTGTCATTTTGGTTGGGGGCTTTTCAACCTTGGATTTGTCGGTTGTCTTGGACAGTCTCGTCTTTATTCCCTTCTTCAACTTGTCAATTTGCTCCTGACTTAAGAAGCTTTTCAAGTTTTTGACTCTTCTCGGCGATATCTCTGGTTGATTTGTAGCTTTTCTACCAGGAGAGGCTTGTGGGGTCAACATTTGACCACTGGTGTCGGCCTTGCCGAAATTATGAGCCGAATTATCGACTTCAATATACCCATGATAAAGGTTGGTTTTACATACATCACACATCAACTCATCTTCATCGTCATCCTGGACGTCTGGGTCGGAAACTTCTCCAATTTTGAGTTTATTATACGTTATAGGAATTTTCTTTTTAAAATGATTGACCAAATTCATTATTTCCCTGGTGAACTCCTTATACTGCTGTAAGCAGCTTTTGACCAATCCTGTCAGATTTTCCTTTCCTAGAATGTAGTTGTTCAATATGTTCTCAACCAATTTGTAATGATTGAATACATTTTCTTTTTTGATGGCTCGGTAATCTTTGATCGCTTGTTGTCCAAAATCAATCCAATCGCTCAGAGTGAAATTAACAGCCTCGTTAAAGTTGAAGCCAGAATTAAAACCTGCGTGAAACACCTTTGGGAAAGTAATAATAAATTCATTAGCATTTTGATTGGCATAATAGACTGGGATTCCGTTCTCAATCAATGTATCTGGAGACACCAAAGTAACTAATTGATGTAATAAATCCGGCTGTTTTTTGAATAAATCCGGGGCAGTACATTTCATGAACTTTTCGAATTTCATCGAATATTTCGACGGAATACCATACCATTTTTTTGTGGCCCCGAAATGACAGTAGTTGGCTGATGATGTATAGTGATCCTCAACATGCCAACAAAAGGTGGATAATAGGGAACCGACATAAATCCAAGGCACTGTCATCCCTGAAATCGTATGATCGATATAATTGAGCAAAGACCCTTTACTCAACGACAAGTTATTCAAGTTGAAAGGTTGCTGAGCGTAGTAATTGAAAACCTCCGGATTGATATAATCCTTAATGATCTGGGGAGAATCTACCGTGGGGAAGCCAGACACTTGTCCCGCAACCTGGTTGTGTATATCAGCCCCATATCTAACAACTATATCTGAGCTTTGTTGTTCTATCAATTCCCAAAATTTCGCCTCAATTTGTTCCAAACTTTTGAACTTAAATTCCTCTTCCAAATTTCGTTCAAATTCAAGACAGTACTTGTAGAAGTCGTCAACGGAGTATTTAACATCCACCTGTTCTTCGAAACCATACTCACCGGTGCCTATCAAGCATCTATTGCAATACCAATTGCCACTGGGAATGGTTGATAGCTCGATACACTCAGCATGGTATGCGTCGTCACAATGATCACAAAGTAAAGTAGTTTCAGGGGAATCATTGCGGCCACATACCATACAGGCTTCGTCATCCAGAGTTTCTTCATCACTTTCGCTGAAATCACTTTCATCGCTCAGCTCAGCCATTGAGTCCTGGTCCGAAGGCTCAGTTTCCTCGTATTCGTCCTCATCTTCATCTTCAACGTTACTAAGGTCAATACTGATTTTTCCATTTCGGGCGGGGGAAGCAAAAGCGGGGTCGGGGGAAATTTGATAGTTTAAAAATTCGCTGTAGCTTTTGACGTTGTTCTCGTATTCTCTTTTCAAAATCAGATTATCGGAAGGAACCTTGAAAATTCGACTGATATCCTCCCAATCTGCAGAATCAAACCCTCCTTGTTTTTCAACCTCGATATACAAATCATAGTAGTATACTTTGGTATTGCCTATAGCTAAAAACGGCTTTAATTGCTTTTTCTTTCTCATCCTCAAATACCTGTTGATACTTTCGATGAAAAAGTTTCTGGACCTGGTGACAATTCCCAAGTCGCTCAATTTTTGGAGTCTTGTATGGAACCTGAACCTCAGAGACAACAGGAAAGGCGGCTTCCAATTATCGGGAGGTAATACCTTAATGATACCATAGGTTTTGCCGAGTTCGGAGATTTTTGAGCTCGATAGGTACTCTATCGGATCATTGAATTCTTCTAGTGTTGGCCTCAACACAGGACATTCCTTACATTTGGTGGCCATTTTTGCTATTTTACGATTACAAGCTTCTAGCGATCACTGTCGCTGGGTTTCGGGACTTTTGCAGCAGTTTACCACTTTTCGGTAATTGTACCCGACTTAACAGCGAACCCTTATATTAACCAACTCCTCAAAATCTGTCTAAAATCGACCGGAAAAACGTTGGCGCTTGTTTCAGCAACACCAATATACCAGAACGCCAGTATCAAACTCCAAATACTAAGATGTTGGAAACTTTTCGATCTTGGGCGTTAGCGATTACAGCTAATTAGTTTTCTGAATTGAGGAAATTCTCAATCTCACGACTAATTCGAGAATCGAAGAATAATGAAAGACTACACTATCACTGTTTTGGGATGTGGTGTTATGGGTACGGCGGTGATCTCTGCTATTTTAAATAGTACATTCGATCCCTATCCAGCGAAAATTATCTGCTGTAACAGTACCGAGAAATCGTCCCAGGCTTTGAAATCAAAATTATCAAGCTCGCTTATCGAGTACTCTTATGGAGAGCAAAACAAACAGGCGGTGGCTAAAGCCGATATCATTATTCTTGGTTGTAAACCTTACATGTATCAAGAGGTATATGCACAAATCAAAGAATCCTTGAACGAAAACCAGTTGCTTATTTCGTTGTTGGCCGGCATAACTATCGAGGAATTATCGATTTTTACGCCAAATGTTGCCAAGGTCATGACCAACACCCCGGCTCAGTTTGGCTGTGGGATGGCGACAATTGCATTTTCGCATGGCGCTGAGGCCAAGTACGAGGATTTGGTCATGAAGTTAATTGACCCCGTCGGAAAAGCCATCAAGATCCCCGAGAAAAACATGGACGCTGCTACGGCGTTAGTGGGATCGGCCCCAGCATTCTGTTTGTTGATGATGGAGGCGTTGATTGATGGAGGAGTCAGAATGGGGATTCCCTACGAGACTGCGAAGCAGTGTGCGGCTAAAGTCATGGAAGGGACCGGGAAGATGGTACTCGAGACCAACGAGCACCCTGCGGTGTTGAAAAGTAAAGTATGCACTCCAGGGGGCACCACTATTGGAGGATTGCTCAAGCTCGAAGATCTGGGGGTTAGAGGCTCAATTGCCAGAGCCATCGAAGAGGCGGCTAATATTTCAAAATCCTTCTCAAAGAAGTAATCGTGAATAGTATTTCGTATATACAAGCGCTGACTGTGTTACTAGTCTTTGTTGTAGATTTTCAAGATCTCAGTAAAGTCTGAGGGGTTGATCTCAATATTGGCGGCTTTTATCTTGTCGTGGAGGAGGTTAATGGAGCTCCTGATTTCAGGGTCCATCAACATTTTCGATAATTGTAAAAATGACGGTGGTTTGTCCCCAATTAAGCCTTTTTCTTTGAAAGTCGATTCCATTTTCAAGAAGGACTGTTTCAATTCGGGGTCGTTCCTCACTAGCTCAGTAATTTGCAGGATTCTCTGCTGGACGTCACTGGAGTTGAATCTCACCCCAAACCTAGTGATTCTCATAGGGCTCACCCTCAAGGCACTGGCTCTTACTAAACTTAAACCCTTAAACATTTGACGACCACTTAAGCTCTGGCGAACGAGCCTTTAAGTGCGACACGCATCCATCGCATCGTGTCCCGACCGCAAAATGAGACAGTCGCACTTTGTTCGACAACCCAAATATTTCCACCAGGTTTACCTTATTATACTTAAACATGTCGAATAACCAAGAAGAATTATTAGACTATTCCGATTCTGAAGAAATCGCCGTCACCCAACAACAACCAACCACCACTGACGCCACCAAAGAAACCGACAAAAAAGGTTCTTACGTTGGTATTCACGCTACTGGTTTCAGAGATTTCTTATTGAAGCCTGAATTGTTGAGAGCAATCGGTGATTGTGGGTTTGAACATCCTTCAGAAGGTTCGTATTCAATTCCAATAACTGTTTAATTGTGAAAAATTATGGAATTACTTTACGTTGAATTTGGCCAACAAGAAGCTAACGCTTCTGATATCCCATCATCGTTCTGATATGGTGCTGGAAACTGTGGTTTATGGTAACCCATGCTTGTTATTTGCCCTAGGAGCACATATCCAGTAGCACGTTTTTCTTCGGAGGCCGGTGAAGTTCACGGCTAGTCGACTTGACAGCCTACAATCTATGGAACTGTGATTACACAATGCTTATTACCCTATTGACCCACGAGAGAAATTTCACATCACCAAAGTCATTTTGCGTTCAGGATTCCATATTTTTACAATTCTACACTCAAATTCAAAAGAATAACAACTAACATAAATAGTCCAACAAGTTTGTATTCCTCAATCAATCTTGGGTACTGATGTCTTGTGTCAAGCGAAATCCGGTTTAGGTAAAACTGCGGTTTTCGTTTTGTCAACTTTACAACAGTTGGAGCCAGTTGCCGGAGAAGTTTCAACTTTAGTTATCTGTCATACTAGAGAATTAGCTTATCAAATCCGTAACGAATACGCTAGATTCTCCAAATACATGCCAGATGTCAAAATTGAAGTTTTCTATGGTGGTGTGCCCATTAATCAAGACATAGCCAAGATCAAGAACAAAGATACTTGTCCCCATATCGTTGTTGCTACGCCCGGTAGATTACATGCTTTAGTCACCGAAAAGGCCTTGAGATTAAACAACATCAAATCATTCGTCATCGATGAATGTGATAAAGTTTTGGAGGCTATTGATATGAGAAGAGACGTTCAAGATATTTTCAGAGCCACTCCATTACAAAAACAAGTGATGATGTTTTCTGCTACTTTGTCGCAAGAAATTAGACCAGTCTGTAAAAAATTTATGCAAAACCCATTGGAAATTTATGTCGATGACGAAGCCAAATTGACGTTACACGGTTTGCAACAATTCTATATCAAGTTGAAGGAAGAAGAGAAAAATCGTAAATTGAGTGATTTATTGGATTCCTTGGAATTCAATCAAGTGATTATTTTCGTCAAATCTACTCAAAGAGCCAACGAATTGAACAAATTGTTGTGTGCTTGTAACTTCCCTTCGATTGCCGTCCATTCAGGTTTGAAACAGGAAGAAAGAATCGCCAGATACAAGTTATTCAAAGAATTCAACAAGAGAATCTGTGTTTCCACCGATGTTTTCGGTAGAGGAATCGATATCGAAAGAATCAATTTAGCCATCAATTACGATTTACCAAACGAGGCCGATCAATATTTACACAGAGTTGGTAGAGCTGGTAGATTTGGTACCAAAGGTTTGGGTGTTTCATTTGTTTCCACCAAAGAAGATGAAGAAGTTTTGGAAAAGATCCAATCAAGGTTCGACGTTAAAATCACTGAATTCCCCGAAGGTGGAGTTGATCCTTCAACTTACATGAACACCTAGTGTTTTAGAAAATTATTTAGTTGTGTTATAAAAGTCCTTTGTATCTATTACTTCTCTATTTACTGTATTTGCAACACGCGTCGTCTATCACCTTGTAAAGCTTCGTCAAGTGTATCTTCGGGATTAAAAACCACTCAATATGAAGATTATACGAGTCACCTGCGCAACTTTTGCAATAAATCACTCCTTTCCCATATTGTCGATGTAGAGTGTCGTGGATCTCCTTCTCCACCAACGAGAGGTTCTTGGAGCTGTAGAACCCCCCTTGGTCAAACGATGCAAAACTTGGTCTGATCGACAACCTGTCGAAGAGCTCTCGGAGTTTCAGCCCTCGAAGCCTTCTATCAGTTTGAGGATTCACGAGGTGGATATGGTGTTTGCACTTGTTCTCCCATTGTTTGATTCTGGTGGGGACATTTTGCGTCGTCATGCCAATTTTCAATAAAACATACGGAGATCTGGACATGGTATACTCGTCTTTTTGGCCGGGCAAATTGTATGCTTTGAACCAACTGGAGTCTTTGTCAAAGAACTTCAGGAGGGTGTATATGTAAATATGGCCGGCCCCGCTTTCCTTTACTGGGCCTTTCACTGGGTCCTTTACTGGACCTGACTGTGTATTCGAAGTAGCTTGGACATGGTAGTGACAGAACTGATCTTTCGTGCGGATCTTACATCTGTGGCCCTTTGTTGTTATTCCATTGCATTGGTTCATAGTTCATCGCGATAGCGAAATGCTGCAAAATCTGAAACTCTGAGCACCAGCCCATCGTTCCATTTGGTCGCCTTTTGTTCATCTTTTATTCCCCCGCTTCAGTAAGAGGATTAAAGGGAAGTAGAGGACCGCAGATAGAGCTGGATGTAAAGATAAGGCCACAGAGCAGGCTACAGAGCCCGGTATTCATTTATCATTAAGCTTCTCACGCTCTTCAAATAGTTTTTTCAACTCATTTTCGATCTCTTTAATCAAGTCTACATAATTGCAGACCTTCGATTTAACTCTTGATTCACGTAATAACCGTTCGGCTTTATCGTAATTTTTCAAATGCAAATTTATCACCCCCAATGAATATGTTGATAATGCAATGATCTCATTGATCTCGCTGATCTGTTCCTCGTTCATTGGGTGTAAATGAGCCAAGGGTGTGGGGTTCAACGGCACCATTGACGATTTGTTCTCACCATTTTCCGACTCTAGAGGAATCTCAATCTTAGGTACGGGCTTATTGCCCACCAACTCATTGGCCCTTGCCAAAACGAACTCGTACACCTCCTTCGCATAGCTGATGTAAATGTTGAAATGTCTCAAATTGTCTTTATAAAGCTCTTGATCAGGATCTAGTAACGAAACGTCAACATCGGCCAACTTTGTCAGTAAATCAACGTTATGCTCTTTCAAAGTACTTATCAATTTCATTTCGAATATCTCAGATTGCAAGTAAGATAAACCTCCCAAATTGCAAATGTTCAACAAGTACTTTTTTGGTTCGACGTTGGAGATTTTCATCAATTTATACATCTTCAACGTCTTATCCATGGCGAAGGAAAAGTCACCTAGTTGAATGTTGATGGCAATAAGCAAGTTTATAGCATTGAAATACTCGTCCAAGAACTCGATATCGAGTTTGACGCTCTCAGGTAGTTTGTTGGCCAATTTGACGTTGATGAGATTATTGATTTCCATGGTGGCGGCGGAAGAATGGGCTATTAATATCGCTTTGGACAAGTTCAAATCCTCCTTGGACAACTCTGACAACTTCACTCCGATTCTCAACGATTTCTGGATCAAATGGTGACGATAGTGTGAGGATAACTTCAAACTCTTATCATGCAAGGTTTTCAAGTATAACGAGCCAATTTCATTATAGACCAAGGATGCCTTATCCATCATTCCTAATCTTTCAAACATCTCTCCGATTTTTAACTGAATCCCAGTATACTCGTCAACCAACGGATTAAGATTCAACTCATTACATTTCTGCAAGGCTTCGATGTAGTACTTGAGAGCCAATTGGTAATCATTGTCGCCTTTATCGCTTTCCGCCCATAACCCCTTACGCAATAAAGTGGCTACGGGTGAGGGGAAGGTGTGTTTGGGCCAATAGACGTAGTAAATCCCATAACCAATGGTGGTGGCTAATAGTGACCCAGCGGCCCATTTCCTCCATCTAGATGATTGGTACTGGGAGTAGTTCTGAGAATAATTGTAGTTGTAAGCGTAATTCCTAACAGCGTATCTGGAGGGCCTTAAGGCACGGAGCCTAACGTCCGGTATCTTTGGTTTGACTCTGATCATCACCTGGTGTTTTTCTGAATCTCAGTCTCACTTTTCAGTGAAAATTAGCTGATGGTGCAAAGCAACATATTATCGGTGTTCACACCACAGGACAAACCATATGAGTATGAACCTTGCATTCCCTGTACAGCTATGCAATCCATGTTGTCGTTTGCATTAGGTGGGTATTTGCAAAACCCCAGACTCTTCGAAGAGAACGGAAACGTAAATTTAGCCAAGAACCCAAAGATTTGGCAGAGATCGGTCAAGTTGGCTGGGTTTGGATTGATTGGGTTTGGGTTCACAAGATTATACGAGGCTTTCAATCTATACAAGAAAGATCAGGCGCCCCTGGCCGACGAGTAACTCGATCACATTGCTATAATGAATCTTGAACACCGAACAGCCCTGTTTGAGGTTCAAAAACGCAGCAGCTGCAGGGCCTCTGTTCATATAATTGGTCCATATCCCAAAACTAGGGATCCAAGGACATTTGAAGACATCCGGTCGACTTCATCCCACACCCAGACACACGTCTTAACCTGTAAATACACACGCACGAAATAGGCTTCATATCTAACCGAAACTCTTTCCCCGGATCACTGTCTTGATGTCATTAAGTTAAATCCGGGTCAACATTCATCTGCAAACCGCTGTCCACTAGTTCGACATGTGTTCACGGGCTTCAAGCTACGTCCAAACATGGCTGGAGAGACTGTTTCATAACCAACCCCACGCCCAAAATCCAAAGTAGTATAACATTGACGGTCGGAAGTCACATTTTGGTCTAATTCCACGCCTGCAGCAAGCCAGCAAATAGCCTTTTTGGACACAGTGACGTTTGAGTCGCGGATTTGAGACAGACATTCATAACCGTCATTTTCAAACCTGAATCAAACCAGAATACGATTCGGACAACTTGGGCATTCGCCAATTTGAACAATAGGTTTGCCAACCATTTTTAAAACAGTTCGAGGCAGTTCAGTCTGATTCGGCAAGGAAATGACACCTAATTCGCGTAGGTTAGTGTCGATTAATTCTATTTTAAATTCAGCCGGAGTAAAAATAACTGAAACTTTGAAAATAATCGCCACAGCACTACCTATTTTTTAGAACGAGGGACACGGGAGAGTTTAGATTCGTCGTAGCTTAGAAAGGATGTCAACTAGACACAGAAATGATGAATCATCGCCCCGTTGGGTTCACAATGCCCCGTCTTGTCGGTGGCTGAGATTACAAATCGACACAAGCTGTAAAATTACCTAAAATTAAGGGGCACACTAAAATTTGCATGAAATCGATGACGTTATAATTTGACTGGTTTGGGTGTTCGTCATCAGCAAATGCCATTGGCTGGACTCAACCTGGCGATGGCGTAGGTCGGGGTACTTCTAAGCCTTTCACCACAATGTCTGTTATTCCGTCGCCAAACCCAGATCTTAAATCATGCAGGCTGTGGAAATCACTGCTAACCAGTGTCGCAGATAAAATATCATTGACTCATAACTGGTACATGAAAATTGGCGTTTTAGGTTGAAAATATGTCGAACCCCCAACAATAATCTGCAGATTTATTATTGGGTCACTCCTGCCTGGACCTGTGCTAGACCACTCAACCCCGCCGTGGATGCACTGAATTCCGTTTTTAAAGCCGTATGCAGCATGGGTGGTAAATAGGAGTGCGACCATTTAGCAATGTAAAATTTTCCTTCATACTAATCGCCCTTTCTCTGGTACCTGAAAGAATACAATCATTAGACATTTTTGTCGAATTTTGCTGTGTCTGTAACACTTTTATATAAACTAAAATCCTTCATTTCAAATTTATCAAATCGACCGACACCAGTCTATTGATATTATTGAACATTTTAGCTGTTCCAACCGTCACCACTATTACCCACCCAGACGAGGTTTCTCATCCGTCACCACCAAAATCAACAAGTGCTGTAATATCACCAGTGCTGAAAATTCCTGAGATCATTGCATGAGAAAATCAGGTAAACTAAACTATCATCTCATCCGTTTATTCAATTTCCACTCAAGCTAGTTACCATGGATCAACTGTTTTTGTCAGTTGACCACCAGTTGGAATCACAACTAAACGCCGGGGTCAATAACGGTGAAACTGTTATTAACCATTACCCGATACTCGACAATACATCTGACGCCAACGGCCACAACCAAACTTCCAACCACGACGACCCCGATAACGACGGGGGTGATTCCAAGTTGGAAACCCCAATCCCTCCCTTGCACGTCCAACAGAAATACCTCAACGACTCCAACAAAATAATAGATGTCAGCGAAACTACCCAATTTTTGAGATCAAACTGCTCTCGTTGTAAAAAAGACTTTGATCAACCGATCATCATCCCCAAAGCGGTCAAAGAAGACGAGTCACATTCTAAGCCTTTGGTAGAGCCCAAGATATTCAAGTTGTGTCAGCATTGTAGAGAGTTACAGCGCCAAAGGTCACGCAGGTGGCAAAAGAAAACAAAGGAGAAATTCGGGGTTTGTAGAAGATGTGGTAACGATATTCCCCCTGACTTGCAAAAATTCGTATTGTGCTTGAACTGTCGACAAAACTTGCGATTCAGGAAGGCCAATCGAGCAAAACAGGGCCGGTGTGTGCACTGTTCTGGACCCCTCGATACCTCAATTTTGACGGGGCAAAACGCCGATGGAGTTCCGAAACCGAGCAAAAACTTTAAAGTTTGTCAGCGATGTCGAGAGAATGATAAGATCAGGCGAAACAACTTGGAAAAGTTGGGTAATTGTAACAGATGTGCCAAACCTTTGAGTAATGAGGATGTTGGCAAGCACAAAGTTTGCATAAACTGCAGAACCAAAAAGAAGAAGAACTCCACTAGTGACGAGATCACCCATCATTTGCCCGTCGCCTACAGCATGGACAACAATTTGATGAACGGTAATGTGCTTATTCAACCTCCAGGCACCATGACCAGCAATGGAGTGAATGGGGTGATCCAGTCCAATCCAATTCAAAATGGCGAGTACGAGGGCCTTCATTATCAATCCTATCCAATGCAGCAACAAATGAACCAGCAATTGCAATCGTCAAGAGTCGGTCAGCCTAATCAGGTGGGTCAAATTCCTGGCCATAACTCCGGACAAATTTCGTCTGCGAACGGTTCAAATCAACAACACATGCCCAATCAACAGCAACTACAAAAACAACAAGTGGTGCCTCCCATGAACATGGGAATGAACTTGCAGAATTACTATAACGGTCAAATGCCTCAGAACGTGCCCATGAACATGAACCAGCTCCCATTACATCAAATTCCTATGCAGCATCCGATAATGGTAAACCAGTTGGGACAATACAACCAATTACCCCAAATCAACTATATGAACCAGCCTTTGAATAATTATCATGTGTCGTCAATCCCCGTCAATCAAAATCAAATGCAGGGACAAATGCTGGCGCAAATGCAGAATCAAATGCAGGCCCAGATGCAAAACCAAATGCAACAACCACAACAGCCTCAAGGCCAAAAAGTCAGTCCCAATCAACAGAACTTACAAATGAATCATATGCCCTATCAGTATCAGTAGTGTATTATAATGTACTATATATTCTTCTCATCTTCTATCCGCCTTCAAGCCCCATCTTTCCCTTCAAGCAGTCGTTCGCGTGGGCATAGGTCGCTTAACGGTTGATGCAGATCTGTGCGCAATGAACGCGAGGAATTTGTTGAGACCCTTTTTCGTCTATGATGAACTTCAATAACAGCTCAGCCAGCTCCATTCATTCTAAGGACAAGGACTTACCACCAATACCGCCCGTTGCTGAAGATCCGCATCCACTGGCGACTGTCCAGCCTCCAACTTCTACCACATCCTCAAATCACGACAGTTTACTAAACACAGGTGGTGATCATAAAACTGACGAGATCTTGAATGTAAAGACATTGAAACGCAAGAATTTCAAGAAATTATCATTAAGCAATGACCACGAAGAGCTTTCGTCGTCCCCAGAAGACTTGAAATTCGAAACAAGCAGCTTAAGGACCAAGAGAAACAATATAAGACCAGCACCACTAATCTTGAATAATTCGAACCAACGACTACTGGCGGATTTTTCAAAGAGTAACAGGTCGTCGATACTGCTGACTAACTCCATCAATGTCAGTCAACGAAATATCGATCCCGATTCGATAATTTCCACCGATAATATCATCAATCAATTCTCCAACTTAGAACTAAGTCAGACGAAAAAGGACATCACCAGAAAACGACAAACAGTTATTTCTTCGATTTCTCCAACAAAATCAACCAATTCCAACATATCATCCCCCAAAGATGACCCCGATGATACTTCTTCCCCCATCTTTTCAACAACAAATTCCATCAAATTCAACAGAAAAGATTTGGTGGTGTTGAAATCTCTAGGTTCAGGTAATTCGGGATCGGTTTCAAAAATATTGCACGTGCCCACTCAAAAGATCATGGCGAAGAAGGTCATTTCCATCGATTCGAAGATAATTGTCCAGAACCAGATCATCAGAGAGTTGAAAATCTTACACGAGTGCCAATCTCCGTATATAATTGAATTTTATGGCGCTTTCATAAATAATAATAACACCATTGTTATATGCATGGAATACGGAAATTGTGGGTCATTGGATAAGATCCAAAACTTGTTGCCAGCCGGCAAGAGGAACTTTCCCAATTATGTGTTGAAGAAACTCAGCTTCTCGATCTTATCGGGTCTCGCCTACCTATATGACAATCATAAAATCATCCATAGAGACATAAAACCCTCAAATGTGTTGATGAACCATAAAGGACAGTTCAAATTGTGTGATTTCGGAGTGAGTCGAGAATTGACAAATTCTTTGGCCATGGCCGACACCTTTGTGGGAACCTCGACATATATGTCGCCGGAGCGGATCCAGGGGCTAGAATACGGTATTAAATCGGATGTCTGGTCAATGGGCCTCATGTTGATCGAATTAGCTACCGGGAACTCCATTTGGTATGACGAGAGTAAGAAAGTGAGCCAGGAAAACGGCCCTGAGGGGATTTTAGATTTGTTGCAAAGGATAGTCAATGAGGATCCCCCTTGTTTGGACAATCGTATCAATTCGTTGACCAACGAACCATATGACGTTTTATTGTGTAAGTTTATCAATAGTGCTTTGATCAAAGACGACAAAGAACGCAAAAATCCCTGGGATTTGTTGAAGCATGAATACTTGAGTGAGGTACAATCTGGTGATTACGACAAAGACGTCAAAAGTTGGTCCAAGATGATAAGAAAATTATTCAAAGATACCACCAAAGATTAATGAACATTGCATTAGATCTCGTCTCTATAGGGTTTTCAACATTGTCTCTTTCATATTGCTCGCGACATTGCCCACAATGTTATCTCCATGTCTCGTGGGGCCAAACGAGAAACCTAGAGGAAATCTGAATTGCTATGGATGTGTCAATGTCTCTGCAGGGCCTCTAATCAAAAAGAAACTTGACATGCACGGAAAGATCCATTGTCGTATTTTGCGACGTATTGCAGATCTACTTTTGTGACGACTTTGTTTGTTGCTCCCAAATTTGTGGAGATCGACAGGAGGTGAAGCAATAAAGCCTGAAGTTGTGAAATGAATAGCTTTATTTGGTGTACTGACATACTGGCTTGCTAATTACGCGAAGGAGATTAAAGAAAATAAGCGTGCAAGATTAGGATTGTCGGGGAATATTATCATCTATCCCATTCTGTGTGCATCGAACAGAGAATATTTGATGACTTGTTTATTTAGGAAACTGCAAGGGCTCGTATATGTCATTGTAAAGGTCGCTGTGATATCTCCGGCTCTTTAAATTGGTGATATCAACTAGCTCCTCGTTGAGGTCCTCCAATTTGGTCACTCCCAACAACTTCATCGTCAACGCAACCTCATCTTTTAATAGGCGAATGGCCTTCTTCACTCCTCGTTCCCCGTACGCTGAATTGGCGTAAATATAGGGTCTACCTATCCCAACTCCTTTAGCACCGAGACACAATGCCTTAACGACATCAGTTCCTCGCTTGACCCCACCATCTATGTAAACATCGATTTTTTTATCGAGGTTCCGTTGTTTCAAGATGGGCATGACCTCTGCCAAGACTTCAATGGGAGGTTTGGAAAATTCAAGCTGTCTTCCTCCGTGATTCGAAAGAACTACCGCGTCTACTTTATGATCAATGGCTAAAAGTACATCTTGTACTCTTTGGACGCCTTTTATCACTATGGGTAAACTGGTTCTAGCTTTGAAGTCATCTATATCGTTCCAGGTGATTCCTGGATCCTTGTAATCTTTGATAGGATCAACCAGTTGCGATTCGTCGTCGTCCTCGATTCCGGCGTACCTGAAGCGGTAATCCTTTTCCCTTCGTCCCAATACTGCTGTGTCGACGGTTACGAACACTGCTTTGATGTTCTGCTCCTCACACTTTTTGAGCATCTCATAAGAGTGAGTCCTGTCCGGACGGACATAAAGCTGAAACCATTTTGGCTTTGATGTTTCTTTCGTGATGGCATCAAAGGGGAACGACGCCGTGGAAGATATCATTTGAAGGATATTCTCATCTTTGCAGGCTCTAGCAACCGACAACTCGCCATCTTCATGGCCCAACTGGGCCATTGCCACCGCAGTCAAATAAAATGGTGCATCAGTCTCAACTCCCAACATGGAGGTGGAAATATCCACGTTTCTGACATCTACCAAGATTTTAGGATTGAAATAAATTCTTCCATAAGCAGAATGGTTTTCTCTCATACTGACCTCGTCGTCAGCCCCTCCCAGATAATAGGCCCAGGCCTCCGGCGATAAGACCTTTTTGGCAACATATTCGAAATCATGGAGATTGAATATTTGACTGAGTGGCGGAATCTTTGTTTTCAACGGCCTGGGCTCTTCGGAAAAGTCTCCTTCGAGATCACCAACATAATCTTCGGGCTTAAGAAAACTATCGATTACGTAAATGGGGTGTAATTGGTTGAATAGTTTGGAAGCATCTTTACCAGCAAATTTCAACAACACTTGAGCCCCTCCCGGGTGCTTTGTGAGGAAGTCGGTGACATCGTAAACTTTGCGGTTAATTGCCACCCATACCTTGGAGTCAACGGTTTTATGTTTCTGTAGTTCTTCAATGGAGATTTTGTTGTCTATTGTAACCTTGGCATCTAACCTGATAGAGGTAGAATAGAATGAGGCTGCCGCCAATCCTAGGCCGAATCCTAAAGATCTCGATAGCCTTATTGCCGGGATTCTAAACATTAAGGTCAATTGGCCAATTTCGAGATAAGACGATATTCCGCACCTGTGGCTGCGCGGAATCTCGAATCCCCGGATATTCTGCAGATTTGACGCACACTATGTCTAGACCTATCAAAGGTTCAACCCGAACCGTGTGCGCTTTGTATCTACAAAGATACCAACCCCAAGTCTTCTTCCAAATTGTATGTGTCGGAGAGATCTAAACTGCTAGGAGTGGTCCGCCCACTACCATCCAGATACCCTCCAAAAGCGTATTTCTTCGGCTCAAAGGACTCTAGCAAGTCAAATGAAAAGCCAGCAAGATAACTAGGTTCATAACATAAGATGAAGCAGTAGTAATCTTGTTCATCGAACCACCCTCCGAATTTTTGATAATTAAACCTCTTATAGATCTGAATATACTGCATCACATTGGATTGTGAGGATTTTGACGACAACCCAAACCACAAGGTGAAACAACAATAGTAAAATAACAATTTCAATCCAAAATAATCCTGCTGTTGCATCAAGGTGAAGATTTGTTCGTCCATGAAAAGCAACCAACTATATAGATACGAAGCATTTTTCCCCTTTATTGAGCTGCAGACAGCCCCTTTTAGCTTCTCCACGGCAGTCAGGTACAATTTGAAGCTCAGCTCATCCACAGGGGGCTGAAGATTTGCTAATTCATTCCTCAAATGGCTGCTTAAGAAAGAATCAGGAAATTCCTGGGTGAGAATTGCAGTCCTCCTATCACACAACCCCCCAAATACAGCAAATTTGGTCTGCAGTATAAGGTAGAAGGCCGGATTCAAAATGATTGCCATGCCTTTGCACATGCCCAAGAGATCAGGCAGTCCATCGAAGGAAACCACAGGCAACGCATTGAACGGCTGAAACACCAAGAACTTGTACAAAAGCAAACACGATAATATAATCTCCAAGGCCTGGTCGTGATCCCGAACGTTCAACGCTGCTACCTCCTGGGTGATTTCCCGGTTCAATTCTAGGCAATTATTGAAATATTGCATGGTCAAAACATAGAACTCATGAGCGTTTGTCGGTTTAGGATCCAAACTGTCGGCCAAGAAGTTCTGTCCCGAATCTCCCTTGGTGTAAAGCACCAAACAGGCCAAGCTATACAGCGTTTGCCGCAATAATGCTGAACGGGACCACGCATAAGGAAGCTGCAACAAAACCCCATTGTCCAATTGATACTCCTTCACCAACGCAGTTAAGTATGCATCCTTGAAGAATTTCATCAACTTCAACTCAAACTGGCTGATGTTCAAATAGGCCGCCATATCATTTATCGATTGGATGCGGAGTGTCGGATTGTGGTTGACCAAATCAAGAGATGAACTGGAAGAATCAGAGGAGTTGGGTGATTCTCTCTCGGCAACCTCATAGACGCATTGCCGGTTAGTGGCGACGCAGTATTCGCATGTTGGCCTGGCCTTATCACAAGCGATCTTTAATTTTCTGCAACTAGTGCACTTTTGACTCTTTCTCCTTCCTCTAACTGCCATGATCTTCAGTTGCGCGATTTGAGTTATCTATAATCAGGAATGTGCGGACTGAGGCAACTGTCAGAGAGGCAATTAAAGGCAAGTGTATGGGAAATTAGGGATCAGTAAATTAGGGATCAGAGAAAAAGGGATCAGAGAATTAGGGATCAGAGAATTAGGGATAAAGGGGTATTCGATGAATCGATCCCGACACGTATTATACACATAGATATTCCTGGCCTATAGATAACCCAGACCCACAGCTACCAAGACTAGACCCACTGACAAACAGTTCAACGGTGCTTTTTCAATCTCATCAGCCCTCATAATCTGCTTCTCCGGTTTAGGTTCCTCTTGTCCTGAACCGCGCATTCTCCACGACCGATGATTCATTGAGAAATTTCAATCGAGCAGCAGTTTATTCAGAAGTCGAAGTAGAAAGGATGTCGAGCTCTATCATTTCCAAGCTTGGAGTGTCCAAGACTATTCTCAGGACCAAGACCAGTAGCTCAACCTCAGCCTTGGCTTACAAAACCTTACACCGTAACCAAAAGAGACCGCCATTGCCCACGGTCGATACCCCCAATTGGTCTGCAGATGCTGCGGTGTCCTCGATCTTATACGAGACCCCTGTGCCCTCAAAGGCTCCTAGAAAGCAACATGTATTGAACTGTTTGGTGCAAAACGAGCCGGGGGTGTTATCGTCGGTTTCGGGGACGTTAGCTGCCAGAGGATTCAACATTGACTCCTTAGTTGTGTGTAATACCGAAGTCAAAGACTTGTCGAGAATGACCATCGTGTTAGCTGGCCAAGATGCGGTTATTGAGCAAGCCAGAAGGCAGATCGAGGACTTGGTCCCTGTGTACGCTGTGTTAGATTACAGCAACGCTGAAATCATCAAAAGAGAATTGTTGTTGGCCAGGGTGTCGATTTTGGGCCCCGAATACTTCCAAGAGTTGATTGCCAGCCATAAGCTATTCACCAGCGACGCCTCGTCCATCCCCGACTTGGAAGCTCCAGAATCCGCCTTTCACCCCAACAACATGGCACCCAGCGAGGCTTTGAGACAAAAGCACAGACATTTGGAACATGTGTCCACCATTACTGAGAAATTCGGCGGAAAAGTGTTGGACATTTCCGATAGAAACGTTATTGTGGAATTGAGCGCCAAGCCTTCGAGAATCTCCTCCTTCATTCATTTATTACAGCCCTTTGGGATCTTGGAATTGGCTCGTTCGGGAATGATGGCTTTACCCAGAACTCCTTTGGACTACGTCGTCGAGGAAGAAGATTCGGTGGATGCCGCTGACATTGTTGACGCCTCTCAATTACCTCCTGGTTAGTCGTGTCCTTGTATATTTAATTTATCTTCGTCTACTCAATCTGCAAATGTCACTAGTCTATGCGCGGTGATTGAAATTTACGAGGCGTCACTTAGCGCTAAACTACAAAACTTCAGGAACAATAATGCCGGAACACAAATGGCAGTTGAACCAGGTAAAGGAGGAACACAAGGAAATGGCAGGATTCTCGGGGCCTCCCTCGATACCCGAGAATCAAATCATTTACCACAACTATAATCCCCAGCCTCAGCAACCGTATTATACTCAACCTGTATTTCCTCAACAAGAATCTGCAAATGGATTTATCAATAGGGGGTTGCCGCCCCCCTCAGTGGTGCAGAATAGTGTGGGGGGACATTTGACCCATTTACCCGCCAACTATATCCAGATGAACCCCATGGATGGCCAGAAGATGATGCCGCAACCACCCTTTCAACCTGGCATTTCTCCCCCTATATCCCAGCATCAACCCCCACCACCCCCAGGATCGTATCCCCAGCCCCCAGTAGCCGAGACTAATTCTTTCATTGAATCCTCCGCTTCCCCTCACGGCCCCAAAAAGAAAGTATCCAAGAATAAGCAGATCTCTGTTGCCAGGAGAAGAGCCCTTACTGCGTGTAACACATGTCGATCAAAGAAGGTTAAATGTGACAACTTGAGACCAAGATGCGGCGCATGTATTAGGAATGGCATAGACAACTGCGAATACGTCAACGAAGATCAAATCAAAGATATGGCCAATTACGACTCCATATCCAGCACCATCCTTGAGAAATTAGACAATATCATGGGAGACTTGAGGGATATCAAACAAAATAATACTGAGCCGGCAGCCCGATCGGTAAAACTGAAAAATACCATCACCAACGGCAGTCCGCTCTGGGATATGTCGTTTCTTACGATTTTGCATTGGGACTATTTTCAGCAACAGGTTCCCAATTTATTGCAGGACGAGGATATGGAGCGCAAGCTTTTGACCGCATACAACGAACGGCCGCTCCCCGAGGTCTCGTTGACTATGTCGGTTGAGGATCGTTTCTCAAGCCTCCGGTTGATTGAGGCGGTTTTCTTCAAATCTTTGAATCAGTGTGTCAACTCGTTTTTTATCAACTGCCACACAAAAGCCCCGGTCCTAGATGTTTTGGAATTTATCGAATCTATCGAGCTATATAAGCTCTTTCACAAGTTCATTCCAGACTTTTCTCTTATGAAATTGTCGGAGGATTTCGAATTGACCAAAATAAGCTCCAAAGAGATTGGGAATTTCTATTTGACTTTGACAAACCAGCACCCGGTTGAGGATTTGCCTTTTAGAAGGCAAGCGTATTTCAATCTTTGTCGAAACATCCCTTTGATCCCCATTATTTGTGCCTTGGGTATACTTTCGTCACCTGTACAATTGGACAATTTCGCAAATTACCAAACGTCTTTGGAAGAAAGAAGGGATCTATCCACGAGTTGTTTAACAGAAGCAAGCATCAAGTTGATTCCTGAAGCGTTACCGAAAGAAAGATTGGTTATTTCAACATGGTTGATCACCTATTCTCAGACCTTGATTCTGTTTTGGCCCACCTTGTACAAACAATTTACTATAAACAGCATATTGTACCACTTATTGTTGAGTCAATTCGAGCTATATGTTTTGAAACCAATGTCAGCATTCCAGCATATCAATTTAGCTTGTCAACATATGATGCATTACTTAGACCAAAGACGGGAGAAATACAACAAAATCAGTTATAAGAGTGAAAACGAGAAAAGCATTGTTGAAAGGTTATTTTGGACATGCTTGAAATTAGAATGTGAGTTGAAATCTGAATTGTCCCCCAAGATAGCCGTGTCAGGTATAACAATGGTGGAACCTCCTTGCCAATTCCCCAGTATTCCCGTTTCAATGTTGGATGATGAAGCAGTTGTGAGCGCTCAGCATAGTAAGGAATGCTTGCAAATCGCCAGTAAATTCGATGATCTGTATACCTGGTTTTATTTCTTGACCGAAATAGCTATAAGGAAGTCTGATAACGAATTGTTCAACGAATTCTATTCAGTAGATTCGGTTCAATCAAGATTGTGGGATCAGAAGAAATTCAGCGACGTAACTTTTTGGATTTCTTTCATCAAATACATCAATCAGTACAACGGTATAATTAACTCTTTAAGTCCTAAAATAAGAAGTTTTGTGTTGAAGGAGGTCGATATTGAAGAGATTTTTGAAAGCGTATCCCAAGCTTATGAGAGAAGAAAATTGAAGGAGACGTCTGAAGACGGAGTATCTGTAAACCTCAGTGATTTCCTAATTGACCATGATTTGTTGATTCAGGCTCACTCTGAATCGATCATGTACATCAAGACCAGAATTTTGGTCTCGAAATTGGTGTTATTCAGACCAATGATATATTTGATCTTGACTGACAAGATCCCCGTGCAGGATTTGGTGGAGGGGGCATTAAAAGTTTTCAATGATGCCCAGCATAAAGGCACTGGGCTCGAAGGCGTGGGAAGCTCCAGCCTTTCAGACCTATCTTCCAACGAGCAAGAAATCTGGATGAACTACGATAAAATACTTGAAGCACCATTGCATTACCAACGCAGTAATGTTGATGAGGATTTCTCCAATTTTTTCGTCAACAGTGGTGGAGACAGAACTGGAGGTTCCCCTGATACCTTTTTCAGAATGGATTTATTGCCCGATGCCAAAAAACAGATCATCAAATTGTTTTTCATCCACCTCAAAGCCATCCCCAAATTGAATATCCCCAAGTTAGGGGCCCACAGGCATCCCGGACAATGGTATTACTTGAGAAATCTCTTGATCGGGAACTTTTACATGTTTTTACTATACAAGAAACTACAAGACTTTACCAATAATTTGAAAACTGACGCCAATTTACAACAGTTGTTCTTCACCAATCCCACATTTGCCGGTGCTGGAGACCTCAGTGCCATAATAGAAAACCTCATTCCTAAAAAGACAATTTTGTCCACCCTCCAACATTCACTCCTAGTATATGACTACTGGAAGAATGAAGCCTCAGACTGTAATATCTATGCTGAACTAGTCAGACAATGCCTAGAGCACATAGAGGAAATCTGAGTAACACAGCAACCTGGTTTTATTTCTCATCTGGCATTTTAGAATTTTTTCATATATGCATTTTAGGTAATCATTTTTATCTCTCCGATCTCGCATAATTTCCGAATATTTTTTTTACAGCAGCCTTTCCCCATGAATAAGCCGTTAGACGCCAACTGGAACAACGAAGACTACGAAATAAAAGAGCAAGATAGGTTTCTTCCCATTGCCAATGGTATGTTTACTATTTTGGTCCATCAAAGAGTGATGAGGCCGAATTGAAATATTGCTGCAAAAACAAAGTTTACTAACAATTTTAGTGGGGAGGGTGATGAAAAGGGCATTACCGCCGCATGGAAAGCTCTCTAAGGAGGCAAAAGTATGCGTGCAAGAATGTGTTAGTGAATTCATCGCTTTTGTCACCAGTCAAGCTGTGGATAAGTGCAAGTTGGAGAAACGAAAAACAATGAACGGAGAAGATATCTTATGGGCAATGTACACCTTGGGATTCGAGAATTATTCAGAGACATTGAAGATATATCTCGCCAAATATAGGGAGTTCGAACAGCTTGAGGCCGAGAGGAAGCCCCCACGTCGGAGAAAAAGGAAAACGGATGAGGGAAATGAATATGATTCTGATTTCTTATCCGAGGATATCAGTCCAAACATCCCCGGAACTAATGATACAAGCTTTTTGAAGATCAATGAAAGCCCCCCGGGATTAAATAACGACTTCACTTTTGGTGATAACAGTTTACAACATTTCAATTTGAGCCAGCGATCCTCGATGAACAATTATTTGATAATCCCTCCGAACAATTCCAGGCCACCGGAGTTAAAGCCCTCGGACAATAGCATAGGGGATTTCGAGGACTTCGTAGAGATGAATTGATGTGACGATTTTGAAAAATCTACTTTTCGGGTTATCTGTTGATGCGGGGCCTTTCTCTTCGAAGCTAAGAACACTACAACAGTGTGAATCAAAGCTCTGTAGGGCCTTGGTTACGAGGAGGGAATGGAGAGGGCCAAAAATAACGACAACTGCAGGACTCGAACCTGCGCGGGCAAAGCCCAAAAGATTTCAAGTCTTTCTCCTTAACCACTCGGACAAGTTGCCGAATCTAAAAAGAAATGTACTACATTAACCTATAAATCCACACTTTTGGCACAACTTTGAAGAGTTTGACTGAGAGCATCAGCCAGCCTATGCGGGCTATCGGTCACCCAATATAGACACCTAGACAAGGAGCTCTTCACTTCATTTTTCAAATAAGAAAAACACTTGTGAAGTTCACAGTTTTGACCCAGAAGCAGATGTGAGGAAGAGCAAAAGCCTGCCTATCACGAAAATATATTAGAAGCCAAACTCACCTAACCTACTTTCTAGAACCTCGATTTCTCTCAACAACTCTTGTTTGTTATTCAATAGTGGTTGCAATTCGTCAAATTTCCGTTGTTTTGTAACATCATTAATCATATTCTCGATAATAAATTTCTGTTCGTTCATAACCATCAACTGCTCCCTCAATTCTCTTATTTGACGTTTGGTTAATGTTGGTCTATCGTCAGGTATTTTGTGGGAAATCGATTCGTTTTCGATGGCTTTGAATTTTTCGTTCAAATCCTTGAATTTCATCAAATTGTCCTGCAAGAATAAGATTAAGCTTCGGTTGATGCCGTTTATTAGCTTGAAATGCTTGGAATACGCCGGGTTCACCTCTCCAGACTTCATGTAGTACTGGCCCTTGAACTGATACACTAGTTTCTCAAAGTCTTTCAAAAGCATCATAATTTTATCTTTCAATTTGTTGGTTAGGTCATTATTAAAATCGGGGGAAAGAAGCTGTTGCCGGTATTTTGGTAAGTAGTAGTTTATGCTATTCTTCACGATCAACAACTGGTTGTAAATTTGAAAAATTGATGCTAAGGTTTTGTCACTTTCCCTAAACAGCTCATTCATTTGCCTTAACTTGTAGTCATAGGTCAAGTCGTTCTTACAGGTCTTGCATATTCGTATTTGTATATCGTTATTCTGCAACAACCGATCTAGATTCTCCAACACTAACTTTGAGTAGTTCAAGTTTGACAAAATGTTAAGCACCACTGGCAAAGGGACTAGTAATGAACAGCCCTGGCGTTGTTCAAATCTATCGTCGCATACAAGCTTCCCGCATATTCTACAATGATGCTTTCGTATCAAAAAATTAAATTTGGCGAGACAAATCTTACAATTGTCGACCAAGGTATCATCATCCCAATTGTCCAACCCAATAATCTGTTTTTCCCTATCGATAATTTGCTCGTCTCGGTTGAAACCTGAAAAAAACGAATCCTTTTTGTTGAGGTGATATTCCGAGAGGAAGTTGACAATCTTGATGAACCTCTTGGTCAACTTGTCCCTGGTCAATTGGCCCTCCTCAACCTTTGTAGTTCGTATTGTTTTAAATCGATCAGTTAAATCGAGCATATTCACATCAGTACCGTTCACCAAATCTGGTTTGTTAAAGTAGCAGGTTCGGCAGCACTTCGACCACACTCCGTTTCTATCGTATTGGGGAATGGTCTCCTTTGCGTTCTTATCAGGGTTTCTAAGCCTTATTTTGAAGTCACTATCTTCATTGCAAAATAGCTCTCCGCATTTACGACAATGCACGATACCGTGCTTGACATTGAGGGGCTTTTTGCATAATTTACACTGAGGGCTGGGGGAAGGATGCTTCCAGTGACTGCGATTAATCCGGGGTTTACTTATGGGGCTTGAAACTGTTCTTGGGGTGTTTGGTTCGGAGTCTTCCTCTCTTGCCAGATTATCGTCATTGTCGCTATTGCTCTTACCGCTGAGACTGAAACCTTTGTTTCCGTCAAACAAATCTAGGTTGATGGTTTTTCTTCTCGTGGGGGTATCAAACCACTTCTTTACGTCGTTAAAGTCATTATTGATCACTAGCTTGGGCGATAGCCTGGCACCGATTGGGTTCGAGGTGTCACTAGTGATTTCCGTGGCACCGGAATTGGGTATTCGGCTGTCTGGCTCACCATCTACATGCAAATCATCAATATGTTGGTTTAACTGATGTATACTAATCATGGCTTCATCGCAAATTGGGCATTTGATCTCTGGCCCAAGCTGGCCATTTACTTTTCTAGCCGCTAGGGGAGTCGGGCTTTGCGGATCAATGACAGTATTGCGTACATTATGCGGGCTGTCATTTGGCGAACCAAGTACTCTTCTACCGCTCATGAGTTCGCGATCTCACGATAAGAATCTGAGACACGAAAAGGACGACTGAGGACGAAAATAGAGAGACTGGTCGCACGATCGCTCAGGAGTCTATGTGGCAAGGGATCATGAATTGTTATGGCGGTAGTGAGTTCTGCTCAGTCACGGAATGTGTACTGATTGTAAGCTGGCTCTTCTGCAGGTTCATGTCAGAGCCCAAACGACGAAATACCGTCCTATCTTGTAGCACGTCTAATCATTCGTGCATTGATGCTATAAATACAATCTAATCTAACTTTTGAACTAAAGCTTCCAAAGCGTTACCAAAATCCAAGTTTGGATCTTCCCAGTTGATTGAATCGTTATTGGTGGTCTTGGGAGCATTTAATTTGGCGTATTCAGCTTTGGCTTTGTTGATCAATTTTTGTTCTTTGGCGAAGTTGGATAAAAATTGCTGCTTTTTCACGTCAGACTCTAAGGAGTATCTGTGGTAGGCCCCGTATACTATACCGGCACCCAATAAGGAATATCTCAAAACGTTGAAATTAGTTGACATTGTAATCTGTGAATAATCTACACTCGGTATGTGAAAATAATTGGTTGAAAATTTCTCATTGGAAGAACTTCGCATTTTGGTCGTGGACGCCACAATGTGAAAAAGATTATTTTGAGACATTACACTTTGAATGAGATTAGCTGTTGGGTATTATTTGGCTGTAATTATACTAGGGATGCTTTTATCGTTAATAACCAAGAAATCCTTGGGTAAGACCAGCAGCTTGTCTGTTAGAAGCTACCCATCAAATCCTCGAAAGTATGGATCAATCAGAAGGTTTAGTAATTCTTCCAATAACTGGTGGTCTCAAACCAAGAATACTACATCCACCACACCTAATATTTCTAGCAACTATAGCAGTGAAAATTTTGATATCGCATTTGCTTACCAGCCAAAAGATAGAGAGGAAACCAACAAATTCAAGACCAAAAAGCCCAGTGCTGCGTTGACATCTCCTACAGGAGAAGATAATTTATTTATCTCTGATATACTCAATGGGAACATCGCGTTAGGAGTCGCTGATGGAGTAGGTGGTTGGAGTGAAGCAGGCTATGATTCCTCAGCCATCTCAAGAGAACTCTGTTACTCCATCAAAGAAGAATTCGAGAACTCGAGTGATGCCAGCCCCAAAACTATATTGATCAATGCATTCAACCAAGTTTTAAAATCGCCAAAAGTTGAAATTGGTGGTACAACTGCATGTTTCGGAGTGATTACTAATGACAAAAAACTCAAGGTTATTAATTTGGGCGACTCATACTGTGGAGTGTTCAGAGACTATAAAATCGTTCATGAAACCAAATTCCAAACTCACAATTTCAATACGCCTTTCCAGTTGGCCAAAATCCCTGTCCAGATCATTAAACAAGCACAAATGAGTGGCAAGCGTTACATCATCGACAAACCAGATATGGGTGATGAATACGATTGGGATCTCAAGTCTAACGATATAATAATGTTTGCAACTGATGGTGTCACTGATAATGTTGTCTCTGAAGATATCGGTAATTTCTTGAGAGATAATTTTGAAGCCGGTATTGTCAGCTTGCCTGAAATTTCTTCCAAATTGGTTTCACAGGTGGTTCAATTATCCAAAAACCCAGAATTCCCCAGTGCATTCGCTCAAGAGTTGTCGAAATTAACCGGCCAGAAATATTTGGGAGGCAAAGAGGATGATATAACAATAGTTCTTGTAAAGATCAAGTAGGGTATGTACATTAAGTAGTCAACAGTTGCACGTAATTAGACGCGGGATCGTTAAAGTCCTTTTCTATTCAAGTTCAGTTCTATTCCATATTCATAACCAAGTCCATGATTCTTCGCTTGTTAGCCTCTATCTGGGCCTTTTCCTTTTTGATTCTGTCTGTTACAGTTTCGTCATGGAAGGAAATCTCCTTCAAGTCACTTTGCTTACCATTTTTAACAAGCAAGTTGAATTTTGAGTTAGTGATTTTGGGGACAGAAATATTATTTCGCTTGCTACCGGGGACTTGGCCATAGGACTCTTTGATCAATTTATTTAGTTCTTTATCGAGATCCTCTTCGAATTTGATGTCCCCCTGGGACCGTACAAATTCTTTTGACTCTGCCTCATCTTCAAGCTCCTCCTCTAGGGAGATATCCAGGTCAGTTTCGTCATCGCTCTCGCTCTCGCTCTCGCCCAGGCTGGTATCATTATCTTCGTCGGAATCGGACTCAGATTCTTCGATCTCACCCTCGGCCTCCTCCTCTTCTCCCTCTTCTTCGTCCCCGTACTTCTTCAATTTGTCTAACTCGTCATCGTCATCAATCTCTTCATCTTCGCCATCTTCCTTCTTAACCAAATTCCTTTTGGCCAAAATTTGCTTCAACTCTACCAAAACCTGATTCAAATTCTCGAACCTGGCGATGGAAATCACCCTTTCAGCACGGAGAAAGACGTTGTCGATTTGAAACTGAATTTCAAGTGGAACTGGCTCCTTACAGAAAATGTAGTACTGGAAGTAAGTCAAGAACACGTAATACTTCTCCTTTGAAACATCATTCACCTTTTTTAGTTCTTCATTCAACTTTTTGTTTTTGGTGGGTGGATACAAAATCTCTTTTATACCATTGAAAAATGTACAGATCAATTGAATTCTGAAGAAGTTGTTTGGCAAATCCGATTGGTTGCTGTAGTTGAATGGTAAAGGCTGATTGTTTTCATGCCCCAAATTTAAAATTTTGTAACACAAATCAAGCACTAGACCAAATGAAATAAGTTTTTTGTTGACAAGTTCTGTCATCAACTTGATTTGTAGAACTCGAATTCTATTCATTCTATAATCATTCAACTCACAGCCCCGAATTATATTTTCAATCAATTCATCGATCACCTTGGTGATAAGCGCTCTGTTGTCCATCTTCTTCAATAATTTGATCAACAAACCAATGTTATCAACGTTGATGAAGTCAAAGTCAGTGAATAACTTCAACATAATACCAATATACTCTGGGTTGTTGATGTAATCGATTTTTCTCACAAGCTGAAGAATTACAGGCATAGTAACATCGGTCAAATCATTCTTGATAATTTTGATAATAAATTGTTGCTTCAAGTCAAATTGGGGGGTTTGTTTGGTATTTACAGTGGGAGGTTCAATGATTAGAATTAGGTTCGACAAGGCCGCTTTTGCGTTCATTGACAAACTGGCAGACTTCTTTTGTTCTTTCAAAAGGTCCATCATCTTTACCATGGTCTCGTGGTAGTCAACATCGTACATGAGAAACCTTCCGCTCTTTTCAAAGATGACTGTTAGCAAATCCATATTATTACTGGATTGTAGATTAAGTATCAACGACCTGACCTTGTGGAAAATTTGGTAGCTTGGAATCAATTTGAACTTTATCAATTCGATATAGAAGTAGATGATTCTGAAACTCAATTTATCGTTGTATATCTGTCCAATCAACTTGGTTTCAAAGAAGTTGAGCAATTCATTGATCAACTCTTCAACGTGTGGTTGGTTGATCTTCAAAAATTTAGCGTAAATTTTGAAGTTGATGGATTTGTCTGATTCAACGAAAAATTTAAAAAGCCGGTTTCTTGAAGCTTTGTTGTTCAACTGCAATTTGTTGAATATAACAGCCATATCTTGAACGTCATTCTCGTTTGAAAGGTTTTCAAAGTCATTCAAAAAGATGCTTATTTGTTCACCTCCAGTCAAATTTCGGTATTTTGTTAATTTTTTGTCAGGAACAACCAAATCCTCAACTGTGGGTATGACGGTGTAAAAATTCTCCTCTTGTTGATTTTCCCAGAATTTCTCGTCATTGTCCTTTAGTTTAATGACACTTTGCTGCTGGTTCTCTATATCTAAGTCCAAAATGGTCAAATCAGGGAATTCGAGCTCAAATACCTCGCAATGGTATTTGACATTAGTGAAGAATAGGTCGTACAATCCACGCAACTCATTCAAGCTTGTAGTCCTGTCCTCAAAGATCTTGCCGTACTTCAAGTTGGACTTATTGTAACTTTTGATTTCTTTGTTAAATTCGGAATTAAGACCTGCCAATATTTTTATATTAGCGGAGATATAGATATTGAAAATATTGGTGAAAACGTCAATCTCCTCTGGGCTCCAGAATTGAGGTAGAAGGGGTTGGAACCTCTTCAAAAAGTTAGATAGCATCACAAGATAGTTGCCGGTGTTGATATCAGTCTGCATCAAATCTTTCAACACAAAAAAGACCACAAGATCATTGACATTGGTTTTGGTCAATCTTTTCATGAATTTGTCCGGTATCATGGTTTTGTCGACGTCCTTGATTGTCCTGAATAATGCGACCAATGTGAGCTCCATGAAAATCCTTAGTAGGTTCTTCTGCCGAGCCAATTTTGCAGCTTCGTCATCCTCATTGAATATGTTGAGCAAACCTGTGAGCATGTCTACCAACAATTTGCCGGTGAATTTACCCCCAAACCTCTGATGCAATTTGGTTATAACTTCCACAGACGCTAGTATGTCGTCATTCTTCGATGTTTTGCATAAAGATTCGTAGATTGACAGATTTATTTCACTCAAGTACTTTTCAAGTGTCAATGATTCGATGTCCTTAATGATGTTTTCCACCTGGTCACTGTGAATTGCCTTGACTTTTTTGATGAAAGCGGTATTCTTCTTTAAAGAAGAATCAAGCTTGGTCGATATTTGGGGTGTGTGGCCTTCCCATGTCAGAATATTTAAGGATCGTAACTCTAGCCTTCGATCCATTCACAAATAAATTTTCGCACTCTGACGAACAAAGCTTCAAGAAAGAACTATGAATGTATATACAAGATTAGGCTAATGGGAAAGGCTTACGTACTCTATGAAACACCCTTCCTTTAGGTAAACCGTACTGGGACCTCACGTCGTTGACCGATCTGTCGTACTTTTGTCTCCACATGTTGGCCCCAGTGGGTTGTAAGTTGTGGGTTTCCACGAATGCTCTGATATCGAAATCATCGCTATTTACGGGGCTGACATCTATCTTTGCCGATTGCTCAAACACCCACAAACAAGCTCTTTGATACTTGCCGGCGTTTACCTCGGGTAAAAGAGGCTGGTAGCTCTTGAAGATATCAAAGTTGGCGTTTCCGGTTTCGTAGTCCAAGTATTTAGCGACATTCAAAGTGTCGTCGGTCAACGATAACGATAAATTGGACACACCGAAATTTAAGGTGGTTTTGAATGAATTGTTAGCCACGTTTGGCTCATCGAGATTTACTAGTAATATGGTGAAAAGCCTGGGTTCGTTTTTGAAGTTATCGAACTGCTGGATCTTTACGGTCGGTGGTTGCTTTACCAAAAGCGCAGGTAAGAATTCACCGGGAACAACCCAACGATTTAAATCACCGTTGGTAACGTGGGGAAACTTGATTTGGACATTGACCTTAGGGTCTAAGGTTGGTAAGGTATCAGGAATGACTTTGAACTGTTCTAATCTTTGCATTAAAACCATCAAATCGTGATTCTGCCATTTCTTCTTCAAATGGTTTCTATATACGGGTTGGGTGATGTCCAAGTTGTCGTTATGTTGCAAATTGAACAAAACCGCAGGATTTTTTGATTCTGCCTTGATTAGGAGATGGTCTTTGACTTCTTCATCGGTGGTGGTTTCTATTTCATGGTAGATTTTTTCACTTTCCGATTGTAGGATTTCGTATGCTTGTTTGAACGTGTCGTCTATCAATAACGGCGAGTGATATCCAGGTTTAGGAGGATTTAACCCCGAAAGCTTCAAGCTCCCAGACCTTTTGGAGAAATCTGACCATATACCTTTGCTGGTATTCAATGATCTGGTAAATATTCTTAACATGGTTAAAAATTTTTCACTTTCGCGGTTTCTTCTCACTGTTGATAGTGAGGAAGGCTGGGGCCGCGAATGGTACCGCGAGCTGGGACCCTTTTAATCGCACTAGTACCATCTTTTTTGAGGACCTGGTATTGATTTTAGATGGAGAGATTCTGACCAAGTCCTAGACATTCCACTCTTACCCGACTCCTTAGGATATTTCCTGTTATATTTCTACTACGCCCTATACTTATGACATGGATTTGAAGCTTAAAGGACTGTAAACCTAAAAAGCATCAGAGGAAACGTTTGCAGTTTCGGCTATGGACCAGACAGCTCTGACATCCGATTCAGGCATAATCTAAGGAGATCTGGATTACTAACTCACTAATTCTCAATCCCAAAGTGAGGGTTGTGGATCATTTTAGTCAGTTGGCGTATTGTGGAGCCGGTAATCGGGTTGGGCGTTTTGTCCAAACGCCCGACGGGCAGCCCCGACGGGCAGTTTCGACGGGCAGCCCCGATGGACATTGCCGCGGGCAAGTTAAAAAATAACCCCCACCCTAATCAGGTGACCTATAATATTTTTTAACTTCCTTTCCTAGTGCTGCCTTCCAGTGACTCAAGAGCCGGGCCAACTGTCGGCCCTTGGATACCTCCCTTTTGGGCCGCTACATACATACAGCTCTGGAACCTTAAAATTAAGGCAATCTAGCACTTGTAGTAAACTCATTTCAGGCATAAAAAATGCCTTGAGAAAATACCCCTTGCAGATACCGAGCACAACTCGTGGCAATTTATTTTGCCTTGTGGCCAGGGCTATCCGCACTTAATTCTGAAACCGGATCGGCACATCCTATATACGGCTATTTCAGAGCAAGCTAGGGATAGCAGTGGATTTGAGAGTGAAGACTGTGGAAATGGTTGCTACATCAAAGGCTGCAAAGGAAGGTATTGGTTGTCGTAAATTATGTATGTACAAAATGCCACTCTACAGCATTTGCGAACTGAACCAGTCAGTTCCTCATCGTTCTATAAAAGTTGAATATGTTGCATCATTGGTGTTTGACTGCTTTTGGAACACGTTTATCACATCTGTGGACTTCTTGTTGAGGGAACGCCGGTGTATCAGTGAGATTTGACTCATGTGACTAAATCCTCTTTGATTCTACTATCGGTGTGCCGAATGACTAATACCAGGAATCTGGATTGTGGTGATTAGTGTGCAATGTAAGAAGGATTCAAGGGTAATTTATCAAACTTCATGAAATCGTTCTTTATGTCCAACTTGGGAAACAATCCTGGAACCATGGGGTTTTCCTCTAGCTCCGATTCATTGTCGTCAGATATTATCGATAGGTTGTCTTCTTTGAAGTGATCTAGATCCAAAGAGAAGTCAAAGTCTTGTAGATTGACGAATTCGTTGGTGTCGGTATTGGCGGTGTACAGATCCGTCTTTCTGACAGGAAACAAAGAGGGTATGTCTTTTTCGTCCCCCTCGTATTCCAAAGGCACCTCGGGTTGAGTACTTTCTCTTATTTGCGTCTCTGTAGGCTTTTTAGCATATATCGGACTATCCTTGGGGGATTTGGATCGATCCACAGTGTCCAAATTGGATATGTTCATGAATGATGGGGGATAACTGTTGGATTTTTTTCGAAATCGTTTTTTGTATGCTGGATCTAGAACTATTTGATTATTACTGTAATCAGTAGTCTGCATGAAGTTTAGAAACTCATTGTAGTCTTGCACTGTATTACAGTCTTGAATTGTGTTGCAATCGTCCATGACGATGGGTGAACTAAAGGAATCAGAAATAAAGGGTTCGATTTGATAATTTATAATTCCCAGGCATTAGACAATATATAAATAATTAATGCCTTAGATTTTTTCTTTTGATGTTTGAGAATGCCTAACAATTTATGCAGGTCTGCGGATTTGGTGAACAGGAAACAAAAAGGCTTTTTGGCCAAAGAAGTGCACAGGGAGCCTGAATTCGCGGCTACCACAGGAGACACCTACACTTCAAACGGAAAGTGGTCAAAAGCTTAATAGAAACCATGTTCTGAACAATAGAATCAAAGTCATGCAGGTAACTTATCACGACAGTTCGTAAATTGGCCAGATATTTCCGCAATAATATTGGTGACTCTGCTGCTTCCCTTTAATACTCGGCCATTTCGCGCCACAACCTAGCGCCAAATTGCGCTATAGGAGAAAGGATATTTGCGAGGCCTCGAATTGACTTCTTACATAATATACATTGAATTACATACTACAATATTGGGTTGTTCCTGGCAGCCTAACGCTCAGAGAGCTTGTTGTACACTGGAGGATCGTTATTGAAGTTGTCGGAGCCCATTTCAATCAACTTACTCTGTAAAGCAATGGTATAGTCTCTCAACCGCAAATTTTCACTCCTCAAATCTTCGATGGTCTGTTTAAGGTTTGGCACCTCAGCGGCTTGAGTTTCCAAATCCTTGATGTATTTTTCTCTCCGTTGCCTAAAAGCTTTCTGAGCAGACCTATTTTGGGCTGCTCTTTTGGTGGTGGAGATGGGTCTGCGGAGTTTTTCTTCGCCATCGTCAGAGTTGTTGGACAACAGGGTGATCTGGTTCTGGCTTTGTTGATTTTGGTTCTGATTCATGGATTGAAGGTTGTTCATTGGGAGATTTGGCATTGGAATCGATTGAACGTTGGTGTTCATATTTGTGTTCTGCAAATTAGAGCTCTGTAAGCCAGGAACAGCCGGTACATTAACAGCCGGCACGTTGGGGACACTGATATTGGGGATGTTGCGGGAATTTACCACTGAATCTTCTCCGACAGGATAATTATTCAATTTCCTGTCGAACGAAGGGTCAATTTGCTCTTCGTAACTATTGAAATTACCTGACATATTCTCGTTTACCACTTATGTTGTACTATTCCAGTGAAATCAACGGTTTTTGTCAACTTTCCCTTCAATATCCGAAATTAATTTGTCGTAAAAAATTGGTTTTTTGCAACCAGATTATATAATGGATTATGTAAATAGGTTTTGTTTATGCAAATATCCTCATGATGCTCACTTTCTCATCACCAGACGTGGCATAACCAGACGCGGCAAATATTACTGCCTTAGCATGGTGTACGGGTGGCGGCAATATGAATAGTGGGGGCAGGATAGTGTCGAAGCCAGTGGGGTCGGGAGTGGGGGAAGTTGAGAAGAGAACAAAAAAGTTAACAATTATGGTAGGCCCGAGTAGAGGAGATGGGTTGCCCAAGCCAAGTACAAGGTAAAAGCAAAATAGCCTAAGCGGCGTTTCAAGGAGAAAGTTAATTTGATGGAGGCTAGATCGGAGTAATCATATGGCGCCTAGTCATTGTGGTTGGCGATCTATGCCACAAATTCCATTTATTTGCAAAGCATAAATCCTAAGGCATTTCAATCGCCGCAAGGGTCTCTCGGCTTTAAACACCACCTATTGTCGTTCGTTATCAGAAGGTGACAGCGATATGATGTCGCGGTGCCAACGGTGTTAACTGGGGTTATGTCGCGTATGTCGTGGTTTCGCGTAAATTAACAAAATGTGGTTATTTATTAATTACTCCTGGTTGCAAATACATTTTGGAAAGCAAAAGGAAGAAAGCTGCTGAAACAAAGCTGACGAGGGTTCCCAAGTAGGAATTGGTCTTAGCACTAAGTAGGCCACCTGGTTTGAGATCCTCACGCTAAACTCAAGCGCTAGATATAGATAAAGCCGATAAGGCATGGAGGATAAATCATTTGGGTCTTCGACTCCAAGTAGTGTGAGTTCTCGAAAAACCTCCAATTTCTTCCCTAGACTGGCAGTATCAACATCGCCTGTTTTGAACAATTATTCGGCCCCCATCACCCCACTCATCAATTATGATCCGGGGGTCAATTTCAGTCAATTGAACCAAGCTTTACACGGTTTGCCGCCAACGAACGGCAGTTTGAGCGGTAGTGTTGGGAATGGCACCAGTAATTACTACGGAGCTGGAAATACCCCGGGATCGGCAAACGAGGGAAGATCTTTGTCTATTTACGGTTACAGCGCTCAATCAACTCCTTTTTTCAACGACTTTGAAGTGGGAGACTTTCGAACCCCACAGCTTCAAAGAAGAAACTCCGCTTTTAGCAATGACGTTTGGTATAAAAAACCGTTGGAGGATTTCAACTTTCCTCTCGAGTCTACATTTGAAGCCGCTTTGGAGTTGGAAGACGAGTTGGACAAGAGCTACATCGAGTTGGAGTCAAATGTCAACGTGAATATTACTCTGGTGTTTGAAGAGCCCGATTTGGCTCCCGATCAGTTGCCACCAGGCCATCAATCAAACCACATTTACAGTTATAGCGGCCAGAACTACAGTCCGGACTTACAAACATTCTCAGCCCCTCAACTGTCAAGCAATTGTTATTCTCACGGGTCAACGCAATCAAGCTTCCAGTCGCTCCATTCTGGGACCCAAAGTACCCAATCGAGTGTTCAAACGCAGTCGTTGCATGGCAGTTTCGGAAATACCTTTGGACATAACGGGATGTTTGGCCACAAGAGTAGCAGCGTCGGTAGTGGATATGGACATAATAACGGGCATGGAGCAAGCTCTACTCCTCAATTCCAACCGAGGGCATCGACGTCGTCGATACACACCACTTCTAGCGTTCAATCTACTGGACCCATATCGAGCGCAAACGGATTTGACATCCACCTTGGCCCGTTAAGCTGCGACGAGGAGGTTGCCATCAAGTTGCCCAAGCTGAAGGCCCCCAAGCAGCCAATATTGAGTATCCAGAAATATCAAGAGTCGTTCAGTTCCACCTTTTACAAAAGAAATCAGAATGGGTATATGTATATCAAAGAGCTGAACGACGATTTGATCAAGTTGGAGGACGATTTCTTCAAGATCGACTTGAAGTTCGGAAAGGAGAAGAGGAACGTAGTGGTCAATGTCAACGAGTTGATGGGGACTGAGTTCATTAATGACTTTAAGATCGTGAAACGGAAGCCAGTTCGGCGATTTGACTAGAGATTTGGTAGCAGAAGATAGTATAAGAGCCGTTAGGCTTAATGGGACTTACCGAGGATAAGATAATACATAGGAGCTGTCTTCCTTTCTGTCTTTTTTTTATGTCTTCTTTATTCTGTCTCTCTTTGATGTAGTTCTCTTATCTTTCGTCTTTCTCTTTTCTTTCTTTCTCCTTACTTCTCCTTTCTTTCTCTTTCTTTCTCTTTCTTTCTCTTTCTGTATTTCTCTTTAAATCTCCTTTCTCCCGCTCCCCTCCTCCCATTCCCCTCCTCTGCTCCCCGGTGTCCCTCCTCACTAATTAAACTGGTGCACGCACGCCCCAAATCTTACGATCCAATGAACTCACAGGCAAAAAATTTTCTAAGTGAGAAAACTTTCAATAACAACCATGTTTTCATCTACTATTCGTTCAGCATTAAGAGCCAGAATAACCCCCCTCAAGGCCGTCAGCAACAATGTCAGAACCACTCAATTAGCCAACGTCAGTTTCGTCAACCACATTAGAAATTACTCCAGCGACCACCACGAGGAGACCTTTGAAGAGTTCACCAAGAGATACGAACAAGAATTCGAAGAAGCCTACGACTTGTTCGAAGTGCAAAGAATCTTGAACAATTGTTTCTCCTACGATTTGGTTCCAGCACCCGCCGTCATCGAAAAAGCATTGTTGGCCTGCAGAAGAGTCAATGACTATCCTACTGCAGTGAGAACCTTTGAAGCATTGAAGTTCAAGGTGGAAAACAACCAACAGTACGAGGCTTACTTGGAGGAATTGAAGGATATCAGACAAGAATTAGGCATTGACTTGAAGGAGGATTTATACACTGAATAGGGGGGTATTGGAGATTAATTATTCAACAAAGATTCACCGTATAGCGTTTATCCATGATAGAATGACAAATAATAAACATTGACGAATCATTTGGGTGCTTAGTGCCTATTCTCTCGGGGTTTTCTGTTTTCTGGGACTTCTGGATCCTGGGCCTTTTCTCTTTTCTAAGGCCTTGTCTCTTATGGTCTTTATCTGTGGATCAGGCC